>OW679194.1:5901517-6501517 GCA_940337035.1 Agriotes lineatus | reverse complement strand
AAACATAAAAATTAAGCATTTTTAGATAACGATTAGGAATCGACACGACACCAATGATAGTTGCAACTTGCAAGAAAATTCTACTAAATACAACTATATGACAATAATTTCTATTGAAAGTAATTGAAACAGTAATTGATGTTGTAGAATTACAATTACTAAGTAATTGGTAATTGAATTACTATTTCCTGTGAATAATTGAATCTCTGGTAATTAAATTACTACATTGGGCGGTAATTGGTAATTAGTAATTAATTACTTTTTAAAAGTAATTTGCCCAGTTCTGCCTACAGACTATCCATATGGACACCATCTGGCTAAAACAAGAAGTATGCAATTGCAAATTGTGGAATCAAGTTTGTAAGGAACATTAGAAACCGCCACAAGGAGAACAGACCTAGATAAACACACTACATAAAACCGTGAAGCATGAAGAAAGCGAGTGGGAATGTGTACATTAGTATAACTGCTGTAATTAAACACAAAACAATTTCAACATACCAATCTAATTACTTCAATGTTTTTGTGTTCCACGTGTGGGAGTATTTTTTCTCAATCCCTTGCGCGTCGTAATTATATTATAGACATTCAAAGCAGCCGACCCTGCACGGGATAAACGCTAAAATGAAGAAGAACAATGCTTTGTTAAAATATTTTGATTAACATAGGTGTTACAGATATGAAACTCCTTTGAAGGATAGTAGGCACGGTATATTTGTAAACGTTTAGAGAGCTCAAGAATTATTTATGACTGCTTTAGTCCAGTATTTCCATAATTTTTTATACGGTTTGCCTGTCAAACAGAAACCAGGAAATGCGTCTTCGTTAAAAAGTTTGTGTTTTTGTTTAAGCCCACATAAAAGGTAAAAACGTTCCACTGTTCGTATTTATGGTTTTTATATTTGTATCAGGACTCTCTGTGTCCTACGGACGAGGAACGTGGCTGCTTAAATGATTCTCCTTGGAGTTTAACTTGATTCGTTTCATACTGGAGTTATTTCTATATCAAATCCTATGTGGTTTTGTTCTAACATGTAAGGCTTCGCTTAATCAGTTTACTATAATGGTTACGTGTAAATCATATTCAAATTATTCATTCAGGAATTGTCTTGAATTTACAGCTTTTTTCCATTAATTGGTGCGGCGTGGGTTATACTGCCACCTTATTGTTGATGTCCGCTTGGTTGATTATACTATAGGTCTATTTCTGTATAGACTTAAAAAAATCTTGGAGCTAGAGAAAATTTTTGCGATTGTTGTAAGATTGCCGGTATAGGAGGGAGAGAAATTTTCTGTAGCCATCTTGGCCAGATCGGTGATAAAGTGGTGTTAATTGTTTGTGGTTGATGTCTGCAGAAATTTAATGGTTGTTGATATTCCTATATTCCAATATCTTTTGAATTCTGCATCAGCATTGATGCAGCAGCTGAAACTAATCTGCTAGGGTTTAGGAATATTTCTGAAGCAGCTCACCCTTAGTCGCCTTCCACTCTCCTGTGGGTTATTTTAGTTTTGGTATTGCCAATCGCTTGGTGATGTTAAGATATTTCAAGTATCTTATTACCCCGCTTAATGTTTTTGTCTCGGGGCTCTGATGCCATCACGAGGAACGCCAGGAGAAGGGATCCATAAGCAGCTTTGAGTGTGCCATTAAGCTACGCTTGTGACGAAGGATTAAGGGTCGGCCTTACCCGGTGGCGAAAGTTATATTTGGTATTTTTCCGGCTAGTAATTATCGGCCTAAGTTGATTAACTCATCGGGAAGAGTCGAAATTCCAGCTAAGCAGCAAAATAAAACTATGGGAGAGGGAGCTAGGTTCTCGACGTCGACAAATCCTTGGGTCGGACCTCCCCAAGGTATCAGATAAATCCAGCAAACCAAATAATAGCAAAGGCACACACTCGTAACATTATTTATTTAAACAGCAACTTGTTCTGTAGTGCAACCACTGGAGTACCCAACATGCAAAGGCGATAATAAAGATATGCAATTATATGCAAACAAACCAACAACTAGCCTAAACACATTAAAAAGCAATGGGTGCTGCATAATCGCGAGAGCTGCATAAATACAATTAATTCCGTTTCATAGGCTGGGATAATTTATTAAAGAGGTTAAGTTGGTTTTAAACAACCGCAAATTAAGCTGAAATTCAAATTTTAATATTGCCCACTAGGGAATGAAATTAACTAAATGGAAACCCCGTGAAGTGGAAGTTCGCACAAGGCCGACAGCGTCAGAATAATTCCGGCGAGCCAATAACAATTAAAATGCATGTACAAAATCGGCACTCAAATTAGCACGTACCCTGTTAAGCACGGTGCTGCAAAATGGAGCTATGCAGGCGATAAGCTAACCTATAGCCCGATTGTTAGCTCAAACTGACATTATAACAATTTTTAAAACTTGGAAAGGACGAAACACCTTCCAATTGTATGGCCATACAAGGTCGAAGATATTTCTATAATAAACCCATCATGCTTATTATGATAGTTCGAATAACGGCTTGAATATGCTCCTAACAGTGTTAACTAATAAGGGCAAAGATTACTTTATGAATACTTACATTTTGGTCGCTACGAATCCACGGGCGGTTCTTTAGCCACAGCGGGTTAATTTAGCATATAACCTAAAAGAAGTGAAAGCTGAACTCGAGCACAAGAGGTTCAAAACACGGCGGTTCTGCCAAAAACCACAGACAAAACGTGTCCTAGGTAAGTACGAACTCACTACAATAACTTTATTGTTGATACAAGACCCCAAAATACGATATTACTAATTCTTTGTAAGAATCTAGTAGCAACGTTAGTGCTGTCATGCAACAGGGGGTGAGTAAATTTAAAATGCTTTAATATTAGCTATACCATTAATTCGTTAGTACATTTACTGCAATGGTCATAGGCCTAAGGCTCTACTCTGCTTGTAGTACAGTTTAAGAAAACAAGTCAATAAGCACAGAGTTGGGGTTTTTATCTAGCTGCAGTGCTAAGCTTAAATGTCAATCAGTAAATGCATTGCAAAAGAGATGCTTGTATTAAAATAAATTATTTGAGTAAGGAACGCAAAGGGAAAAGCTTGTTTTCACAAGTTTGTAGTTGAATTTCAAAGTTAATTAAATATTAGGTTTGTGCAGAATCAAAGCCGAACCGATAGAAAGAATAGTCACAGAAAGGTTTGCTATGTGCATGTCATTGAGCGTAGATTTCAATATAACTAAGCAAGGAAATTTGTGGGCAGTCTTAAAAAGGTATAATAAGCCAGAATAAACTCATTATACGTTGCAAAGAGCAATCAGAAGGCAGGCATATTGAACACGGAATAGCAATGGTGAAAAATAAACAAGACATGGAAAAGCGAGTAAAAAGCAAACAGAAACAGGAAAGAGGAATGGTGCAGGAAGTAAACTCTAAAAAAGTTCAACTACGCGAGTGAAAATAGCAGAGCAATTAATAAAACGTGTGGTGGCGCAAAGAGACATTTTAACAATGAAAAATTTAGACAATATTTTAGATATAAGAAATTTGTAAAAATAATAATTTATAAGCAAATTTATTTCAAAATGAACTTGATTTGAACATGGTTATTTCCATTGGTATAGTATTAGATTAGCATTTGTTTATAACGGACTTCAGCAGATAACAATGAAATAAATAATAGGATTGACATGAAGATTTGTGCTCCATGTTTAATTGAAGTATTTACCTAATAAATAATAATTTTTACCTACAAAAATTATATCATTCTGTTCACCAAATGGTCTACTTCATGTGTGAATGTTTGTGGCTTTTTCGGAAACAAAAAGTGAATTTTCACCAAGAGCGCTTCCGAGGATCTCCGTCAGCCGATCATAGCGGGATTTTGAGCATCGATTCCGGCCAACCAAAGTTCCTGAGCCAGGGATTTCCACTGCGACGCATCAGGCAGGGCTGCAGGAAACTGATTAACAGCATCAGCACCGGGAAAAACTGTCCCAAAGGCAGGTACCAGCAGGGGCCCCTTCCGAACATTGCATCGCAGACCTTCAAACTTAAGGTATTGTGTTAACCTAGAAGTAACTGTATTAGCCGCCGGAATTTTGAGTGTACGCGAGGAAATACCGTGCTGAACAAGATTCAAGCGTATCCAAGCCTCCAGCGAGGGTGCATCTCAAATTATTAACAAAGAGTCCAGTTTTGAGGTTAGGCGAAGATAAAAACAAATGCCTGTAAATAGCGTCGGTTAACAATCAAGGAACGGTTTCGAAGTAACCAAACAAACACCAGTTGAAACAAAAGCTAGTAATTACCGCCAAAGTGCAAGAATTTGAATAAATACCTTTATGGAATGTTCATAATTTCAGTTATTGTCACGCCATAAAGCGGACGGCACGATTTAAACTGCTTTGTGCGATTTTTGACAGCCTTTTGCCGAATCATTTAAACTAATTCCGGTGTGCAGTGGCGCACCAGATAAATTGTAAACTACAACTTAATAGGAACTCACCTGGGATTAATGAGTTTTTTTTATTCTACCGAGCTAGCGTTTTATGGTAATCGATTGCAGATAAATAGAATACAAAAAGGGCATACTACCATTTATTTTGCATCAAAATAAATAAATAAATTATATTTTAATCAGTCTAAAAATTTATTTTATAAAAAATTGCAAATAGTGGCTAATATTAGAGCAATTATATGAATATTACAGCTCAGATACATAGCAAAATAATTGGCTCCGCAACGTTGAGGCAGCGGCGAATTAATAAATAAAGCTGTACCTTACTAAATAATAAACAAATTAGGTAGGAGCCATTGCAAATTTAACTTGGCGCCCAACGTGGAGCAAAAGCAGATTAATAATAAACAATTAAGAGCCATGCATCGCAGTACACACCCCAATTGACCACTCGGATGACCGGTGCCGAATTAGAAGCGGCAGTAGCGTCCGTAGCACAACTGGGGCAGCGGCATTAAGGCACGAGGAGAGGGAATCGCCAGCTTCCGGCAGTGGAAAGGTTACCGCAGGTGCCTTGCCTAGAAGCCAGGAGACAGCGACCAGACTGCAGGTAGGCGATGCTCCTAGAGCTTCCAAGCAGTTTAACGCAAAACAATTTCCAATTCCCTTGCAAAATCCAAAGGAGTGTTGCAAAACCCAGTCGAAAACTTCCTAAATCCAGGTGAAAAATTGCGTATTCCAGGTGAAAATTGGCTAAAAACGTACACATTCTAGGTGAGCCCCCGATAACGATATAGGAGCTATCGTAAACTAACATGGGGCTGATAGGTAGCCAAATGTGGATGAAGTAAAGCTGGCACAAATAATTCCGACGAGGCGTTAGACGTAAGAATATTAACATTACCCAATTAATTTAACGCCAAAAAGGCATTTGTGCTTTAGATGCTCCATAACCAACGGAGCCAAGCCAAACCAACTGGATTTCTGGAGAACTACGCCGTGGGACACCCAACGTGCATGCACGAATGTTCAATGGACAAGAACATGAGAAAACCAGCACATGCCCAGCTATCCAGGTTATCAAAACTCCCCACAATTTTTGGCAAAGGGACCCACAAAAAACCCTGAAAAATTGGAGTGTTCCCAAAAGAGAACAACACTGCAATTGTAATATTAAGCTAGAAATTTGTTAATAACAAAAACACATGCACCCGTATGCATAGTCGTTCGCCAGCGAGTGGCCGGCGAAACGCCGGAGTTTCGGTACGCGCCGTATAAAAACTACATTGCATAGTCGCTCGCCGGTAAATCAAAGGATGCGCGTTACTATGGTTTTCGGCGGAGCGCTGACGGACGCTCTGCATGCACGAGCGACTATGCAATGTTAATTCTCGTACGGCGCGTAGCGAAACTCTGGCGTTTCGCCGGCCACTCGCTGGCGAACGACTATGCATACGGGTGATAGAGTTGCCTACCTAGTCAGGCAAGATATATTGGGTATTTGGGAAAAATAAATGCGAATAGTAGAATTTAATTAATTATTAGAAATAGTGCCTGTGAACCCACCTATTAATCATAACGAAATGCTTAAAAATAAAATACAACCGGTTAACTTTCACTAATGCATGCGAAACTACAAATTATTCGTAACACGCTGGCTAAATGCTTCTTTGTGATTGAGGCCGTTTCATCTTACGATTTCACACCGTCAACTGGAACCCGAAGATTTCAATCCTGCAGTCTTTTAAGACAGCTTCACCCCCAAATTTACTACTAAATTTTCCCGTGGCTTTTTCGTGATCAGCTGCCTGCAGCTTTCACATGCCAGGTACTTTCCTTTACGATTCTTATCGTAGTCGAGCCATTTCGAGTACGTGAAGGCGTAGAATTAGAAAAACAATTCTGGAGCACTTGCAGAACTCTAATTGCAAGGTTTCTTTCACGAATTGTAGTACATTATAACAAGATCGTTAAAGAATAAACCGGCTACAGCTTTGCACATATTGGAATTTCCCTGCCTACGGCGAATTCGTTCTAGTTATTTTTTATATTTTGCAGTGACGATCAGGTTCCACGATTTTTAGTTGCGTAAAGTTACTGAACGTAGAACACGTTTAAGAACCACCTTTGTATCCGATAATGATATTTGCAAGGGAGTACTGGGGCTTTGTTCTTCGCGGCAGCTAGTACCCAATTTATTGTCTAGTACAGATATTCGGAGCAAACGGCAGTTTACTTTCGTTCCATTTTGAGGATAGAACTGTGTACATACTGTAGTGACTCAACGTTGCGGCACCTCCAGCAATCAGTAACCCTCCAATTAACGTAACTTCTTATAAATTGTAGTATAAAATTAACTCAATTACATGCAATTCTTATTATTCTCGTTTCTTATTCTTGATAGTACCATATTCCAACTTCTCTTGAGTAACTATTATATTCTTCTTTTAATATTTCATTTGCTTTCGGCTCGTAGATTTAAGTATAACCCTTTTATCTAATCGGAATACATTTTAAATAAACAGGGCTAAATTTCTATTTATTTTCACCAAAAATACCAAATTACATGTTGTTTTTAAATCTGTTATTTTTTCAATAATAATAACAAAATTTGTATGCTAAGTTACAATCATTTTTGCCATCTATAACTTTAGCTTATCTGAATGCTACCTACTTTATAATTTTCTTTCAATAGAACTTATATTTGTCACATGCTACATGAGCTTGTATTTATCTTATTCCTTATAAAACAATCTAAGAACACTCAAACACTATAGGTACCTTTCATCTTAGTTTGCATCTTATTTAAATTATATTAATGACTTTCAATTAAACAGGTAATTCTTTTATAAATTTTCTCAATTTGATTATATTGATCTAACGACTTTATTTAAATTAATGTTTAACATTGACTTACATAAATATCAGCCTTTATGTACCATTGCAATACATAAACAATTTTACATTCACGACTAGTAAAGATCACTACAAAATTGTAGGTTTGTCATTTCATTATTGTTATATGAGAGCTTTTGCCATCTATCTTTTGCCCTTGCACCTATTTTCTTTTGTGCAGGAGTTACGCTTTCAAGCTATTTCTTTACCTTATGGAAGTGCTATGTGGTATGGGAACTTACACCAACAACTGTGGGTTTTTTTATTTGGACTGCCTAGAATCAGTGGTGCTTCCGAACATCCCACCTCATCCTGCTTAGGAACTAACTGGAAAATCCTTACTACACCCCTAGAGAATTAGTGGATCACAGTGTTTTGATTTCGTAAAACATTATTGAGCATTTGATTCGTTTATAGAAGTTCTTCGTGTAACCAACGTTATTAATAAAATATAAATAACTATTACAGCCAATTGGAGTAAAACAGTGATTCCCAAAGTGGGCGGTACCGCCCCTTGGGGGGCGGTGAAACGATCCAAGGGGGCGATAGTAGCTTCGGATGCATTTGGGGGGCGGTAAATAAAAATAAGGGAGCGGTGAAAGCTTAGAGAAAGAAGAGAAGATACGAAGATTTAGAAAAACCGTTCGTGCATATTTCATCTGTTGTGTAATATAGTGTAACATTATTTTCCAAATAAACACACAAAATACAAGTTACAGATTTATTTATTCCATAAAGACTATTTACCATTACTAAAATTCGTTTTCTACGACCACCACTAAAAGTAGGCCTTTTAGCGCTACCTTTTTTCACTAAAAGTGACGTTTTATAATTTAGCGTGTTTAAAATGAGATCAGCTGTTTACTTTTAGCACTTGTTATAAAGTGAAGTGAGGTTATAAAACTACAATTTCGAACTGGAAGTGAGGTTGTAAAGTTATTCTAGTTACTTCTTGCATTAGACCTAAAGTGTTTTTTAAATAATTAAAGCGCTATGTAATGAATAAAGTCAGACGTGTACTATTTTAATTACCTTTGATAACTAACTTTGATTAATAACAGAAAATTAAAGGTCGTAGAAAAAATATTGTATGCAAACTAGTGCTAAAAGTGTTATTGCATCAACTTTTAGCACTTGTTGCATAAATAGCTATTATTCTCCGTTTCTTTCATTTTACTTTATCAAAGCCTTTAATACACCATCCAGAAAATAAATGCCATCTTAATAAAGGGTTTTTATTACGTATTCAAATTTGCTTTTACTCAAAACACAGGTTAGAAATTTAAAAAAAGTCGGTTATTTTAAAAATATTATTTTCGCTAGCAATAATAATTTATACCAAATTTCTACATGATATATTTTATTATAACATTTTATAATTGACTTTTTCAGATAATCATTTGAGTTTGGCTTTCACTTTAGTTATTCCGATTGTCAGCTAATGCAAATTAAAATCTAAATTCTGATGTTACAAACAACTATCCCAACTAAATCAATTTATATGCTCGCACCTTTTTAATAAACTATTTACAATTGTATCTAATGTATCATTCATTAAACAATTCTCAAATGTTTATGTTGTACTTTTAATGTATAAATCCCCCCTTGTAATTGCTAATTAATTTATTCTTTCAAAATAATTTCCTACGTAGAAATACTCTTATAGACTAATTATCAGTACTACAATATCTTTCTGTTTGTTCGCTTAAAGAATATAGATTTTCAGGGGGCGTTGAGTAATTCTTTTTCTGAAAAGGGGGCGGTAGGCCAAATAAGTTTGGGAACCACTGGAGTAAAATATCCGAGAAACAAATTGTGCTTTTTATATGAATTTAAGCTGCACGGTCTCTACTGTGTCATTTGTCAACTACAGTCAATGGGAGTAAAACTATCGCGCTTGATGTATCCCCTATGTAGCCCTTTGTACCTTTGACCTAAGGGCATTTTTTAATGTAACATTTCTGAAAGCCTGACAATCTCTATCGTGTTGCTATATTTAATTAGAGGTTGGGTTTAAACAAACGTTGCATTAAATGCTACAGACTAGCATTCATATAAAAAGAAATTCTGTGGGAGTTAGTGTCTGTCGAACAAACATCAATTTCCATCGCTGTTATTATGTTTTAGAAATATGATAGTATTCTATGGGTAGGTGCGATTTGCATATTTACCTCAATTTAAGTTACTAGTTATGTTGAGATTAATAACGTATTTTATTGCCATTTTGGAGTTTTTCCTGTAAAATTTCAACTCTAATAAAGCCGGAATTTCTGTAAGTGGAATTCTATTATTACAATAGGTATTTCAGAGCTACAAACTATAAAACGAGGAGAATATCGAAGTTACACTTATTTTGTACTACGAATAGCTCCAGTAAAATAACATGAAAAAATATATCGATTTATTGCTCGTTTCATGAATACTTCTATTTTATTTATTTAAAATTAGGTGTTTGTAAATACAAACAATACCTATAGTATGCATAAAGCAAAATTATACTAAACGAAACGTGGACAGTCAGCCATTGCTACGGTTTAAAAACGAATTTCAAGATTGCAGAGCAAAATCAGTTATATTTAAACAGAACAGTGGCCACTTCATAGCCATAAATGAAATGGCATCAGTTCACTTTGGTTGTAGCTGTAATTTACATCCAAGTAAATGCTGAGTTACATGATGATATTGGAAATTTGGAAATTTGTTTGGTGCGTACTATTATTCAAGTATTTCCGGCAGGCGAAACCTTACAATTTGTCTATGAGAAGAAAGATGATATTCTTTTTCCTACAGGAATCAGTAACCCCCACATTATTATAGCAACTGATACACCTCTGAAAACGTCCTTGAAGACAAACACAAACTACGTTATTTTTACTAGTGGGGCCATATCTCTCCACAGCACCCTGCTTAATTTACAAAATACTACTACATGGAACACACGAAACAGTTCACGAGGACGTGTGGTAGTTGTGGTACTTACCGCCATAGATCTAGTAGGTATCGTCAAAGTACTTTGGAACTTAGAGCTTATGAACGTAATTGTGATTCAGTATCATCCATCAGATATTTTTGTGTATACAGCTAATCCTTTTAATAAGGATAGCAGATGTGGAGAAACAGTCAAACTAAAATTAATAAAGCTTTGCAGTGAGGATACAGAAATAAGTTTTTATGAGAGAATCCATCAGTTAACCTACTGTCCCATTAAAATATTAATACGGCATAATTACACTGTCGGCGTACTAACTTAGAAATTATTACTGCATACGAAATTAATGATTTACTATTGCACAGCCGTAGCGAAGATATTGTTCTTACTCTAAAGATGACGAGGATGTTAGATTCTTATGAAAATGATGATACGAGCGATTACTTCTACTACGACGAATCAGTGTGGATTGTACCCAAATCACCTATAATACCCAGATTCAAAATAATAGCTTGGGTGTTTGACGAAAGTGTTTGGATTATGATATTTATTACCTACCTAGGGGCTGTACTTACTTGGTGGTTAGGGGAGAGGAAGGTTCAGGCTAATAGCTATTTTAAAAGTTTGCAACGATGCTTTTTTATTATAACTAGCTTCAGTTTTGGCAGCTCGAATAATATTTTGCCAAAGACGTCCATACTCAAGCTGTTTGCTTTCATTTATCTAATCTACAGTATTCAAATGAGCAGTTTATTTCAAGGAAAACTAATTAGCGTCCTCACACATCCCGGACGTGAACGAGCAATCTCCTCTGTGGAAGAGTTAGCTGAACTGCATCTTCCAATTCGAGCTAGCCAACTCATGAAAGCGTATATAAATAATCAAACAAACGATCCACTATTTGCAAAAATATACCATCAGCTGTTTGTTTCCATCCCTTACGATTTGACGGAAAGTGTGTTGAACATTTCCTATAACCGCAATTCCTGTGGTTATTTGCCTAAAGGAATGTTGTATAAACTATATCCGCAGCAAGTTAAAATGCTAGACATAATCGACAGAAGTGTAGGCTTGGTGCCTCTGGCGCCTAATGTCATCGTCCGAAGAGGTCATTATTTTACCCCTATTTTCAACAAGCTTAATATGAGGGCGACTGAAAGTGGATTTAATAAAAAATTGGCAATGGATGTTCTAAAGGAGTATCGGATACAGTATGGAAAGAACCAGACCGATACTAAAATTGCGCTAACTTTAGTTCACTTGACCGGGATATTTGTTTGGTGGATTATTGGGCTATCGTTAGCCTTCATCACAATATTTGCAGAGCTAATACCTTCTTCTTACCATAAGTTAAACACTAGTAGACAAATAGAATGCATCAAGGATTGTGGAAAACGTATGCTTAAAGTTGGGATACAATTAAACTATAAGTTAAAAACGTATATAACTAGTAAATAGGAGCACCTGGTTTAAGTGAATATTAAAAATAACTAAAGCTTTCTAATATACAACCTTCACACAGAAATTATTTATTTAGGGATATAATTTACTCTTAGATAACACTTTACATTTTAAGTTTATACATATGATTAGAAATAGTGTACAAATTTCACTATAGGTATATCGATTGAATGAAGAAAATACATTATAAAAAGAATATAATTCATGTATCACGTGAAGCTATTTCAGCCAATGAGGGGCATGCAAATGCCTAGTTACACATTATCACAGCGGTAGTAATTTATTTTCGTAATTGTTTTTGTGGGTGATTATAAATGCTTGTGATTTTTTTCTTAGGTTAGCACTGTTAATGTTGGTTACCCTGCTGTCAATTTTAAGTCTGTGTCGAATTCGACGTTAGCAGGTTAGGTTTTGTGTCAGTTTGTGTCAAAACTGACGGAAAATCTAACTTGCTAACCTCGAATTTGACATAGACTTAAAATTGACAGCAGGTTAACCAACATTAACAGTGCCAACCTAAGAACAAAAAGTAAATATTTGATATTTTGCATTTCATTCAATATATTCTCTTTCCAAATATAATTCGTGTAATGATTAATGATCGATAATTTTTTACTCGTTAAAACCGAAACAGCAAATTTCACTCGTGCTACGCACTCGTTAAATTTAGGTTCCGGTTTTAACTCGGAAAAAAATCATCGATAATAATCATTCCACTTGTTATATTACAACTGAGAATATATTTCATGTATCACGTGACGCAGTTTCAACCAATGAGGGGCATGCAAATGCCTAGTTACACATTATCACAGCGGTAGTAATTTATTTTCGTAATTGTTTTTACGGGTGATCATAAATGGTTGTGATTTTTTTCTTAGGTTGGCACTGTTAATATTGGTTACTCTGCTGTCAATTTTAAGTCAGTGTCAAATTCGACGTTAGTAGGTTAGGTTTTGTGTCAGTCTGTGTCAGTCTGTGTCAGATAACAAACAAAATCTAACCTGCTAACCTCGAATTTGACATAGACTTAAAATTTACAGCAGGGTAACCAACATTAACAGTGCCAACCTAAAAACAAAAAGTAAATATTTGATATTTTGCATTTCATTCAATATATTCTCTTTCCAAATATAATTCGTGTAATTATTAATGATCGATAATTTTTTACTCGTTAAAACCGAAACAGCAAATTTAACTCGTGCTACGCACTCGTTAAATTTAGGTTCCGGTTTTCACTCGGAAGAAAAATCATCGATAATAATCATTCCACTTGTTATATTACAACTGAAAATATTTGTTAATTTATTTATAAAGCTTAGACACACTTCACAATAATAGAGGTTTTAACACCAAAGTCAGGAAAATACAGGATGAATGCGAATCCTCTGACTTAACTTCAAAAGCTCCAGAAAATGAACAAAGGGCAGCCCAGATGAAAGTTGCAATAACTAACTTAATTTTGTGATCAAGAACAAAAACGGTGCTTAATAACTCTCTGCTGGCAGCGATCATAGTATGGTAAAAGCGAAAAAAGAAACTTAAAAGCTGCTCGAAACTAGCTGCAGTGAGAAATGGGCGAGGTCTAAAGGTGCAGATGTTTGCTAATAAAATCAAGATCGGTAGAGGCGTAGAAGGTGTTTATTCTTAGTAGTCAGGCGCTATCATAGTGATGTAAATTATTATGGTATATTGGACGACCTCTCTATTGGTTTCGGGGGATGGACCTGTTCTTTGCTCGAAATAAACTTGCCGGTACCTTCATACATTTGGGGGTCCAATAAGACCTGAAAACAAGACAACATTTTTGCTTCATAATGAAAGTAAAAAAGGAGTAACTTGATACGCTATATTCGACACAGAATTACAGACGAATTTTAAGCGGGCAGCCAGGGCCGCTCTGTTATCAAGCTATTTATATTATTTGCTGATGATACTAGCATTGTACTAAATCATTCTTGCATTGAAGAATTGCTACCAGTTGCAAAATTAGTAATAGAAGAAATTATAAAGTGGTTTTCAACAAATAACTTAATCTTAAATCAAAACAAAACCTTTAATTTACTATTTAGATCAAATCGTTCTCCTCTCAAGGATGTAGGTATAATTAACTCTCACGGCACTATTAAATCTGCAAATGTAATAAAATTTCTTGGAATTCAAATATCTTATAATTTTGACTGGCTACCACAAATCAATAGTTTAAATAAAAGACTCAGCTCAGCTGTGTTTGTAATTAGAAAAATTAGTAGGATATTAGGTAAGGATATGGCGAAAGTTGTTTATTATGCGTATTTTGAAAGCATTATGAGTTACGGAATTGAAATTTGGGGTAACAGTTGCCACGTTGATATCATTTTCAAGACACAAAAACGAGCAATACGTGCAGTTTATTCCTTAGGCTATTTAGAATCATGTAGAAATGTTTTTATTAATAAAAAAATCTTTACTCTCACAAATCTTTATATTTATAAATTAGCACAATTAATATTTAAGAAATTTCCAAAATTAACATGTAACAATGATTTTCATAATTATAATACACGATGTAACGACGAACTTCGTTTGCCTAAAGTTGATATGACCTTAATACAAAATGGTGCCCTATATATGGGCATAAAATTTTTTAATAAATTGTCTACACATATAAAGAAAACAAATACGTTCGAGGTATTTAAAAACATCTTAAGTTTTGGCTTCATCAAAATAGCTATTATAGTTTAAATGAATTTTTTACAAGTGATGCATCCCAGTCCGTTGCTCGGTAGGAATACTTTTCATTTGTTGCAAATGGACCTTTCCCATACCGCCATTAAGGCTTCTTTGTTTTGTACATATTTGATTTTTTCTTTTGTTTTTTCATAATATATTGTACATACATTTGGGAAATAAATAAATAAATAAATAAATAAATAATATATTGCTACGGGGGCAACCCTTTAAAGGTGACGTCATGACAGTACATTCTAAGCGAAAGTAATCTTTATAGACTGGCAGAAAATCAGACGCTTGTTCAAAAGGTTTTTAGTCTTCTCAGAAGGGGAAGTGTTAGAGGGACAATTACTAATATCACACTTTTAAACAACCTAAATGTCATAGGCAAAGAAAAGTGCGGGAAATATTGTATCTAAAGTGAAGAATGGTGTACATACCTAAATCACGCACACAGTAAATGGGTTATTACAGCTTAATGTAATAATTTGACGATACCATATCTTAAGTGCATGGACTTGTCTCGTGCTTGAAATAGTAATCTCGATAGATAAATATGGACGAGCTCCTAGCTCTAAGAGGAACCTGGAAGGTTAAGAATGATGATCTACGGATTTCGACGATAGATCTGAATATATAAGATGTGAAGCAAACAATTAAGAAGCTTATTAAAAGCGACATCATTCGATACATGGATATAGAAACGATATGAAAAGATACAACAGCGAATTGATATCCAGATTGTTAGAAAAATTTTAGCGATGAAAGAAAAGAAACTGTTTATAGAGAAAAAAAAGGTATTCATAAATTGAATAATTCTGAAGGACTATCAATAAGTAGCATTATCTTGACAATCGTCTACCCAGAGCAACATTGGTATAACAATCAGCAAAGTATAGTAGATAAGATGTTACAAGTTGTTAATCAGTATTGGGAAAACATTTTGAAGTAACTGTAAATTTATAAATTAACATCTTAGAGTGGGTGTCGATTAGTTAAATTTTAAATTAATTACAAGCGCGAGGAAGCCACGATACAATTTCTGTTGTCACACCCTGAGAGAAATGTTGATGTCTTTGATTTATCTTTGCTGATGGAAATATTTACTTCTCCAAACTTTACGTGCTTGTAAAAATTAAATTTTAAAGAGTCTCTTTTAACTAAATATTAATATTGAGACACTCAGGGTCGGGTTCGCCAATCTAGTTATCTATTAATTGAAATTCAACTCTTAATTGTGCTTTTATGAATGCTAAATGACATTAACTGTCAGCTTGACTTTCAAATTCAATTAAACCAAGAATTGACAACTATCCTTTACAATGACACTTCAATTAATCAATTCACCAAAGTAAGTATTGTATTCTGTTTATTTCACTCTTTCTTTTTATTGTTTGTTATTCAACCTGCTTTTATATTAATTAACTAAGACAAACCTGACCACTTCTCAAGTTGTCACTGCAATAATCCAAATATGACAGTTCCCAATGTCCACAGCTCCAAATGCTCACAGTCATCAACTACGACAGCTTACTCCTCCAATAGCCAAAACTACATCGCCCTGTCACCCCTCAAACCACATCTAACCTGCCAAAACTCCAACTGTCCGTAGAATCTGATCCTACTCCTTTCACTAATATTACTGCCACATCAATAGACTTCTGGTAAGTTTCAGTATTGTCGATTATTCCAAACTAATCCTCTTTATTCTTCAGCTAGTACTTTGGATCCAACACCACCCACAGAAACTATCCAAATCAAGTAAATACTCCCATCAACTTCCTTCTAAATGATCGGTCCGTCTTCCAAACAACCACCAATGTCACCAATGAATATTAATGATATCTTACATAAACTATTAAATCCAAATCCATCCAATTCTTGTTTTTTTGTATTTTATTAACTGTATTGCACAATCTCTTCACCGATTGTAATGTCTTATTATTTTAATATTATATTTTTATATTTTACCAAACAATTATACAAAATAAGCCATAATTTCAAAGTTTTTATTAGTAAAAAAAGTTTTTTTTTATTTCTATGTACATTTTTATATGAGTTGTTATTCTGACTGCCAAACAAAAAAGAACTTATTTCTGATGGTTACTATTATTACTGCCCTCTTAAAATATAAAATGTCCTAACTATTACATGTTACAATCCCTTATTATTAAAGCAAGCATAATTGTTAATATACAACTTGTTGTTAGGTAAGACCTTCACTCTCAATAACTTTTATAACAACGTTGCTTATTTGTAAATTTTTGTCCCTAGCCTTTGAGAAAGTATAAAAATAAATACGAAACGTCAGGCGATACATACAAGTGGTTTTATTTCAATCGAAACATTAAAGCTTGGTACCTGTACGTAGTACTAAGATTGGAGTTATTCAGACCTCTGTCTCAGTCAAGGAAAAACATTTTACTGTGTATGTAACCACACAAGCTGTGAGAAGAACTATCTTTGTGTATATATATATATATATATATATATATATATATATATATATATATATTGTAGTGAGACAACAAGCACCACATTATACAGCTAATATTTATGTAATAGCTTTTTAGATAGCCCTTATTTAAATTTGAAAATCAATTAGCCAATCTAGTGATCTGTTAATTGAATTTTCAATTGTATTTTTAAAATCTTTGACTACTAAATGACACCCAATGTCAACCGACCTCCATTCCAAAATCAAACCAGGTATTGACAATCGTATCTTACATTGACATACATATCAATCAATTCACCTGCGTAAGTACTGTATTAAGATTATTTTCACACTTTATTTTACTGATTGTTATTCAAAATGCTTTTATAAATTCTTCACAGAAACCTTAAAACTTCTCTAGCTTTCACTGCAACAATCCTACCAACAACAGCCTCCAATGTCGATAGTCTGATAGACAATTATGACGGTTTGTCAACTCTCGAACTGCATCTATCCTGTCATCAATAACTCCTACTATTCCCAGAATCCAGTCCTGCTCCCTTACAAACGTCACCGTCACACCAATTGACTCCCGGTAAGTTTCAGTATTATGATGATCCAAATCTAACCTTGTTTATTCTGCAGATAGTCCGATGTGAGCAATACCCACAAAAATTATCCAAATCAATCAGTTACTTGTAAGAATCTCCAATAATGTCTTGTATGTATCAATAAATCCAAATCTCTTCTGTATTATTTATTTTCAATTCATTGTATTTGTCCAATCTCTTCACCGATTGTATGTCTGTATTAGTTCTATTTTACACTTTCGCCCATCACACTATACAGATTTGTTGCAACCCCTTTTAATTTGCATTTACCAGACAACGATACAAATTATGCAATTTTTCATGAGTTGTTTCAGTAACTAATTAAACAAAGTTTTTCATTCCTGTTAGATACAATTCTTATTGCACACTTATTTATTTTAAATACCCTATTATTACATGCTATTAATTCTTATCATTCCACCAAATACATTTATCAATTGTAACCTTGGATTGAACATTATTAGAATTAAACTCAACCATCAAATTTGTAGACTCAAATGTTATTTCATTATCAAATTACCTCACTTATTGTCTCAATTAAATTTCATTATTCATTTCAAAATTATGTACGCCAGTGCACAATCTACAAATTAACGTAAATCAATTTAAGCCACAACCTCCTATTTTTGCTCAGTGATACACGACTTTGGTTTTTTAAATGGAACACCCTGTATATCTTTACATATTTGCAATCAGCGCTAAAGGTGCTCTATAAAAGTATTCTTAAATTAAAATTTTGGAACTTTAAATTTTTCAAAATTACGAAAAACTCTTTAGCCAAACTAGACCACGAACAATGCAAAATCACTAACAATTAAACAATAAATGCAAAACAAACTCCACTCGGTTCTAACAATTTTCCATGACCGAATTATAGCACCAAACGCTTTCTGTATTTGGGGCGAAGAGTTCGACTTAGTTTTTGAGTTTAGACGGTTCTCGGCGAGCTGTGTAAGTGGCAGGGTGTGTTTCTGGGTGCTGGTGTTATGTCCTTGTCGATGGCCTAAGTCAGTCGTTAATTCTTTCCGAAGGCCTGTTTGGCTCATTGTTCCGGCTTCTTTAATCGGGATCTCATCTTATAAGTAGGCTACCTACGGCCTCGCAGGTTTTTTTGTGGTTAGCAGGCGGGCGTTACGCAATTCTTCCCGAATAATTTGGGGAACCAATAGACGTCGCCGGTTCCCACACACGCCACGTCGACCGACAGCTGCAGCGACTGGTGCACGATCAGCCACTACAATTAGCGCTTACGCAACGAGGCCAAGCCGCCAAATTAAAGGGATTGTGCGCTCCTCTATTCTTTACAATAATCGTTCATGTTTTGCCGCCAGCCGGCCCCTATGTAATATATGTAATTAAGCATACTTGCTATTAGCGCCTGATCTAAGAATTGTGAGCTCATTCCTAAATTTAACCTTTGTGTTATTAAATTAAGCAAACTTGCTATTAGCGTCTAATCAAGGCATTGTGCGGTCATTTCTAAATTTACTCGTACATGATTAAGTGCTATTTTTAGATAAGGCGTCCCCCAGCTGGGCTTTATTTCGTTTTAGGTTTAGCCCTTGTATAAATGTGAGTTTGTTTGTGTACGCTGACCACATCGGCACTGCTGCAACTTTCGGCCATGAATTTTGTCTAATAGATCTGTTTACTTATGATTATCCCTTGTACTTGTGCATGCTTGTTTACAGGATGACTTAATCACTGTGTCAAGATTGATGTAAGGTGAGGCCCGAAAGCGGTTTATAAGCATTGCAGGGAGGTCGACGCACTTGTGGTTACACTGTTGGTGGTCCAGAGTTTGTACTCAAGTATCCCGCCCCGTTTGGCCTTCAAGGTTCGGTTAATCGTGGGTTTCCCCGATTAAAGCTTGTGGCGCCCATTTATTTTGTATTACCCTATGCATACTGTCACGCTTGTCTTGTGGTGTACCGTTTCTAGGACCACGCTCATCTTCCTGACCGTATCAGGCCGCGGCCTTTAGCCTGTTTTGTTCGATTTCCAGGGTAAGTGCAGGCGTTTCTCTGACATGTTTAATTATTTGGAACACCCTCACTAGTGAGCGTCGCTAAAACAGTTGCATACTGTAACAACGGGCATTTAAAACAAAAGAAAGTTCTTTTTGATACCTCTATTATTAACGCAGTTACGAATTGTCTAGCGATCTACAAACACCCTGTATACGTCTGTATTGCAGATTTAGGTTTTACGCAGAAATTCTGCATTGGCCAAATTTATTTCGGCAACTTAGCAAATTCAGCCTTTGGGACTGACATGTACCTATCACCTGTAATTTATAAATTACTACCGTTTAGTGTTTCCTAGAATATTAAGTTATTTATCATCTAAAATCGTTCAGCAACTGAAGATAAAAGAATTGCTAAGCTAGCTAATTACACAGAAAATAATCGTAAATGGTATGTGGCACTCTTTGCTGTATACATATAATAACTATCCTTACGTCAGTGTAAATTACATGACTGTTGACACAATATTATCGTTGTTCATAGCACGAAGCTACCAATATATCACTGTACGCTAGAAATAAAATCGCGTCAATTATACTCATATCAATTGTGAGTAGAAGAAATAAAATACTGATGGGTTCATAATTAAGTATAACAGATATGAGATGGAGGGAATAAACAAACAGATATAAGATGGAGGGAATGAACAAATAAGCTACTTCAAAAAGAGACACTTATTTGCAAAATTTCAGTCAAGTACTTATGCTCGTTATTAATTTTTATTCTAATCTTTTGTTAAAATTTTTGTCGTATTTGACAACATAATTTAAATCGCCGTCAAGCCGACAAAGAATTTCTTTTGTATGTGTATCTCTTTATTTTGTCTCACTGCTGTTATAGTTAATAATGAGCCCATTAGTATGTATGTATGGATGTAAAGATATCTTAGGGGAGCGCCAAAGTGGAAATATCTGAGGTTAAATGAGAAAATAATGACGGTATGTTTACCTACTGCATTAGATATGCAATTTGAAGCTTTAATTTCATGGATTATAAACAACTCTGGAGACATGGCGTTTATTTATCCATTAGAATAAACAAACAAAATTAGTATGCAACATCAATACTGACAGCTGAATTAAAATAAAACAAGGTTTAATTATTGAACTTGAACTGGAAGCTTACAATTGTGGACTGAACAAAATGTGTTTAATATAAATCAATGCTTCTTAATGCTCGCCTTCCGACTACTTATAGAAACATCTTTTACTTTTTAGTAAAGTTTTCACTATCTTTCCCTATCTTCAAACTTTAATGTCCAAAGATTTCTTTTGGCCAGTTGGGGAATGTGCTAGCACCACACCTTCCCCTGTAAAAATTAAATAATTGTGCCCGAAGGATAGATCCCTGAGGTACACCTAAAGCTCAATGTGATAATACTAATTTTGACAAAGCAAAGTTAATTTTTTTTTAAAGAACGGTATATGTTTGGGTAGTAGTAGGTTTATTTATTTATTTATTTAATATCAGCACCTTCCAACAGGTTGAACCTAATTATAGGACGAGTATGCATATATACATATAATATAATTAAATTAATTTAAATTAGAAAAAATAATTAAATACTATAAAAACCAAACAGAACGAAATACTTGTCATCTCAAAAATCAATTTTATTGTTTTCAATGTTTTTTCAATCTCTGCATGTTCGCTTCAAATACAGTCTGTTCTATAAAAAAGCCCCCGCCTTCTAGCTACTTTATTATTTATTTTAGACCCAATAAACCTATATCAAATCAAATGGCACATAAAAACCTACATTTTAACACTATCAAAAAATTTTTATCTTCAATTGTTTCAGAGTGGTGACGTCACGTGCAATTTTTTTAAATGACACGGTATATATTTTTTGACATTTTCTGGTAGAGGTTTTTTTTTCTCTTTTCAGCTATATAAATATTTCATGCACTTGCATAAAAAAATTTTCGTGAAAAATTACAAAACTTTTTCACAGTGGGAGGCCACGATACAAAACTATAAACAAAAGTGTAACTCAGAAAAGCAAAACAAATAGTAGCCAAAAGCTTTAACTGTCAGATTTCAGAATAATCTAAAGTGTTTATTGTTTTGTTTTTCTGAGTTACACTTTTGTTTATAGTTTTGTATGGTGGCCTCCCACCGATAAAAAAGTTTTTTAATTTTTCTCGAAAATTTTCTTATGTAAGGGCATAAAATTATTATATTGTTGAAAAGAGAAAAAAAACCTCTACCAGAAAATGTCAAAAAATATATACAGTGTCATTTAAAAAAATTGCACGTGACGTCACCACTCTGAAACAATTGAAGATAAAAATTTTTTGATAGTGTTAAAATGTAGGTTTTTATGTGCCATTTGATTTGATATAAAGTTTATTGGGTCTAAAATAAATAATAAAGTAGCTAGAAGGCGGGGCCTTTTTTATAGAACAGACGGTATATCTAATACCGCTGCAACGTTATTATAATATTTACATATGCGAATGAGTGGCGAATTTATTTGATAATTAGTTCTTGGACAGCTGTATGAAAAAAAAACAGCGTGTCTAGTGCCTAAATGTGGAACACTAAGGTTTATTGAGTTCAATGAATGTCGAGCATCCAAGATACTATGAATGATTTTATACAAGAAAATTATATCTGAATTTTTTCTTCTTTTTTCAAGTGTTTGAATTTGAAACAGATCTAGTATATCTTTATAATTACCTTCCCATTTAGAATTTGTCCTTTTATAATAGCAGTACCGCAAAAATGTATACTGAATTATTTCAAGTGCAACAGTTTCGTAAGTGTATAGGGGGTTCCAGATTATTGCTGAATGTTCTAGTTTAGACCTTATTATTTGACAGTTGAACAATGCTATGAGAGTATCTATGTTTGTGAATTTCTTACATGTGCGTAATAGGAAACCCAGGGTCTTATAGCATTGATTAATTAATCATTCTATGTGTTTATTAAAAATTAATTTATTGTCAACTGTAATACCTAAATCTTTTAGTTCAGTTTGACGAACTAGTGTTACAGAATTTATATCATAATACCAGTTAATGATATTGTTTTTCCTGGAATATGTTACAACAAAATATTTGTTAATATTAAATTGTAGGTTGTTCTTTTGGGTTCACTGATACACTGTATCTAAATCTGATTGCAACTCTTGACAATGTTCAACTGTACTAATCTCTTTGAAAATTTTAAAATCATCGACATATAATAAACAGTGAGAATATTTAACTGCTTTGGTCGTTTATGAATAGTATAAATAATAAAAGACCCAAGTTTGACCCTTGCGGTACCCCCAATGTAGCTAGAAAAGATTTTAAAGTTTAATGGTGAACCCCTTTTGCGATAAATCTGATAAACAGACAGCAATAATACACTTTATCAAATGCTTTGCACAAATCTGTGTATACTACATCCAGAGCTGTGCTGTACTCGAGTACAAGTACTCAGTAACTGTACTCTGAGTACTTTTAGTGTACTCGGTACTCAGTCCACGAGTACATTTCTTTAAATGTACTTGTACTTGTATTTGACGCATTTACGTGTACTCTAGTACATATTCCTGTACTTGAATACATTTTCGAGTACTCGAATACATTTTCGAGTACTCGAATACATTTACGTGTACTCGAATACATTTTCAGGTACTCGAATACAGGTACCTAAATTAATGATATGTTGTTAATTACTAGACCTTATGTAGTAAAAGCATCATTAACAAAGTTCTGCGCCATATTCAGATCACCTCGGCCACTTAGCATGTGTATTTATAAAAACTATAGCATTGATAAAGAGATTAAATTACTTTTATATTTTATTTTATGTTTTCTAACGTACAGTTTTCGATGTACAGAAAGAAAATGTGTTCTTTTTATACAATATTATAGAACAGTGCTTTCATTTTATTTGTGTTTGCCATCATTGGCTGCAGTAGAATGATTATTTTCATTCGCGACATTGGTAAACAGACCACTTCGCCATGCTCTGGCAGATGACAATTTTGAAAAAATTGTTATTTTGAAAGCCAATAAAATAGGACTGGAAAAAATTTTGTGTTTTGTATTTACCATTGTTCCGCCATTGCATTCCTCTGTACTCGGTACTCTGTACTTGTATAGGTATTCGAATACTTTCATTGTGTACTTGTACTCGGTACTCAATTACATTTGGAGTAAAGTATTTGTACTCGGTACTCGAGTACTTTTTGTCTGTATTCGGAACAGCTCTGACTACATCTAACTGATTTCGTCTTTGCAGCGTTTCCGATGCAGTTTGGGTGAAATAGCAAAGATTAGTTGCTGTATAGGGCCGTAACTAGGTATAGGCAGAGTAGGTCCCCTCCTACAGCGCAAGCGACCAGGGGCGCCAAAATTACAGGGGAAAAATATTTCTTTCATACTAATGAAACAAAAACAAATCAAGGAGTGGGAAATTTTACGGACAAATTAATTTGTAATATTAAAGACACCCCTACAAATCGATTTTCCGTCTTTGTCCCCCGATGTTAGTTCGGGTGGCATTCGTGGCAGGAAAATCTGCGCGCACCTCACACTAACGCGCGAAACTTTAAATGCGGCATGCATAATAATATTATATCGTGTGAATAATGTAAGACTATACATTGGCAACTGTATTTTAGCATTAATAAAGTTATCCATGCTAGTAACAATTGTCGGTTTTGTAATTGCAATGAAATAATCCAGTTTTAAATAATTTCTCTAGTCACTGTGTTGTTATTTTGTTTACAAACACCATGGTAACATTACGTAAATTCCCTATGCCTAATTTTGCATAATTAAGCCATGTACAGTTATTCTCACTGTATGTTTTGTTGTATTCATAATATAATATGTACACCTGTTATTGAAATGATTGTTTTATATTTTTATCTTTTTATCTAATTTTATTTATATTTTATTTTGTGTTAGACGCGTTCTTGTGTTAGATGCGTTTTTGTGTTAGACACGTTTTTGTGTTATGTTAAAATTCAAATGCTGATGCTTTTAAAATGTATCAAAGTGGTGGACGCGACTCACCCATTACCACAATGCGGTGCTGGAGTGCAAACAGTGCAAGTGTAAGCCTTGCTTGGCCCATTGTTGGTGGCAGGCAGTTAAAAAAGTAGAACAAATTACTAACTTGCATAATGATAACAATAATTGTACTGACCGAGGGTGGCCGTCCCCCTGGCACCTTCAACTTCAACTATTGTAAGTATCCGATGCCTACTGATCTTTCACATAACAGCACTTACTTTAAATCAGTAAATCCGCTCGGCTGCTACCCGCTGCAGAACAACTAGGCGGAGCAACATGTTTTCGCAGGATTCCTAGCCGGAACATGTCTTCACTCTCCTTAATTATCATGTAAGCATCTATCACGAGCAAGAACCTCTGGAATCTATTGTTTGCTGTAGTTTCCAAAAAAAGCTACCAACATGATGAAACCAAGTATCACGTGCATTCTACAGTAGCTATCCTCTGACGCATTAACTAAGAATACGCATAGCACCGCATTGTTGCAACTCATCCTATTATATTTAATTATTGCTTCGAATAATCGCATACGCCAACAACTCCGAAACGTAGGACGCTTTGCCAAGATTATATTATATTTTAGGGTTAAAAATTTTCCAAAAATGGTAAGCATAGTAACCAAAACTTCAAAATAGTGGACCTTTACAAACTACCAAATATTTTAACCTTAGCATATATTATTTCAACAGTTACTTTTTATTTTTAAACTTTTAAATTAAAATTGTTGGATTTAGTTTTGAATACCTACCTGTTTGTTTTCAAAATACACCATCCATACTGAAATCAAATCAGAAGTCCCTAAAATTAGTATTTTATGTCACCTCTATCCTTAGTGTACTGAGGGGCGCAAAAATATTGGCTTGCCTACAGTAACATTTTGCTTAGTTACAGCCCTGTTGCTGTAGATCTACATTTCAAAAAACCATGTTGGTTTATGTCGATTAGTTCTTTTGCTTGGTTATAAATATTATTATACAATACTGATTCATACACTTTCGCAAAATCAGACATTATACAAATAGGACGGTCATTTTCAATATGTGTTTGTTCTACAGACTTGAACAGGGCATATATTTGACGTTGACCAGTCATTGGGATAAATACCAGATTCCAGTGATAAGTTAATTATTTCATATAACACATCAACCAAGTATTCAGCACAACCTTTTAAAATGCATACAGGAATACCATCCGAACCCACCAATTTATTGTTTTTTAAATTCCGAATAGCTTTAAGGATTTCAGCTTTATTAATATGTAAGACGGTGATTGTATTCGAAGACGGTTGTACTAAATCAATTTCACATATTTTTTGGGATGGGGTGTACCGGGTGACAACGAGACTAGGGCCATGCTTATATCTTCTTTATTTATGAATCTAATTAGATGAAATTTTATACGAAGATACTAGAGATAATTTCTGATTTATTGATAGATATAGTCATAATGGCCGACTTCCTGTTTCGCCGGAAATAACACTAACTTTGATTTTTTAAATAGATCACCTTCTATATTTTATGTTTTTCGCAATCTACGACTCAAATTACATACACTAGTGCTACCGAATTTACTTAGGTATTACGCAGAAATATTATAAAAAGTAATTAATTAATTAGATGTGATTGATTGTGAGGTCACAGCCTTCTATCGTAAAATATAACAGATAAAAAAATGAAAATGGCGTTACTAGTTATGTAATTAGACTTGTAAATTCCGAAAAACATAAAATATACAAGGTGATCCATTTAAAAAATCAAAGTTAGCGTAATTTCCGGTGAAACCGGAAGTCGGCCATTTTGACTATATTTATCGGTCAATTAGAAATTATCTCTAGTATCTTCATATAAAATTTTATCTAAATCGATTCATAAATAAAGAAGATATAAGTATGGCCCTAGTCTCGTTGTCACCCGGTATACCGCATGAAAATAATCTGCCAGTCCTTGTACTTTCTCATTGCCACTTTCCAGTTTACGCCCCTCAAAATATAATACAGAGGGTAAATTCGTTTTTTTTTATTCCTGACAAAACTCCAGACATTTTCAGGTTTTTTCTTAATTCAGTTTCAACCGAGTTTAAGTACCTTGAGTGTGAATTTTGAATTTTTTCTTTTAGTTTTTCTCTGATTCTTTTGTAATAGTTATAAGAATTTAATTTAGTTTGGTTAAATTTCTTTCTGTAATGTTCTTTTTCTCTGATCATATTTATTATGTTGCGATCAAACCAAATGGAATATTTTCTAAGACGTTTCTTTACAACTGGGGCCGTTTGTGTAAGAATATTATAAAGTTTTATGTAAAACTGATTAACTTTTAAATTTACATCAGCAGAGAGCATGCATTCCTGCCAATTGGTGTTTTTAATTAAATCATATAGCAGCCTGAAATTCGCTTCCTTAAAATAAAAAATGTGCGGGACGATAGTTGTCTTCAGATACCAGCACCTGTGATTCTCTTGAAATGTTCGCAGGCATGTTACTGAATACACCCCATCTTGTTTGTGATTAAGTTATTCTGGGTAATATTCATAAAATCAACAAAATTTATGTACGATCTAAACAAATTTGAATAATTGTATAAAGGTTCCACATTTACGTAGTATTGAGCTAATTCAATTAAATTTAGGTCGCCTAATATTAAAGTTTTAGATTCCCATAGAAAATCCAAGTTGCCAATAACATCAAATAAATGCATGTACTCAGGCTGTCCTTGATCCGGATTTATATACACAACCAATATATACAGAGATTGATTATCCACTTTGTTAATCTTAATACACAGTAAGTCCCAAGTTAAACTGTCATATTGAATTTTTATTTTTTCCGATTAAATATGTGAGGAAACCGCTTTGGTACACCACCACCTCTTGTTTGTTTTTTTAGTTCGTAGTCCTTATCTTTTCTGTAAACCCTGATGTACTATCCGTAAAAAGTTCACTAGAAAAACTTCCATCATGTAAACAAGTTTCTACTAGCACAATTAACTTGAAATCACATTCATGTACGTTCATAAACAAATTATTTACTTTTGTTCGTAATCCACGCATATTTTGATAATAGACACTAAAGTTATTGTTATTTGCCATGTGCGCCCTGACCCGGTAGATATCAAGTGACCGCAAGAAAATCGGTGCATTCGCATTGCTAAAAATAACCATTATTCCTGTTATATTATTTGAGAGTTCGTATATTTACACTAACATAACATTAATAATAAATAGCTTGCTGAGCAGGGCCAATAGCCCACGCTCAAAACAACATGTATCCAGCTATCCCAACTAATTTTAATGTTTACGCTGGCCAAAGTAATCTGACACCTTATGCACCCATGTCTGCCAATACAACACTGACGCAACCTTTTCCAGCACAACAATATTATCCACAACATAATGTAACATAATATTCGCAACCTTACAATACAACACAAATAACAAGCCACGCTCACAATCTAGCATCCTATCCAACGTCGTCCAACTATTCCGAAAATCAGTGGCAAACGGTCACAAACAACAGAAAACGAAGTAGGATTGCTGAAGTTCAAACAGAACCTGAAAAACAAAACTACTGGCTAGGCGACCCAGTACCAACCAGTAACCGATACGGGGACCTTCAAGAAGATATAAGTCAAGCTAAAGAACAAAATAAGGAACCTAAACCGCCACCAATATTTGTAACAAGAGTGAAAAGTATCAAACCTCTAGTAGAGCTACAGCAAAGGATAAATACACAATTAAATCACTAAGCGCTCTCCAAGTTAAAGTACAGCCTCTGGAGAGTACATTATATGCCACCATTATTAGGAAATTAATGAATAAGAATACGGAATTTCACACATACAAGCCCAAGCAGGAAAAACTGTTTCGGGTAGTACTGAAAAACATGCACCCTACCACTGACATAAATGACATTAAAAAAGCTTACAAGAAAAAGGACACGAGGTCACTAACACACGGAATATAAAACAACATAAAACAAAAATAGACCTCTCCCTATTCTTTATAGATCTTAAAGCAAAAGAAAACAATAAGGATATCTATAAGTTTAAGCTACTTCCAAACATGTGTGTACAATTCGAAGCCACTCACGTCAGAAGGGAAATTCTCCAATGTCTGAGGTGCCAGAAGTAGGGACACATGAGAAAGTATTGTCACTACATGCCACGTTGCGTTAAATGTGCAGCTAATCATGTAACAGAACCAGAAAAACAAGAGGTGACAAAGTTGTTTGTATCAACTGTAAGGAAACCATCCAGCCAATTATTATCGACGCTGCGTGGTACATAAACAACTGAAACAAAAATTGTATCCAGCATTGAGAGAAAAACGCATGTCTTATGACCAAGCATTTAACCACAACACTGTCAACGACGTACAGGCCTACACTCCACCAATTCCAGCACAACCATCTAGCGACATGACTGAATTGAAAAATATTATGCAAAAGCTCATGGAACAAATGGGTACACTACTGAACCTCGTAACGACACTGGTTGCTAAATCAACCTAATGGTTCAGTTAATGAAAATTGGGATATGGAACGCCAATAGCTTGTGTCATCATGCACAAGAATTAATATTATACTTATACATCCATAATATCTACGTAATGCTTATATAGGAAGCACATTTCACAGATTGAAGTCACTTGAAAATACAAAATTACAACATCTATACTACGAAACATCCTGATGGAAATGCTCATGCTGGTACTGCAATAGTTATTAAACAAAACATCAAACACCACGAACAAGCTCAAAATAAAAACACGAAAATATACAAGCTAGTAATGTTGCTGTCCATGATCACATCGGTGAACTAACACTTGTAGCAGTTTACTGTCCACCAAAACATAGCAAATTCGAACACTTTGATTTTTTTTTTTAAACTTGGAAACAGGTTTTTAATCGGAGGAGACTGCAACGCGAAAAATGCTATTTGGGACTCAAGAATAACCACAACAAAGGGGAGAGAACTTATAGCAGCTATAAAAATCAACAATCTCAGCTATCTACCTACAAGTGAACCCACCTATTGGCCAAGCGATCCACAGAGGTTACCAGACCTTCTACAATTCTGTATTATTAAAGGTGTTAATACAAGAAAATTTTTAGTAAAATCATGCTGTGAGCTCAACTCCGATCATACACCAGTAATAGTAACCATGTACGTTCAAATACGGAAGAAAACAAAAGAATCAAGTCTTTATAGTCGGAAAATCGATTAGGAACTATACCGAAAAATATTAGACAAACATATTAGTTTAGACACTGAAAACTGAAACAGACATAGAAATGGCACCTGAGACACTAACAAAAATAATTCAAACCGCCGCTTGGCAATCAACACCTGATCAAAATGAAACGCATATTGGCGTAAAACATTTATATCCAAAAAAAAAAGGAAAATTAGAGCAAGATTGAAATTAGCACATTCACCTGATGACAAACGAAGGCTAAATCGAATTTCTAAAGTACTAAACTAGGTTCTCAAGAAGATTATGAACGACTCTATTCAAGAATACTTGAATAAACTAGCTCCAACACAGACCACGGACTACTCGCCCTGGAAGGCCACTAAAAAGTTTAAAAAACCACAAGCAATGATATCCCCTGCGAAGTCCGCATATGATACCTGTCTAAGAAGTAATACGGAGAAGGCTGCTGCGTTCGCTGATCATCTTTCGAAGGTATTCCAACCGTTCAATACTGAAACCTCTCCTGAAGACGAAAATTAAATTAAACTAATGCTTGATGCACGATTTCAAATGTGCCTACCAATAAAACGTATCACAACTGCCTACTTTCAAGCAGTTATCTATAAGGAACTGAACTCAAAAAAGGCTCCATAGTTCGACCTTATCACAGGGAAAGTTTTACAGGAAACATCTGAAAAATGTTTAAAAGCCATTACATATATATTTAATACAGCTTTAAGGAAAGAATACTTTCCTAACCAATGGAAAGTGGCGCAGATTATAATGATTCCTAAACCTGGAAAAAATCCAATGCATATAGAATCATATAGACCCATAAGTCTACTATCTCTCTTATCCAAAGTTTTTGAGAAATTTCTGAAAAAGCGATTGCGGCCAGTACTAGAAGAAAACAATCTAATTCCCAAAAATCAATTCGGATTTCGAACAATGCACAGACCTACTGAACAAGTGCACCGAATCATTTAACAAATAAGTCAAGTCTTGGAGCCCAAGCGATATTGCTCTGGGGCGTTTCTTGATATACGGCAAGCATTTGACAAAGTCTGGCATAAAGGACCATGCCACAAAATGAAATCCAAACTACCACATCAGTTTTACAGAATACTGAAGCCATTGCTTGCCGATAGACAGTACTATGTAAAATATCAGGATGCATATATTCTAACTTATTCTCAATATCATCTGATGTCCCACAAGGCAGCGTGCTAGGGCCAACACTTTATCTACTCTACACTCTTACCAGTATCTGAAACAACAACTGCTGCCACATTTGCGGACGATACTGCTGTTTTAGCATCGCACAACAATGCTATCACTGCCTCACAGAATTTGCAAGAACATTTAAACGATATTGAAAATTGGCTCCAAAAATGGAAAATTAAAGTGAACGCAGACAAATCAGCTCATGTTATATTTACACTAAGAAGAACCAATTTTCCTCAGCGAACTCTCAATGGCTTACAACTACTTCAAGTGGATGAGGTTAAATACCCTGGCCTTCACCTAGGTAGGAGAATGGCACGGAAAAAACATATCTTCAGTAAACGCAAGCAATAATTAGGAATTAAATTTCGAACAATGTATTGGATGTTAGGAAGACAATCGCGGATGAATTTAGAAAATTCATTGCTTCTATATAAAACTATGTTGAAACCGTTTTGGACATATGGGATAGAGGATAGAGCTATGGGGCACAGCCAGCAATTCCAACTTGGAAATCCTCCAAAGATTTCAAAATAAAGTGCTTGGTCTCATAGTCAATGCCCCATGGTACGTGCCTAATGCAGTAATTCACAGTGACCTAAAAGTTACATTTTTGGTGATGTAGTTAAAAAATTTAGTGTGACTCACAGTGCTAAACTCCAAGTGCATCCCAATGATCTGGCAACCACACTGTTAGACGACGAAGGCGAAGCTAGACGAAAAAGATTCAAAAACTCGGATCTCCCAACCCGTTTTGATTAAAGTACCAACGCCAGAAACCTTCATTTTGTTATATAAATCAATCATTATTATATAAGTTAACATACTTAATTTTTAATTTGTATTGTACATAAGTAACTATTGGTTAATAAGTTATTATAGAGAATCTTCTTTGGCAGGCTCTCTGCATGTCATAGGATTACTTCATTTGTACAGAACTAGTCATAACAAATACTTATTATCCTTTACTAAGGATAGATTGTGTAAATATTTTTGAAATTATTTAAAAAAAAATCTTTTTTTTTGTGAATTATCCGCTATGTTGATAGACACCTATTTATCACCTGTTTTATTAACTTCTTGATATCTTTCTCATTTTGTATCTTATTTGCATCCGTATTATCTTCATACCTATTGTAAATGTTACCTTTATGTGACCGGATATACTTAAAATTCAATTAATTTGTCAATGACTTTAACACGCCTCGGTTTATAGCTCAGCGGTAGGGTTACTTCAATGGCGTCGGTTTCGGAAGAGGAGGGTGGGCGTTACCCTCAGCTAGACACAGGATTTGATTGGAACAAAGTTGATTATATTTACACTACTAACTAACATACGGATAAGCTTATAACTAGGTAACATATATGTACATAAAAAGAAAATGGCGGATTGGCATCCGCAGTTGGAAGCTGGTGTGGTGGCGACTGGCGACGGGGCGGCGAGCTGAGAGCAGCGGCGGCGGCAACGTCGGCGGCAGTGCTGATCTCCTTGGCGGAGGCGGCGGCTGGCGGCTTGCTTCGGCGGTTGCAGCGGCGGCGGTGGCGACTGGCGACGGGGCGGCGGGCTGTGAGCAGCGGCGGCGGCAACGTCGGCGGCAGTGCTGATCTCCTTGGCGGAGGCGGCGGCTGGCGGCTTCTTTCTGCGGTTGCAACGGCGGCGGTGGCGACTGGCGACGGGGCGGCGGGCTGTGAGCAGCGGCGGCGGCAGCGTCGGCGGCAGTGCTGATCTCCTTGGCGGAGGCGGCGGCTGGCGGCTTCCTTCTGCGGTTGCAGCGGCGGCGGTAGCGACTGGCGACGGGGCGGAGGGCTGAGAGCAGCGGCGGCGGCAACGTCGGCGGCAGTGCTGATCTCCTCGGCGGAGGCGGCTGTTGGCGGAAGTGGCTCGAATTCCTAACTTTCCCGAAGACGGCAGGCAGCAGAGTCCAATGCAGAGGATTGGCTCTAAGTCCAGGTAGGTGATAGGCTCTGGAGAGGGCTGGGGCTGGTAGATCCTTGGAAGGCTGGGGCTGCTAGCTGGTCCTGGAAGGCTGGATGCTGTTGGCTGACTCTCATGGGTTGAGTGATTTCCTACTGCCAGCGTCTGACTATTTAAAGGAGCCAGTCCTTTGTCAAACGCGATCTCGCAGCTCATTGGTCGAAGTAGAAGGGATGTTTTGCCCATTTTTGATGTATTTCGGATTATCGCTTTTAATTGAGCGGCGTGCTCAATTATCGACTTGATTTGAGTCGCAATCAATAGTCGTTGAAATGTCGATTCTAACGACACCCAATTTGCTAGGTTTTGGTAAAGATTAATTGAACTTGGAATTTTTAATTCCGTGTTCGGCGTAAAACTTAATTAAGCATTACTCTTATTGCGTAAGTTATTTTGCTTCGATTGGTTGCGCGCTACTTTTATATGAATTTTGAGACTATTCACGCTTTCCTGGGGTGCTTCCTTCCGTTAATTATAATTTAATGTGTAATATTTAGCCGGATGTAAGCGGCTTTTTGTCCTGATTTAACCGTTAGAAAATACGTCTTCGCTGGGCCGCCGTGTACTTCGAAATTTTTGTAGCGTTTACTTGCAACAGTCGCCCGCATTACGAGCGGTGATATTTTTGCTGGCTGATGGAAAAGTTATTTTTAATCGACCTGTATGTGTGCTAGAGACTTGGGCGTTGTTTTATCAGGTGGCGGCTTATTCCTCCTATCGGCAGGTATCCTTATGTGGGGTTTTGATTGGGCGCACTCTGTTTTAAGAGCGTTTTAGTGATTGAACTTGGATTATTAATTTGGTCGCACGTTCGAGTTTTGTTCGCCGCGGCGCTGTTTTTGTCGGCTTCCAGATTTTATTGAGGTTTGGCGAGCCGTTGCCCCTTTATTGCACTTGAGATTTGGTGCTCCTTTGAGCGAGCATGCCGCGATTTATTGTTTTATTTTGTAACGGTTTTCTTTTAAATTCTTGTAGGATCGGGGCGATTTACTGGTAAACAGATGTTTTTGTAATTTGTTCGCTGCCTGCTTGGCGATGGAAAATTACTTCGTTTTCTGTTAACCGGTTCATATTAACTTTATCTTCCACAAAAGTGTTATATGATAGGGTGTGAGATTTTCATTTATGTATATCATTGAACCACCAGAATTTTCTAGAATGTCATTGTTGGTTATTTTTGTGTACTTTTTTTGTCCATTATCATGTCCGTAGTAGTTCTTCTGGCGAATTGAACTATAACCGGCTCGGGATTATTTGCGTTCTTCGAAGGGAGTCTGTGAATGATTTCAATGTCTTCTTCTTTTCAGCCCGGAATCATCCACTCCTGGATATAGGCCTCTTCCAAATCTTTCCACACTTCTCTATTATAGGCTGTTTGTATCCAGTTCTTCCCTGCTATTTTCTGGATATCGTCTCTCCATCTCTTCTGGGGTCTCCCAACACTTCTCTTTGTCTCTCTTGGTCGCCAGACTATCAGTTTGTTGGTCCATTTGCTCTTTTCCTGTCGAGCTATATGGCCAGCCCATCGCCACTTCAACTGTGCTGTTCTTCTTGTCACATCTGTGATTCCTGTTCTTCTTCTGATCTCTTCATTTGGCACTCGATTTAACAAACTAATTCCGAGCATGATCCTTTCCATTGCTCGCTGCGTTACTTGGAGGATGTGTAGGGATTTCCGTGTTAACGCCATTGTTTCTAAGCCATATGTAAGAACTGGCAATATACATTGATCGTAGACTTTTCGTTTCAGATTTATTGGTATATCATTTGATGCTAGAATGAACCTGAGTTTACCAAAAGCTGCCCAACAGAGTCCCTTTCTTCGAGAAATCTCGGCAGTTTGGTTTTCTTTGCCCAATTGAATTCTATGTCCAAGGTATATGTATTCGAATACATTTTCTAGGGTGTGGTTTTCAATGGTTATTTGTATTTGTTCGGGACTCATTATTTTGGTTTTACTCAGGTTCATTTGTAATCCGATTTGGGTCGACGCTTGATTCAGTTCTTCTAACATTGTTTTTAGTTCTCCAGCTGAGGTGCTAATCAGAATTACATCATCTGCAAATCTCAAGTGATTGAGTCTTACTCCATCAATATTAATACCTTTACATTGCCAGTCCACCTTTTTAAAAACATCCTCCAAGGCTAACGTGAACAACTTCGGAGAGATCGTGTCCCCTTGTCGTATTCCTCGTTGAATTTGAATTTTATTGGTCTTCATGTCTTCTTCCAGTGTAATTGTCATAGTTGCCGTGTCATAAATATATTTTATGAGGGTTGAGTATCTAGTGTCAATTCTTGCGTTATCTAGTGCTTTCAGGATTGCCCACGTTTCCACCGAGTCGAATGCCTTCTGGTAGTCAACGAAAGCCAAATATAATGGTATATTGTATTCCGTCGTTTTTTCGATTAACGTGCGTATACTTTGCAGATGATCCATTGTACTGAATCCCTTACGGAATCCCGCCTGCTCTGGAGATTGGTATGAGTCCAGTTTGTCTGTCAGTCTATTTGTTATTATTTTTGTTAGTAGCTTATATAAGTGGGATAGTAAGCTAATCGGACGATAGTTCTCTAAGTTGTTTTTATCTCCTTTTTTAAATAGCACGATGACCTCTGCATTTTGCCAAGACTCTGGAATTTTCCCCTCTATTAAGCACTTATTTAATAGGATTTTTACACTTTCTCTTAGTTCGTCTCCTCCCATTTTTATCATCTCACTAGTAACCCGATCTTCGCCTGGACATTTTCCATTTTTCATTTGTTTCAGTGCAATCCATAATTCATCACTATCTATTTCGGGAATCTCTTCTGATCCCACATTCTGAATGTTTTGTCTCGTGTATTGCTGTACTTGGTACTTTGGACTATAGAGTTGTTTGTAAAAATCTTGTACCACGTCCACTATTTCTTTCCGACTTGTCACCAAAATGCCCTGTTTGCTTCTTAACTTGTTGATTTGTGTTTTTCCTCTCGACCGATTGGTTTTCAAAACTTTCATGTTTTTATTGTTTTCAATAGTTTCTTTTACGAGTTTTGTGTTATAATCTCTTAAATCTTTCCTTATATTCTTATTTATTTCTTTATTTAGTTTTTTATATTGTTGGTCTTCTCTGTTCATGTTTCTTCTTCTTGCCATCAATTTTTCTGTGTCTGAACTAATTTTCTTGTTTTTGTTTTTGTGTTTTGCACAAGCTTCTTTTGTTGCTACATGTATGCTGTTAGTTATATATTCTGAAAGTTCATTTATTTCCATTTTTATTAGATTTTCTTTGTCTCTCAATTTTTTGCCCATTCGGTGTTGGAATTTTTCTTTGTTTTCTGTTATTATCTCTGTCGTTGGAGCTTTTTGTTTCCTCAGTATTTTGTTTCTTTCAACCTTAGTGTTAATACTCAACATTGTTCTAACAATTCGGTGGTCGCTGTTCGTGTCAAAACGATTTAAAACTGTAACATCTCGACATATGGCTTTATTGTTGGTGATGATATAATCTATTTCATTTTTTACTGTGCCTGTGGGGCTTTTCCAGGTCGATCTCCTTTTTAATGGCTTTTTGAAGAAAGAGTTCATGCAGAATAGATTTTCACCTTTACAATAGTCCACAAGCATTTGTCCTCTGTTATTTCTGACTCCTACTCCATATTTGCCTACATGTGGGAGGTCATTGTCACTGTTATTTTGTCCTACTTTGGCATTAAAGTCGCCCATAATAGTTACAAATTTAGCGTTTTCATTTGACTTTGCTGTTGATATGTCTTCGTAAAGTTGTTCTATGTCTTCGTCTTTTGAGGCACTGGTTGGAGCATATACTTGGATAACTTGTAGACTGTATCTTTTATTCAATTTAATTGTGCAGTAAATGACTCTGTCCGATATAGCCTGCATTTTTGTTATTAGGTGTGTCAGCTTTTTATTTATTAATATTGCAACTCCTCCTTGATGGTCCTTTATTTCTGTATTTTTCTGAAAAAGTATATGCCCCGATTTTAAAGAGGTAGTGATCTCTCCTTTCAATCTGGTTTCGCTTAGGCCTATGATGTCCCATTTGATGTGTCGTAATTCTTCTTCTAGTCTTTCCCAATGTTCTGGTGCTCTTAGTGTTCTGATGTTATAGGAAGCGATCCAAAATGTCTTGTTTTGTTGTTTTTTATTTTTTGTCTTCTTCGTGTTGTTGAATTTATTTTGATTTTTCGAACTTTTGCCTCCCCCAGAATCCGAATCGAGGCAGACTGATTGCTCAGTGCAAGATTGTGAGCTAATTGCTCTACTTGCCTGGGGTGTATTTTTAAAATTCGATGTTATCATGTTTCTTGGTTTGGAAGGTTTTTGGCAGTTTAAAACGCCGCGCTTGCCCTGCGTGTTGGCGAGTAGGGTTTGGAGGTAGGAAAGGATTTGTTGTGGTATGGATGGGATCTGAAGGTTAGGACAAGTTTTCCTCCTGATGTAGGATATGGAAGAGAAAACATGGCTGGCTTGGGCAAGGGCGCATCCCTGAAGCAGACCTGCCCTCTATTGGGATTATAGAGGAATGTCCACCGCCTACCCTTTTCAATGTGATCCTCACCAAATCATGGTATTTTTAGTTTATTAGCAATAACCCCCATGGTCTTCATTTTTCTTTAATCCGTAGATCTCAATATTTTTATTTCTTGAGTACTGGTCTAAATTATTTAATTTATTTTTCAATGCATTAATATGATTTTAGTTGTGTTCCACAAGTTCTTCAAGTTGATTAATTCGGTTTTCATTCAAATCCACTTTCTTCTTAACTTGCGCAAAGTCCTCTTGGATGTTTGTAATTTTGTCATTCATTTCAGTAGTAGTGTTCGATAACTGCGTTATTTGTTGTGATAAGTGGGGTAGTAATTACAACTGCACACTTATATCATTAAGATTTTTAGCAATATCTACACGAGATATATCCAAATACAAATGCGGCAGAATATCTCTGTTCGGAAGAGTAGTTATTTAGGTAGTTTGAATTATCGCAGGTAAAACATCTGCGTCTTGCAGTTTTAAACAACCTTCACAGTTCCATCCATGCAAATGGGCTGCTTTTCTGATGCACTCGAATTCTTGTAAGCCCATATTCATGCACTTAAGATGGTAAACTTCATTACAACTTTTACAGTTAATAACTTCATCGTATCTGCCACACTTCTGATTGCACACATTACATAACGACGGTATTTTGTTCGCGGTAAATTCGATTTAATTATAAGAAGGATGTGATACACGACGTATTTAAAGATATCAACAATTTTATGCAAAAACTGCTTAACTTTACTTCTTAAATGAAAACTGCTACGGCTGAGTATTACTCCTACACCGAGTGCTCAAAATTTGTAAATCCAGAACATCCTGTTTTCGGTTTTGCTACGTTTATTCCGTTTTCGCAGTTATTGCATATGTTGAGTTGCTCGCGCTTCAACTAAGGTTTTCAGAATTTTTAGAAACTTTTTATTATCTAATTAATTTAATTAAATGTTATATTAATAACATTTCAATTTAAATTCTCATAGTATCAATAAATTAATATGTATACAGTATGGAAAAGCGTAATTAAATTGTTAGCATCAATTGATTCGTCTGATAAATCTCTCAAAAATATAACATTAATGACTACGTGCATACAATTGCCGGCTGTACTAACCCAGGGAGACTGCATGCAGTTCTTTAAGTACTTATAGCTAAATTAATAAACCAAAATGAGCGCCAACGAAAATTTTAGTTGACAAGTGTATCCAGGTATCATACAGAATTCGTAAACTCAAAGTAGCATAATATTCTAAAAGAAAAGTTCTAGGCAAGCACAGGTAGCAGTAAGAATGGAAAAACCACAATGCTAGTATTACAGTATAATAATCACCAATTCAGTATCATATCATACAAATTACAGGCGATTATTTGCTAAACAAAGGTTATCCTAGGGTAAAAAATATAGGTCAAAATTTTAGTTGCACATGATAATGCATACTTGGATTGCAAGAAAATTTGCTTAAATCACAGATTAAAAAGTATAAATATTAATTATGTTAAACACCACAGTTTATTTATAAAGACACAACAGAGGTACTTAGTTCGTGAAGCGAACTGTACATAACAGCAAATGTCGTACACAGCACCAGTTCACGGACCACAGTATTAAATGGTTTTATATAAAAGGAAATCAAAACATGTTGCTCAGTTCATTTGGCGAGCCCCTTTCTACCCACTAGGAATGTCGCGTAGTTGGCACAGAATTGTGTGAGGTAAAACCGCAATAGCCCATGCCACGGTCGGGAACAGTAGGTGCTTTTTAAAGCCCATACAGGTTCAACATCGACACCCTCGATGTGAAAATAGCGATTAAGAGGAGCTCCAAACCTGAGGCTTTAAATCAAGAGAAAATCCCAAAATAGAATCACGAATGTTTTAAGTCACGGTACTAAAAGTTTCAATCGACTTACCCCAAAGCGTTTTTATACGCCAGAATTCGTGTGACAAATTTCTCAGCAAATCTCCAGGATTGCATAAGCAGCCACCATCAGGGAGGGAAAATTCCACCAAATATCACCTGCATACCCTTAAAACCACTGGACAATTCAAAAGACGATAGAACTGTTGGCCATCGCAGCATCAAACGGAAGAAACTCCGACTGGAGGAGACAGAGTGATTTAGCCACTTGGTGCAACTTCGCGCTTTTAAGGCAGCGGGTAGATATTTGCATGTAAAAAGCGACCCAGTGCGGAGGCGCCAGGAAAAAGTTTTGTCGGTCTGGGAAAACGCAACCGACGATAGGTTACTTGTATAATCTTTAATTACTAAGAAGGGAAGTGCCAGCTTTGCGAAACATCCCAGAGATACAGCAGTTCGTAGCAAGGAGCTGCTATTCCAGCTACCATTCGAGTTCCGAGGAAGCCAGTTGACGTTGCCAAAGCACGAAGTCTTTGTACATTAAGCATTAAGCTCATGAACATTTGTTAGATATTGTTGATAGCGCATATAACATTTCTACATTGCCACTGTATAATCGTTTTATGTATTTTCATGCACATATTTCTTTTGCAGAGTATATGTGTTTTCATGTAAACTGTTTGGTTTTTATTTTTAGCATATTTGGATTTGCATTTATGATTATAGAATTATAGGTGATAACAAGCAGGCCGGTACGAGCTATATTGATAAAGCCCTTAGCCATACTGAGGTAGAAGCGGATCTTGTGCTGCTACGACTGAGTTAACTAACAATCAAATACCAATCTAAATTCATAGTAAAGTAGAGTATAGGGTACGGGAAGACTCCGCATTACATGCTTGGTGGCACTGTATATTACTATACTACAAGTGGTTTGAGAAACACTGTTTCATTTATGTTTTATAGTTATTTGTATGTTTTAAAGATTCCCCTCAGCTTGCATGTCTTTCTTTGGTCAAACAGACTATTTATTCTTTTTGAGATATTCCAAGATGCAGCTAAAATGTTATTGTATTGAAATGCGTCTTCCTAATGGTATTGTAGTGATCTAGTGATCTACATACACATACTCAACCTAGATACGTATCACTGGGTTATAAGTGTTATGATAAATAAATAGCATGTGAGCAAATTAAAACGAAATCAAGCTTGGCTTTGAAAAAAAAATAAGTCTTGTGCTCTATTACTTCTGATATGTTAGTTTTAAATAAGACAGTTATTATGATAGTGGAAGTATAAAGTTCTGTGGAGAACATGAAACGAAGAGTAAATTTCTGTTTAAATTGTAGTGGTAAACACTTTCAGCAGTTCTTATAACATAATACGCAATTATTGATGTAGAACATTGTTTACGTGATGGTTTTTATGTTAAGTTTCAATTTAAATTTTGACATGACAATCGGTGACAGTTATGCAATGATTAAAATTATGTTTGTGTATTTCATTAGAAAACATTACCATAATGTGAATTAATAATCGACATATGTTTCACTTTTCAAAGTCAAGCTTGATTTCACTTTCGATTTCTAGTTGAAAAAATACAAGTGTGATTCATTCTGCTTATACAGTTACTAATACAAATGGGTACCAATAACGCTGCACAATAATAATAATAATAATATTTATTTATGTTAATTCGCATTACATGCATTTACATAAGTCAAAATAAGTCGTAACATTAAACAACACATTATAAATATACATGCCAGATACATATTAAAATTTTGCAAAGTAAAGAAATCATCAACATTGTAATATGTCGCATTCAATAGATGATTTTTTTTATTACAGCCTTGTATTTTTGTAAAGGTATTTGTCTAATAGAGGTGGGAATTTTGTTTATTTACAACCATATATGTAATGTTAACAGTACTGACCTCATTTGAGTGCGGGAAGTCGTACATTTCCGCCTGCTACTTCCCGCACTCACTTCTCGCACTCGAGTGCTTCCCGTCTCAATCAGCTAACTAATCTCTCGACAGTAATGATACACTTACCATCTCGGGCTGTAATATACTATATACAGTTTTAAAGCTGTGTAAAACAACGGCTGCCATTGCGTTCTGGCCAGCCTGTGTGTTGGTATAGTTAGATCGTTATTCTATCTAGAAGTATAATAATGGCAATCCGATTGCTTAGACATTTTTTTTCATTGTTTTTCACATATAACAAACATTCCAATATTAAAATACAAGGTAGAGTTAAAATTTGCAGTTTTATAAATAACGGCCTGCAGTGTTCTCTATAGTTTTCACGAGCCATTAATCGTACTGCAGCTTTTTGCAACATAAACACACGTTCAACGTGGGCACTGGCACCCCATGAAAAGCTTTCACAACTTCTTTGATAATGTCTATTACCGCTAAAGTAGTTGACTTTCCTTTGATGGCTCCGAAGTGATTTGAACAAGTAACCTTTTGATAATATACCCAATAACGCTGCAGTATTATATATAAATGATAAGATTTTCCTCCTTTTTATTTCTTCTCCTTTTTAAATTAAGAAGTGGATTAACTTTGTATGTACGAGCAAATGTTCAGTTGTATTTATACTTTAAATAAATTTCTTAATGTAGTTGGAACAACAACGCGTTAGTTCTATTAGAAACGTAATTGTAGCAAGTGACAACCCTGCTATCCAACAAACGAAAACACCATACAAATGGCTAATTGCTACTACTATCTTAACATCATTTTCATTCTTGTCGTAGCTAATCCGGCTTGCATCCGCTAATATTTTCTCGTGAAATCCACTCTCCACTATTCTTCTACTAATTTTATTTAAAGTGGGCAAAATATAATGCCCTTTCCGTGCTGCAATAGATATTTGAATACTCATGAAGCCTGTATCGTCGTCAATTAGGGTGACCAGTTCTCTTTCCTTTGGAAACATTTTAATAAAATTCTTCCTCGTTATTGGGGTTGCGCAATTACGGTACACTGTTACTTTTTCTATACTTGCCGAAATGTTTAATGATTGCACTACATATAGCCTTTTCGATAACCTGTCAAACGACTCACTGATATCTCTGTTGTTAATAATTGTGTTCTTGTCGATTACATGCACTACTATAGGCAACTCCGACGCAGCAAGTTCTTTTAATGTTTTAAGACCTTGCTCATATATGGGGTGTGTAATTAAGCTAACTAATTTAGCTTGAAACCCATCACCGATGTGCATTGAAAACAATAGATACATCAGCAAGACCAACTTGAGAGTTATCGTCTTTGGAATTTTATTGATAGAGTTACAAAATGATAAGGAACACACAAGCAGAAGACTTCGTGTGAATATTTTATATATATCATATTCAAAACTGTAGTTTGCGGCTACCCACCAAAATGTGCTGGTAAGAACAAGTACAAAGAAAAGTAAAATCCATATTTCTGATGTAAATATACGACCAAGAACTTTGACATTTGAAATTCTAGAAGGTTTGGGAATTATCCATACGCGGTCGTCCTTATACAACATATCACTGAATTCATAGTTCGAATTTTCGGACCATCTAACGGTTTTTGGAACTAACTGAATATCGCTGCTGTGATTGAGGAGAACTGTGTCTTCGTCTTCTGTGACGGATACTAATATTTTTGTGGATAGTACTTCTGCTACCATGTCCATAGTGTGCAAAAGAATGCCGTGCATAGGTGCAATCGACATTTTGCTTTTGGCTATTGACATATCGAAACTGGATTTTAGATGCAGCATGCATCCCTTCAAGTTTTTTATGGTTAGTTGGAAAGGAAACGCTTCCATGCGATAACAGTGGTGAGACTTAATTCTGATTGTCTCCCCACATTTGCTTTCTAAATTAAATGGGTTCCAAGTGTATACTATTTCACTATTTAGTAAAAGTATAACGTTTACTATATAATGGTCCCAAAGAACTTTAAATATATTTGCTGGGGTAGTAGAACAAATTATTACAAAATTTCCTCTTGGGCTTCTATTAGTATGCCATGCAGCACTCCTTTCTAATTTTGTCAGAGTTGAATTTAATGACATTGCATCTGTTCCGTCAACGTATGTCAAACCTTTTGCTGTTTAAGTTTATGACGTGACAGCCACCTTACTGAGAACAAATATATATAAATATTTGAACAATAATCTGGTGGTCCAGTTTTTGTTTGTGTGTGACAGAAGAAAATTTGTCAATTTGGGTGTTGTGCACGAATTTGTCACAGGAAGAAAAGAAGTTTTTTGAAGAGCCTAGCTGCCGAGTTGATACCGAAAACACCAGGTAAGGTTGGCTTGTTAACTTATTAGACAGATTTAGCAAAAGGTCCTTCGAAATTGTATAGTAATTTTGATATTAGATTGATTCATTTTTGGTCCTCGAGCCGGGATAGAACGGTCCGTTGGATTAACAAACTAGTTACAGTTCACTGAAAAAATAACGTTTGCATAGAGTTGTTTTACGGTGTTTTGGTATATTTAAATATTTATTTTGCATTTAGTGACAAAGGTCGTTGCAACCTTATATTACCTGCGTTTGTTGTTATTTTTGCCTGCTCATTATTTTTGTGTATTTGTTGCTGCTTTGTATTCTTTGAATTTTATTGAACAGTACAACTTGTACTTTGTGTTGACAAATTTTTGATTAGATACAGCTAGAGTTTAATTGTCTATAATTATGGCTCCAAAGAAGGAAACATTTTTAGCTAGACAAATTGCAATCTCGCAAATTGAGGAAATCTTTGAATTAGCAAGTGAGGCAAGTGTTAACGAGAATTTGCGATTTTTATTTAAAGTAAAATATAGGACTTTAGATACATTGTACAAAGAGTTTAAAGATTTGCATTTAAAAGTTATTACCCAGACCAATGACTCAGATTTGCTAGCACAAGAGATTATTCGGAAACAAGTTGAAAATCAATATTTTGAATCGTGTGTACATTTTGAATCAATTTTCCCCCCAGTGTTAGAAGCACCTGTGCTTGAAGCAAAGTCAACTGAGTTTGAAAAGTCATGTTTAAATGTTAATCTACCCAAATTAGAACTTAGAAAGTATTCTGGTGATCTGCTCTCTTGGCAATCATTCATAAGTCTCTATGACAGTTTAGTACACAACCAAAGACAGCTTTCGGAAATTGAAAAGTTTCAATATTTATTGCTTTCTCTAGATGGAGAACCTCTTTCTTTAGTGAAGTCTATTCCTTTAACTCCGGAAAACTATCAGTTAGCTTATAAAACAGTCATAGAGAGATATTCAAATAAGCGTATGTTAGCTAGCAGTCACTGGCATATTTTGAAAAATTATCGTCCTTTGACCTCCGAAAACTCGAAAGAATTACGTTGTCTTGTGGATACATTTTCTCAAAATTTAGCCATTTTAGATACTTTGGGTTTTGACATATTAGCTTGGGATTTTATTGTTGTCGATTTGTTAGAAGACAAATTACCTCCTGCAATTCGTAGACGTTTCGAGCTACATGGTGATGCAATGGAAATTCCTACCTATTCACATTTGAAGGATTTCCTATTAAAACAGTGCGTTGCTCTAGAAACTATTGCTACCTCGAAGGTATCAACCAATATTTCATCAGGTTTCAAATCATCTCGTGTAGGAGACTCGGTTGGTAAACCTCATTTTCCACAACAATCTAAAGGTTCATATTTTAAACCTAATTCTTTACTTGTACAAACTGCTTCCTCCAGTGGTTCACAAAAGTTAGTTTCGAGATCTCGTGCAGGGTGTAACATTTGTCAGGGAGATCATTTAGTATATCGTTGTTCTCAGTTTATGTCCATGACACCTAGGGATCGTCATGCGGCTGTAAATCGTGCTCGTTTGTGTTTTAATTGTTTGAAAGATTCTCATGGTGTGGCTTCGTGTCCATCTCAAGTTTCTTGCTCTAGTTGTGCGAAAAGGCATCATACGTTGTTACATTTTATCATTAATAGTGGTGATTCTCGAATTGAAACGCAGACTACTTCTTCGAATTCGTCTGATAGTCCTGTGGTACATGTGGGTACTAGTGTGCTACATACTCAGATAGGTAAAACTGTATTATTGTCTACAGTTATTTTGGAAATTTTAGATGTGAATGGTCAACCTCACCGTGTGAGAGGCTTGTGTGATCCTGGTTCAATGGCAAGTTTTATGACCAACAATTGTGCTCGTAGACTTCATTTACCTCGTGTTCGTTCTTCAATTCCTATTGCAGGATTAGGACAGATGTCTACTAGATCTTCTCTAGGTGTATCTCGTTGTTTGATTAGACCTCTTGGCTCTTCGCAACTGCCATTACCTTTGGATGTTATTATTCTTCCTACAATTTGTTCTGATATGCCTTCCGCTACCTTATCTCCTTTAAATATAGTTCATTTGAAACCATTTCAATTGGCAGATCCTACCTGGAACCAACCTGGTGCTGTGGATATTTTGTTGGGTGCAGACATTTATTCTTCAATTGTGCTTCCGGGTATTGAGCAAAATGGTGATAGTTCTCTCATTGGTATTCATACAATTTTTGGGGTAATGTTAGTTGGACCGGCTTCCACTTCAATGTTGCCTCAGCCAGTGCAATCTTTCTTTGCGGCAATTGATACTCCTTGTTCAGATGATACTTTAAAATCATTCTGGAAACTTGAGGAAGTTCCTGAAAAGATTTCTATTTCTCCAGAAGAACACCAGGCGGAAATTCATTTTCAGAAAACTTATTTTAGAACTCCCGAGGGTCGTTTCGGGGTCTCTCTCCCATTCAAATCTGATGAACCTATTTTTCACAAGTCTTTAGATATAGCTCAACGCAGGCTTTTTACTCTTGAGCGTAAATTTGATTTTAATCCTGTACTTCGAAAAGAATATGTAGAATTTATGAAAGATTATTTAGATTCCGGTCACATGTCTCTTCTTGATGTACTTCCTAAAGGTTTAAACTCTTATGTTATTCCTCATCATTGTGTGTTCAAAACTGAAAATAATGTTTCGAAGATACGTGTAGTTTTTAACGCTTCGGCCAAAGATGAGAATGGAACTTCGCTCAATGATTCGCTGTTGATAGGCCCTAAGCTTCAGAATGACATTGCTGCCATTCTTCTTAAATTTCGTGTTTATTCATTCGTTTTTACTTGTGACGTTCGGCAAATGTATCGCCAGATTTTAATTGCCGAGAATCAAAGGCGTTATCAGTTAATATGTTGGAGATTTTCTCGTACGGAACCTGTGCAAATTTATCAGCTTAACACAGTGACGTATGGGGTTTCGTCGGCTCCATTTCTCGCCATTCGTACCATGTTGCAATTGGCGGACGAAGAACAGCAGTTTTTTCCCTTGGCTTCTCAAGCTATTGAAAATAATTTGTATGTCGATGATCTTGTTTGTGGTGCTAATTCGATAGAAGATGCGGTTGAACTTCAAAGACAAGTTTTAGGATTATGTGGTTCAGGATGTTTTGAATTACGCAAATGGTCAAGCAACCATTCTTCTCTGTTAGAAACCATCCCTGATGAATATTGTTCGAAACATAGTTTATCTTTTGACCTTGAAAAGGATACTTTTACTAAAGTTCTTGGCCTTCATTGGCAATCCTTAATAGATTCGTTTTCCTTTGTTGTGAAATCTCGTGAGTGGTGTTGTACTAAGCGTTCGATTTTATCGGAAATAGCTAGTATTTATGACCCCCTTGGGTTCTTGTGTCCCGTTATATTTTTTGCAAAACGTCTCATACAGATGTTATGGATTTTAGGTGTTGGGTGGGATGATGCTCTTCCTCCAGAAATTGTGAACAAGTGGCGGCAATATAAGGCTCAATTACCATGTATTGCTTCGGTGCAAATCCCTCGAGCTGTAGTGCCAGATCATACGTCTGTATTGTGTCAGCTTCATTCTTTTTGCGATGCCTCAGAGCAAGGCTACGCCAGTGTAGTGTATCTTCGTTGTGCATACCCAGATGGTAGAGTTATCGTTTCGTTACTTTGTGCCAAATCAAAGGTTGCACCTTTGAAGTCTTTGTCGATCCCTCGCCTTGAGTTATGTGCTGCGGTGTTGTTATCTTCTCTTGTGTTATGGGTGAGAAATACGCTTCAACACCTTATTACCATAGATAGTATTTTTGCTTGGTCTGACTCCACAATTGTTTTAAATTGGATTCAATCTTCTCCGCATCGGTGGAAAACCTTTGTGTCAAATAGAGTGAGCCTCATTCAAGAACGGCTTCCACCGGAATGTTGGCATCACATACGTTCGTTTGAGAACCCCGCGGACGCAGCATCTCGGGGTCTCCTCCCAGAAGAATTTATGGCGTTTCCCTCATGGTGGGCGGGACCTGCGTGGCTTCGTTTATCTTCTACTGATTGGCCTCTAGAGGATTCTAATAAAAGAGTAGTATATGAAAATAGTGACTTAGAAGAAAGGAAAATTGTTTTGATAGGTCAAATTGTTTCAAACGCTATTGATTCGTTGTTCACGCGTATTTCATCTCTTCGTAAAATACAGGGTGTTATTGCTTATTGTTTGCGTTTCGTTAGAAATACTAGATGTTCTGACAAAATTTTGGGACCCTTATCTCAAAAGGAACTTCATGAAGCTCTCTTATGTTTGGTAAAAGTAATCCAAGAGCAATTCTTTGCACAAGAAATTTCGGCTCTTCGTCGTGGTAAGAAACTTCCCAAGACATTTATGAAATTAGCCCCCTTTTTAGATGAAAAAGGTACTCTACGTGTTGGAGGTAGACTATCTCAATCAGAATTAGCATTTGAAGCTAAACATCCAGCGTTACTTCCTTCTTCTCATGTTCTCTCAAAACTATTGATTTTACAAATTCATTATCAAAACTTACATTCTGGCGTAAACACCACTCACTATTTGCTACAGCAAAATTTTTGGATTCTTGGTGCCCGTAGCCGTATTCGTAGTTGTTTATCAAAATGCTATCGTTGTTTTAGATTTTGACCTAATAGTTTTGTATACCCTATGGGCGATTTACCTAAATTTCGGGTTTCTCAAGCAAAACCCTTTTCTCATGTTGGTGTGGATTTTGGAGGTCCATTTTCAATTGTTACAAAACGCACTAGGGGTGCAAAAGCTTCAAAAGCTTATTTGTGTTTATTTGTATGCTTATCAGTAAAAGCAGTCCATTTGGAAGTAGTGTCAGATTTAACTACTGATGCCTTTTTAGCTTGTTTACGTCGTTTTATTGCTCGTCGGGGTAGGTGCTCAGACATCTACAGCGACCGTGGCACTAATTTTATTGGAGCGAGCCACCAATTAAAAGACTGTTTGAAAATGGCCGCTGAGAGCGAAGCCATCACGTGGCATTTTAACCCACCTTCTGCACCACACTTTGGAGGAATTTGGGAGAGTGGTATAAAAGTAGTTAAAACTCACTTATACAGAGTCATTGGTGCCCAAATATTAACTTTTGAAGAGTTGTTAACTTTAGTGACCAAAATTGAAGCTTTATTGAATTCCCGTCCGTTATGCAGCCTAAGTGCTGACCCCAATGATCTTAGCTCGTTAACGCCTGGTCATTTCCTAACGCTAGAGCCTCTCACTGCTCCTCCAAATCCAGAACTGTCTCATCTTCCCATTAATAGACTTTCTCGTTGGCAATTAATACAAAGCATGCAACAGAGTTTTTGGTCCCGTTGGAACAATGAATACATGCATCAATTGTATCAAAAATCTAAGTGGTATAAAACTCACACCTTCCAAAATTTAGACATAGGAACACTTGTTCTTATTAAAAACGAGCTGACCCCTCCTCTTGTTTGGAGACTGGGCAGAATAATTAGTATCCATCCGGGAAAAGATGGAATTTGCAGAGTTGCAACAATCAAAACTACGCAGGGGGTAATGCAGCGTCCTTGTACTAAATTGTGCCCTCTACCGTCGCAATAATGGTACTTTTAGTTTTTTCTTAATAAGTGTTAGTAGTTGTTTTTTAAAAAAATTGTAAAAAAAAAGCTCGTGTAGACCTTATTTTTGGTGGGCGGTATGTTCCGTCAACGTATGTCAAACCTTTTGCTGTTTAAGTTTATGACGTGACAGCCACCTTACTGAGAACAAATATATATAAATATTTGAACAATAATCTGGTGGTCCAGTTTTTGTTTGTGTGTGACAGAAGAAAATTTGTCAATTTGGGTGTTGTGCACGAATTTGTCACAGGAAGAAAAGAAGTTTTTTGAAGAGCCTAGCTGCCGAGTTGATACCGAAAACACCAGGTAAGGTTGGCTTGTTAACTTATTAGACAGATTTAGCAAAAGGTCCTTCGAAATTGTATAGTAATTTTGATATTAGATTGATTCAGCATCGTTTGTATGGATAATATAATTATAATCGCTAGAATTTATTAATTTTCCATTTAAAAATGCATCCACTAAAATTACTATTTGGGGATTTAAAATTTCTGTTGGAACTTGAATCATATCTGATTTTTCAAAAATAAAATTTAGAGCAGCAAAAGGTAGAAATAACCTTTGCAATATTGTAACATCTGGACCCTTCTCATAAGGGTTGTTAAACTTTACGCTCGTCGGGTAGCTTTTAAACAGTCGGAGATAATTTTGGTTCCTCAGATATATGATAGTTTAACATACAAAAACAGCATCGGGATACAATTAAACAGTTTAATGTGTTTACCTGTGATACATTTAGATATATCGACATTAATTAATAACAAGAAATTACAATAAACTCGTGTGGACTGCTGGTGTAGATAACAGGCGTTCTTATCGGGGTGGACGGCCAGGCCTTGCAGGTGCGGTTGATAAGCGAACACGTTTCTGACCTTGCGGACTAGGTAGCTGGAATCAAAACAGAATTAAACGGTCTGCCAATTATACAGTAAATCATATCACGGCTCTAGAGATTTTACTGATAGTGCAGGGGGTGAAGCCCGCCTCTAAATTCATTTAGCGACGTCTGGAAACAGATAAACTAACAACGCCGCATTGCGTTAATAAATATGACTTTAATTTCAGAGTCCGAGCGCCGACCAAATATTACTGCTTTTCCTCCAAAGCCGGCCGGGAAATTTCGTGCGCTCGGACTATTTTCGACTGGTGAATTGAAATTACAACGAAATGCTAGTTTTAATGCTTGAGTGCGGGCTGTTTTGATTACGTCTGGAAATTACAATGAATACTGTTTTATCCTGCAGGTACTGATTAAGCCAGTGTCCAAATTAGATTTAAATATGCAGAACGGGTGCAGGTTATTCTAATTATGAATTAAAATTAACAGGAGAACAATTTATGTTCGTGGCGTACACCTTAGAAGAAGGTGGCTGCGCTCGGCAACCTAGGGGTTTTTAGTACAGGAATAGTTAATAATTCGTGTAGCGGGTCCTCGAGGAGGGCATCCACTTCAAACGAATTGCAAGGGATTTTGTTACTGGAGCGAGGAGAAATTCGTGTAGCCGGTCTTCAGAGAAGCCTTCAACTTCGAACGAATTCTCTACAGGTTATTAATTACAGGGCTGGTTAAAATTCGTGTAGCGGGTCCTCTAGGAGGGCGTCCACTTCAAACGAATTGCAAGGAATTTTATTACTGGAGCGAGGAGAAATTCGTGTAGCCGGTCTTCGGAGAAGTCTTCGACTTCGAACGAATTCTCTACAGGTTATTAATTACAGGACTGGTTACTTACGGATACCGGATGGGAATCAGGGATGATCGGGAGCGGGAGTCGGACTGGGGTCTGGAGAGTCTCTGTGAAAATCTGCTGGAATATCGTCTGTGCAGCTCCTTTTATGGGCCCTAGAAAAGTCCTCAAGTGGGGACAGCAAGTGGGGATAGTGGCGCGCGACTTGACTCGGTACTTCCTTGTTATCTCTGGACGTGACGTCGGTCTCTGCGCGCTTATCATCACGGGCAATTATGAACAAGAGATAACGCGAGACTGGGCGATGCGTAAATTAAACACATTTTTATTGTGTAATAATAATTTACGCGGAGGCTAGCGTTACATATGCCGGTCCCTTCGGGGGAAACGGGAGCTCAGTGGACAACTTCTTCAACGAGGCTCTCAAAACAATACAGAAATAACCTGGAGGTCTGGTGTTTATTCGGATGGGACACCGAAAACATTCTAACTGGGAAACGCGAGGGTGCTAGATTTTTAGCGGGCGTTTCTTCGGAAACCATGTACCGGAGGTGTAAAATTTTAATATACAGGTTGCGTAAAAATTTTACTCTAAACTCTGGCCTAGCTGAACACCGAGGTTGCGGTTTCAACGTGTATTCGGGATATTTCTGCGGAGAAAAACAGGTTTCGGAAGCATTTAAATCTGTGAAAGCATACAGGTTGCAGGATAACCTTCTTTCACAAAAGCTATTTCACTAGGAAAATTGTAAAAGCTGCGGGAACCAGTACAGAAAGAAAAATGCGGCTTCCTTTTTACATTTTCTCCTCCAAGCTTCGATAATAAATCTACAAACTTTTGCTATTAGCCGGGTCTACGGTGGCAAAAGTACGCTTCAGGAGGAAACTACAATAACATCGATCGCAATTAAAATCAATCGCACTTTTAAAATCAATCGCACTTTTAAAATCAATCGCTCAGGACAGGGGAATTCATCTGTAATACTCCTTCACGCTTATCGGGATTAAGCGAAGAGTTTCAAACTCACGGAGTGGGCATCGTCGCGGTATCGACTTACACTCACACAAGCCAAGGATTCTCTGGAGCGCTTTCTACACTACGCTCTGGGAACGGTTGCATTAGTCGCGGTGTCGACCTACATTCCATTCATACCGGGATCCTCTAAGCGTGAAAAAAACATCTAGGCTGCAGGATAGCCTTCTTTCACACATAACGGAATCGCAGGGCAAATTGTAGAGGCTGCGGGGACCAGCACACAATTTCTGAAAGAAAAACGGTGCACAGGATCTCTGGGGCGCATTCTAAACTACGCTCTCTGGAAATATAAGTGTGAAAAATATCTAGGTTGCCGGGTAACCTTTCACACATAATTAAATCGCAAGGCAAATTGTAGAGGCTGCGGGAACCAGCATACAATTTCTGAAAACAAAGGTACACAGTATTCTGGTAAACACATTCTCGCCTTCGAGCTTCGACTATTCGTCTACGATCTCTTGTCATTATCCGGTTTTACGGTGGCAGGAGCACGCTCCAAAAGGAAGATAACATTCGGGACAGCACTAGCAAACATTCTGGCATTCTAGCGTTCTCACTTACATTCATTAATTTGTAGGCGCACCAGGTGCTTACACGGGTACCTGCAGATATTCCGGCGGACGAGACATCAGGATTGTCTTTCAGGCGGACTGCGGACTACGGATTCTACGGACGAGACATCGGGATTGTCTCTCAGGCGGACTGCGGACTACGGATTCCTTCTGGAATGGGAAATCGGAATTGTCTCGGACGGACTGCTAACTACGGATTCTATGGACGGGACATCGGGATTGTCTCGGACGGACTGCGGACTACGGATTTCTTCCTTCTTCTGGCATTGCAGAAGACGGTACTACGCGGGCGGACATCTGGGCTGTCCTGGACGGTCCGTAGTAATGTCGGCAATTAGCTAGGCACCTCGGGGACGCAAAACCCGTGTCAGCAGTGAAGCTGCTGACCCCTGAGGGTAGGAGAAGGATTTTCTGGACTGGACGGGATCTCGGAAAGATCTTATCTGGAACGGACAGGACCTGGACGAGGATCTGGGAGTTCTAGACTGGGACATCACGGTTTCTGGGCTCTGGTAGATTTCTCTGGACGGCTAGGCTGTAACAAGTTTTGTGCATTATTTAAATCACAACAAAATTTACTAGTTACTGGTTTATCGGTCTCGGGCGCCATCTGGACACAGGAGATGTATGTGCATGTTTGCTAAACTATGTATATATCTGAGTCTAGGTTCCTGCTCGTACGCGCCATTGTAACATCTGGACCCTTCTCATAAGGGTTGTTAAACTTTACGCTCGTCGGGTAGCTTTTAAACAGTCGGAGATAATTTTGGTTCCTCAGATATATGATAGTTTAACATACAAAAACAGCATCGGGATACAATTAAACAGTTTAATGTGTTTACCTGTGATACATTTAGATATATCGACATTAATTAATAACAAGAAATTACAATAAACTCGTGTGGACTGCTGGTGTAGATAACAGGCGTTCTTATCGGGGTGGACGGCCAGGCCTTGCAGGTGCGGTTGATAAGCGAACACGTTTCTGACCTTGCGGACTAGGTAGCTGGAATCAAAACAGAATTAAACGGTCTGCCAATTATACAGTAAATCATATCACGGCTCTAGAGATTTTACTGATAGTGCAGGGGGTGAAGCCCGCCTCTAAATTCATTTAGGGACGTCTGGAAACAGATAAACTAACAACGCCGCATTGCGTTAATAAATATGACTTTAATTTCAGAGTCCGAGCGCCGACCAAATATTACTGCTTTTCCTCCAAAGCCGGCCGGGAAATTTCGTGCGCTCGGACTATTTTCGACTGGTGAATTGAAATTACAACGAAATGCTAGTTTTAATGCTTGAGTGCGGGCTGTTTTGATTACGTCTGGAAATTACAATGAATACTGTTTTATCCTGCAGGTACTGATTAAGCCAGTGTCCAAATTAGATTTAAATATGCAGAACGGGTGCAGGTTATTCTAATTATGAATTAAAATTAACAGGAGAACAATTTATGTTCGTGGCGTACACCTTAGAAGAAGGTGGCTGCGCTCGGCAACCTAGGGGTTTTTAGTACAGGAATAGTTAATAATTCGTGTAGCGGGTCCTCGAGGAGGGCATCCACTTCAAACGAATTGCAAGGGATTTTGTTACTGGAGCGAGGAGAAATTCGTGTAGCCGGTCTTCAGAGAAGCCTTCAACTTCGAACGAATTCTCTACAGGTTATTAATTACAGGGCTGGTTAAAATTCGTGTAGCGGGTCCTCTAGGAGGGCGTCCACTTCAAACGAATTGCAAGGAATTTTATTACTGGAGCGAGGAGAAATTCGTGTAGCCGGTCTTCGGAGAAGTCTTCGACTTCGAACGAATTCTCTACAGGTTATTAATTACAGGACTGGTTACTTACGGATACCGGATGGGAATCAGGGATGATCGGGAGCGGGAGTCGGACTGGGGTCTGGAGAGTCTCTGTGAAAATCTGCTGGAATATCGTCTGTGCAGCTCCTTTTATGGGCCCTAGAAAAGTCCTCAAGTGGGGACAGCAAGTGGGGATAGTGGCGCGCGACTTGACTCGGTACTTCCTTGTTATCTCTGGACGTGACGTCGGTCTCTGCGCGCTTATCATCACGGGCAATTATGAACAAGAGATAACGCGAGACTGGGCGATGCGTAAATTAAACACATTTTTATTGTGTAATAATAATTTACGCGGAGGCTAGCGTTACAATATATGTAACGTGCAGTTATTTATTTCTGATGCAATGTCCATGTTGTGGTGCAGCTTATGACGACTGCCACTAATAAAAAGAAATACAAGAAGAAGATGCCACATCACCAAGGAATCGCCGTTTTGAGTGAGTTGTCAACTTGGTGTTTTACATAATATAGCTCACGTGCTATTTGTAAATTTCGAGATAAGAAGGTATTATATACTGAATGCATTACAAAGAACTAGGGAGCTATTTGTTTACAGAATGGAAAGTGGCTTTTACTACTAAAAATGTTTAGTTTTTTTAATAATTCTGTTGCTTTACCTCTATAATCCTAACTATAATTTGGAATGCTTTTTGATAATGGAAATGGGAGGTACAATACTGTATTAAATATTGTGAGACTATTTGGTCGAAGCAAAACGTGTTAGACTGGAAAACCACATTTTATATTTATTGATATTAATAATAACATTCTACAATCGGATTTTCCGGTGAAACCTCTTTTTATGTTAGTAAGGGAAATAAATACAATGGCTAGACAGTCGAAATTCGCCTTGTTAAAAATTATACAGGGTGTCCGGGAATGGCGTGTACAACGAAAGACCACAAGTTCCTTGGCCCAAAATGTGATGATTTACCTCAACTTACCTATGCACAAAGTTGCTTTGTTTAGCCGCTAAGGGGCTTTAAACATGGGTAGCTTCTTAAATTTTTTTAACCCCCTGTATAATCACCACCAATTTTTTTTCTGGATAGTTTCTTTAATTTAGAAGTTATTTTCCCTCTCAAATTTTTTTTTCCAAACCCCTATAAGCCTAGTGTTAAGTTACAATTACTGATTCAGTAATTTTGTAAGAGAGGAAATAGCTTTTAAAGTAACTATCCAGAAAAAAATTGGTAGTGATTATACAGAGGGTAAAAAACTATGGATGGATAATTTATTGTGACTAAGTTTTTAAACGCCCTGTAATTTTCGAAATTAGGGTTCATTCTATAAAAAGCTGTAGTTTACTAGTACAAACGCATGGGCCAAGAATGGATAAAATCTATCAGAGATTTTTAGACTTATTTGAAAAAAATTCAAAAAGATAATCACAAAGTAAGCAACTCTGTATATAGGTAAGTTGAGTCAAATCACTATATCTTGGGCCACGCAACTTGTGGTCTTCCGCTATACACGCCATTTCCGGACACCCTGTATATTGTTTCAGACAAGGAGTAGGACCAATTCATACGCTTTTCATTCATTACAATCTAAACTTAGTAGCGAATCTAACGAATAAATTTAGTTTTACTCTCATCTCTGAAAATAAAGTAATGAACCCTACTACAAATGACGATCGAGATAATTAACACAGTAAACTCGACTAAAATTTTAACGCCAATCCAATTAACAATTGCTCGTATTCAGATTAGTAGAAATTAACTTGCGTTTACCGCAACTAGTACAGCTAATGATCATTATTCTATATTTAACCCAAATTGTGAAGTACTTTTGATAAAGAGTTTAACTTGAGATGTTTAATGAAGCAATCCTATTCGTAGTGAAGAATCTTTGAATATAATGCCCAAGCTTCCGGGGTTCGCCTGCGGCTCGCCCTAGAATCTACTTAGTTCGATCTTCAAAACAATACTTTCCGGTCTTGTAACGTAATTTACTATTACAACATACGAAGCTTACAAAAACGCAGATGTTCAGAAGGATGATATTTAAAAGCTTAATACGATTTGATGTACGACCGGTGGAATAGTCACTTTATACCTTTTCTTCGCAGAAGTAATATTTTGTAACCTTACAGCTCAAGGGCCGCAATAGTTATTTACGTTATAAGTCCGAAAAATGAATTTTTACCGTACGAGTGAAATGCTTACAGACGAGGCGACAAAAGAGCTGCGTCTGTAATATTGAAATGAACATTGTTGACTGTGTTACGCAAATATGACGTGCCACTTGTTATTTCATGCCGCACCGTGTTGTTAATTTGTTACCTCAAAACGAAACCTTACGAGAAAAGCGCCAGATTGTTACAACATAAAGACGCTATATATCATGAGTTTAACATTCAAAACACTAAACCGTCAGGTACACGTTAATGACGACATAAATGGGGAAATATACGCAGATCCGTTGCCCCAACTATGCTGCGATGTGCTGTAACAAGGTTGTCGACTAAACTTCAGTGGGAGGGTTGGTTCATTACGATCCCATACAACAAAAATTGACTAAAAAGTGTAGTTAAGTTACAATGCAACCGGCTGAAAATTGTTATTTTACAATGTATTTACTATTCTGTTACTCATTTGTTGTAATATTCAAGAAAATTTGCATCCAGTAGACAAAAAATAGTCACGTGCATGCAAATCTGCAAATTACAGTAAACCAATTGTGATGTTGTTTTGATACTAGATTGCGTAAGAAAATGATAGCGTTACTGCTTCCATACGGTAATAAGTAGGTCATGTTACAATTTCTTTACTATTGTACCGCTGCTAATTGTCGCCTCACTATTTATTACCTATTTGGTTACCGTGAGTAGTAACTTTACGACAAATTAATGTTCAGTTGGCAAGAAATAGTCATATATATGAAAGTCTGCAAATAAACGTAAACCCATTGTGATATCACTATTTTGTTACTACATTGCCGTAAGAAAATGGTAGCGTTACTGCTTTCTTACGGTAATAAGTAATGTTACAATTTATTTACTCTTATACCGCTGCTAATTGTCGTCTGACCGCAAGTCGGTTACCGCAAGTAATAAATTTACGACAAATTTGTGTTTAGTCGGCAAGAAATAGTCAGTTGAATCAGATGTGCCAAATGGTCAGTGGTTTCCTGTTAAGTGATACATATACGATTTGGAGAATTTAAGGAACTGTAAGCGGGAGAGGTTGGCTCTCGGAGCGTTTTGTTTCATAAATGTTTTTATTGAATTTACGGTGTTCTTTATTTTCTCACAAGCGATTTATTCTGCAGTGAACAGTGTGGTTCTGCAGTCGCAATAAGTAAAAGCTTCATACACTTTGCGATCTCCGATTGACAGTGAAGGTAAGTCGTTTTTTATTTTCAACTTTTTAAGATGTATAAAGGGTGGCAAGAATTGAGTAGCCGACAGCGTCAGTGGCGTCTAAAAACGGCAGTATAAAATATTGTAAACATTTCTGCAATTAGTGGTGATAATGTCACTTCCACCCGCCCCCGTTCAAATATTTCATTCAGAACTTTCCTGCATGTAGATGAAATGTCCAATTCTGATATTTTTATTAGTGAAAACTCTAATTCAAGCAATCAATCGGATTCTTGTGATGAAGAAGACGATGCCGTTTTTTAAAGTGATATTAAGACTGATATAATTGAGTGGGGCCTGCAACTTAACGTAAACCTGTAGTGCCTTAGCACATCTTTAAAGATTCTAAAAAGTCACCGCCATAATCTGCCCGCTACTGTTAGGACTCTTTTAAGTACTCCTAAGAAAGTTGCCAACCTTAAGCTTATTAATTCAGGAAAATTTGCTGTATAGGTATTGAAAATGTAATTATAGATACTTTGTCCAAAAACTGTGTTTCTAATAGCATACCACAGAAAATGTCTTTGAATATAGATATTGACGGCTTACCACTTACAGAAAGTACCAACCGACAATTAGACCCATTTTGGGAAATATTCATGAAATAAAAAGTTCTCCTTTCATAGTTGGAATCTATCATGGTGCAAAAAAGCCACTTAACCCTGCAGTGATCGCGCCCAATTTCATGACAAAGCTGGTCGCGCCAAGTCTTCTAAACCCAAAAATTAAGAATCATTTATATGACAATAAATTTTAATATGAGATGCTTATTTACTATTACTAAGATTTTCGGTTATATTTCAGTTGCTACTAACATTAAAAAAATAGTATTCTATTTATTGTTTTCTATTTTTTAAATGTTTTTGCGGATCATGCTAATTTCATAATAATAAACACAGCCTCTGATGGATTGCAAGATTTTTATTTTGCTGTCTACATTTATGAACAGAACAATGAACTAAGACGTAGAACAAAACAATTAATTTTCGTCATTTTGGTTCAAAGATGCACAACTAGTGCACAAAAACCCTGCATGCGATAAACACAACCTTTTTTTACAAAAATATTCTGTTTTGCTATTTGTTTGCAAAAAAACTACGTTTTTTAGTTGTGGGGTTATTAGGGCCATCTACTGGATGGTCTGAAGAAGTTCCAGCTACTTCTTCTCTTCTTAAGCGGATTTCCCGTGGAAAACCTTTGAGTAGTGATCGTCCATGTAAATATTCATTTGTTTCAATCAAAGCTAATTCTTGTATACATTGACGTATTGGTATACTATTGCCGATGTTATTTGCAACATAAATTATTTGTGAGTTCATTGCAGCTACATTCAATGTAAAAAAATCAAAAAGGAAAAACAATTCCACAAATGTAAATGGTCGCGTCAAGTCGCACAGACTTTTTTCCAAATAGCTCACCAACACTAACAACTGTGCTTATGCCGATTATCGGGAGGCAACTAAGTTTAAAAATTTAAAGAAGGCGCACAACCCTGTTATACCTCCTTTAACAAATTCCCACTGAATAACATATTCATCGGGTTTGTGAGACTTGGCGCGACCACTGCAGGGTTAACGCAAATGAGTTTCTAGATTTTGTAGAAGAATATTTAGCTTTAAAAACAAAATGTATCTATTGAAATTAGTATTAGGGCTTTTATTTGTGATGATCCTAGGAAATCATTTATAACTTCGACAAAAGGTCACAATGCACATTTTGATTGCGGTAAATGTATTACTGAATACATTGATAATAGAATGTCTTTTACCGAAATAGGAGCAATACTACGTAAAACTTAAGATTTTTTAATAAAACATCAAAGCGAACACCATCGAGGTGTGTCCATTCAGGAAACATTAGATATCGGAATGGTGGCCAGTTTTCCTTTGGATTATATACACTTAGTTTGTTTGGGGGTTACCAAGAAACTTATAAATTTATGGATTTCGAATAAGTTCCATGGACGTTTAAATTCCCAAAAGATATCAAAAATTTCTGAAAAACTTTTAAGTTTGCTATGTCAAGTTCCTAGAAACTTTTGTAAAAAACCACGTAGTTGAGGTGAAGTAGATACATGGAAAGCAACAGAGTTTCGCCAATTTTTAATTTACTCAGAAATGTATACATTAAAAGGCGTTGTAACAGCAGAAATCTACATTCAATTTTTGACCCTGTGACTCACCATTTCATAAGTAAATTTTATTTTTAGCAATAAAAAAAATTTCGAAATTGTTAGAAAGTTACAAAACAAAATAGATGGTATGGAAAGCTCTATCTATAATATTGAGCTTCGCCGAAATACTCCTGAGGCTCCGAATGAAAATTCAATGCTACCAAAACTACGCATGACTACAGTGAAGGAAATTATGGTTTTGAAGCAGTTTATAGACACACCGGGAAACGCTACAATCTTGGTAACGTAATAGTTGTACTGTCTTTTCATGGTTTCAATTATTTTACTTTCAACATGATATGCGTACTGTTCTAATCTTCTAATTTATTTTGTGATGGTTTGCTTGTTTCTAATAATTAAATGTTGATAATTACAACTGTCACATTTGTGCTGCATGGGCGGAGACACTATTGAAAAAAGCACAAAACTAATGCTCATGAAGCTTTTTTCTGATAAAGGTGCACGACTTGTCATATGGACAGGACCAAATGGCAAGCTTCAATTGCAAAATATAAAATTTTTCGTATCATTTATTGTAAGCATTTATAAGTTTACTTTTTCAACCAAAGAAGGAAATATCGTTATTCTCATTTCTTTCTTTTCTTCAGTTTTCTATAATATTCAAAACTTGAGAACAATAAATAAGTATTACATTACACTAGCGCTGTCTAAAGTGGTAATGCATTTAAAATCTTAAAAAGTTTTGTTTTTTTATATTGTTACCAATTTTTCATTAATTTCGAATTGACTATGTTTCAAATTTCAAAGCATTGCAATTCATAGTTTTAATTCTGTAACATGTCAGTTCTATCCCTCAATATATTTTACGGATATTTTTAATATCGTTTTTATTCTAATACAATTCTTTTGTTTCAGCGGCAACAAAAAAACTGCATCCCAACGCCACACCAGCTTCTGTACTTGGGTAAGTTAAAGTTTGGATACGCCGTGCAGGAGATAGGATCAGCCAAAAAAATTTACTAATATATAATTGGTATATAGGTAACTCTATAGGTTTTCTTAATGTAATATGTTACTTAATTTTATATACAGAGTGATTCTTCTAAAACTAAATTAAAGCAGGCCCTGGATAGCCTGAACCGGTTGGCAGTACTGAAGTGTATTGTCAGTCTATGTCAAATTCGAGATTTGCAGGTTTTGCGTCAGTGTGTGTCAAATGACAAACAAAACCTAACGTACTGACCTCGAATTTGATCTACACTGACAATGCACTTCAGTACTGCGAGCTGATTCAACCTATCCAGGGCCTGCTGCAAATCAGTTTAAAAAAAATCACTTTAGAATTTTTTTCTGGTTTGACTAATTATAATTTTAACGGTTTCATGCTCTGTAATGTTCAGACTGTAATGTAAGTACACTGAAGAAGATGATTACACCATCAAAACTTTAACATTATAATTAATTAAACCAGAAAAAATATTATATTAGGTTTAGCAAATAAGGTTGACTATTCAATTCACCTGTCAGCTGTCAAAAAGTGACCAATGAAAATCTACAACGTGACATTTTTGACCAATAAAAAAAATATCAGCGGATATATCTTCCTAGAAGGTATTCAACTGAATACTTTAAGCAAATGTGATTTTTATTAGAAAAATTTAATGTTAGTGTTCTGTTACTATAGGAATTGCGTAGTTTGTTGCTAGATTTACTGAAAACTAATTTGAAAAAGTAGTTTAGTTCATTGAATAGTCCATCGAATGCCATTCTTAGTCAAAGTTAAGTAGAATATTTTTGCGATGGTAAGTAGGGTGTTTTGGAGTGTTCTGAGACAAGGTCAGGTCAAGGTTGCCACCCCCCACCACTCGACCCGCCACCTCCCACCACCATAAATATTAAGGTCAAGGCTAAGTGTTGGTGGGAGATGGCGGGTCGAGTGGTGGGGGGTGGCAACCTTGACCTGACCTTGTCTCAGAACACTCCAAAGAAAAAATATTTAAAGTCAAGGACTTCAGCTTTTAAGTTTAAGGCTAAATCGTATTTGGATGGTTACCTTGACTTAACCTTGTTCCAAACCCTTTCAAACAAGAACCTCCACGAACTGCGGGGGGTTGTGAGATTCATATTGTTGAAATGATGCTCGCTCGTTGGTGTAGAAGAATGTACTTGTGAAGACGGCTAAAGGAACAACGACAATGAATAAAAAACGAAAAAAGTGTTATAAATTCATTTATTAAGTATAAATACATTAATTAGGAATTGTCAAGTCTAGTGCACTAATTTTTTGTAAGGCATCACTTATGTTAAGTTGATCCACAACCAAAAATTGTTTGACCTCTTCTAACTCGTTTTGTAATTGTTGCAACTTTTTACACATCTTCGCAAAGACGCAATGTTCGGACCAGCGCAAATGTTCCTCTAGAGGATCATCTTCCGGTACCCATTTGTGGATACGAATTTCACAACAAAAGCACTGCACTTCATCGCTGTCTTGAAGGTAGAAAAATCGAACCCGTGCAAGCGAGGCTGCAGGTATGACACCAGTCCAGTTTTTGTAGGTCTAGATGCGGTGCTCGTATCGGCGGAGGTATGGCGGAAATACTTCGAGACACATGGTTAAATGAAAACTAGCGACTGTTACTCTGTAAGGTTGTGACACGCTTATATAGTTGGTAATCCAGAATGAGAGGGGGGAATAGCTGTTCAAGGCTGACCGGGCGACTCCACTAGAATGGGAGCCTTGAGATGAAATTCCACATACATAACAGGAATGTCGTTGACTGCTTTAAATTTCAGCACGTCACCCCTTTTCAGGGTCTTTCCAGTCAACTCTGTAGCTCTAAGATGGCTATCATTCAAAATAATTGTAGGAGTTGCAGGATTCGTATTGACAGAAGATATAACAGCCTCAGCGAATTGAACTGTATAGTTTAATTTACCGGATAGTAGAATATACCAGCCTTCAGGGTTAACTCCTAGACTTGTAAAGTGTATGTCCTTTTCATAGTAAAAATCCGCCAAGTTCTCGAAAAGAAACAGTTGAGGAGGAGGATCAGTGGAATGATCTGAGGGATGGCCAAGGTGATGCCTTCCAAATTTATCCAGCGGCATTACAGTTTACTCTAACGCTTCTACGCACACTCGATTCGCTTAACTGCTACTTCGTTGAAATGCTATTTCTAACTGACCAATTTTCCCCCCACCACTAGTTTTGGTACTCCTCCTACTTGACCGTGACCGTGGGCAACCTTGTAACTCCCTTCTACCACTACCTTCGAAAAGTAGATAAAAAAAGAGCAGGCAGGAGTAGGAATCGCAGAACATCTTCTTATTCAGTGCAACTAAGAATGGAAACCATTACCAAAGTTCTTGGCTTAGTGAAGAGCGGACAAGCAGTGTTCGATGGTGTCACGAAGTGTAAACCACAACAGTGTCCAGTGCTCCTTGGCAGTAGTACATATAGATAAAATAATTCACAGACTAAGTTTGTATGTGTGGGTCTACAAACCAGCGGTGGATTTGTACCAGTAATACACAAATCACAATAATTGGGTTCAGCTGCTGGAACCCGAGTGGGGAATCCTGTTAGAAAATGAGGGAATTATAACAAATTATTTTTATTCCGGAGCTGGACAGTGGCCACCGCTTCAGTTGGGACCCATACTCCTATCATTCACAACGATTCAAGCGGTGAAGGTGTTACGCATACAGGGTCAGGACGGATCGGATGTTTACCTGGGGAGAGAAACTGTGGAAGAGTTGTACAGAGTTCGCACTCTAATTCGACGAAAACTAGCACAATTGAAGAACTTAAAGTTTCCTCAATTTTATTCAACAGCAATAACGCGAGCGCTAACTCAACCTGGGGATTATATTCAAAATCTACACGTTACGTTACAAAACTTTGACGAATTGTCGGAGAAGGCTCTGTGTCTGTACGAACTGCTGACGTTTGCTAGCGACAGTGTTAGGTGTGATATTGAACTAGAAGCAATTGGGCAGCAACTGTCGTCGTAATGTGGATGTGTTACTCGGAGGCTGCTCGAGCGCCAGCTACAGATGTGCGCAGCGCCATAGGAAATCTGCAAGGTCTGTGTGAGGACTTAGCATTCGACGCAGGACATGAAGTTGTGTATGGTATGGGGCGGAGCGGATATACCGATGAAGAGTTGCACACGAGAGAAAGATTATATGAAAATGGAGCAGAAGTATGTCAATTGTTTCTAAATAATGTGATAAATCGAAGGCTCTTTGTAAATCTGATGGAAGGTCTCGGGTTACATCATAAGCTAAGTGAAGTAAACAAATTTATAGAAGAAGAAGATGAAGAAAAAACTAAAGAAGAAACTAGAGCGAAAGAAACTAAAGAAGAAAATGTTACTAGTTAAGCTAGTATTTATATAATTTTTTTATATTATTATTATATTATAGTATGTAATGTTTATTTGTTAAAGTTTTTTTACTGAAGAAACTACTACTTATAATACGTACAATGCTCTGACGAGAGTGGTCAAGCAGGTGTAACTCTTCTGCGCAAGTTTTATCATGGAGAGTGGGGGGTAGTATTACTTTGCCGTCCAGCTAGTTATCCGACCATAACTTCGTTGTGTCCTGACAAGTGTGAGTGCGCCAGTACCTTTAGCCGTTCAGCTAGTTCTCTGAGGCAACATGAAATTGGTTATCGATATTCAAGGATTCAAAACAACCGACAAGAATTTCACTCCAAAGGAATTTGCTGCTTACGATGGAACCAGTATTGCTCACCACGTGTTCAAACAACCCTTTCCTTTCGAAGCACTGCCTCAGAATTTGCAAAAGCAAGCCCGTTGGTTAATGGAAAACCATCATTGCATAGCCTGGAAGGATGGATTTACTTCTGCATACCTGTTCCCCACCATATTGCGACGCCTTCTGCGGGACGCTGAACTGATATATGTCAAAGGGAGAGAAAAGGCTGAGTTTCTGAAACGCTACACCGCAACACCAATCATTGAAATTGCGGAGCAACCACCACTCAGTCCAACACAACCCCTTTGCATGTATCATGCTAAAACTTGTTGCTATTGTGCTTTGTCTAATGTTTACCATATATATAATCATTACTTAATGGAATAATAAAACAACATTTAAATTTTATTCTGTTTTTTTATTTACAAACAATATATAATCTAACAATGTACAATCTAATGATCTACAAAGGCTGAATATCGTTCTACGTATACTTTATCTCTATGTTTTGAGCTGAAGACGTTTCTCAATACCTCTTCCACATTAAGGATCCTCCGCTTGAACCTCATCTTATCCATAGCTTCTTGTTGCCAGACTCCTCTCCGAGCTTCTTTATACGCATACGCCCACGTATGCAGATTGTACATCTGATTCTTCGAGTCGTCAAACTGCACACTCTTCTTCATTTTCCTTCTTTTCACAAATTTGTTCGTTCAGACCGATACTAGTCACTGCACACTCTTCTTCATTTTCCTTCTTTTCACAAATTTGTTCGTTCAGACCGATACTAGTCACTGCACACTCTTCTTAATTTTCCTTCTTTTCACAAATTTGTTCGTTCAGACCGATACTAGTCAACAGCCGCACCGTTTTGTAGATTTTTTTTTTTTTGGTGGGAGGAGGTTCTAGAGTTTGACTTTGAAATCAAGGTCGAGTGGTGGGAGGTGTTAGAGTTCGTCCTTGAAAATGATGTGATCTTGAAAATCACCTTAGCCTTCAACTCAAGGTCAAATCAAAATAAAAAAAATAAACCATTTAAAAAAATATATTTAGTTAAATGTTACAGGTGATCAATATTTGAAATATATCTCCAGAAGAGCGAGCCATATCCACTCCTAACTTGAAGTGTGAACATGCCGGTTGGTGTAGAGTTAATTTTCGTTGTAGATTTACACGGTAGATCGAATACTGAGACACGTTCTTCCAGCATTTCAGCAAAGGGATGCTTTGGGTGGTAGTCCACATCCAGCGTCAGCGATGTATTTCCTTCTCCAGCAAAATATTTTAAATTTTTTTTTCCAAATTGGCAATCAGTCGTTTCCGTTTTTCTTGTTGATTTTGGCTATCGCCAGCCATAGCACTCACTACATACGCGTCAAATTCTAAGTCTAAATTTCTGAGTCCCGAGGAATTTCTCACTATTTTATCTAAATTGTTTTTTGCATCTTTAAACTAGAAAGCACAGCACAACTTTACAGCGTGCTTTAATGTGATTTCATGTGAAGAATCGTCACTTGGAGTCTGATCCATTATTTTATACGTAAACGAATAGTGTGCGAACTTGACGTAAGTTATAAAACAATTAACGAGACCATGATAATGCGCAACCTTTTATACTTTCGATTATCCCGAAGGTCATCGCCGTTTTTCATTAAATAGTTTAAGGACTCGGTGGTCTAATGGTATGGCGCCTGGGGAGCATTATATGCATTAAAGGGAATTCTAGACACTGCGCCTCAGGAGATCTGGGTTCGAATCCTAGTCGAGTCAATTTTTTTTTCAATAATCAGAAAGTAGACGGCAGTAGGAGTACAATGCAAAAGAAAAAGACCTGCTTCGGAGTATTACAATTGTTTTACTGCTTTTGTCAGAGCGTTGTACGTAAAAACTCGATCATGAAGAACGAGACAATACGCGGTTGTGTTGGCTAGCACGTTTGCGGAAGTTTCAAATTCAACTCGAAAAACTACAGCGTTCGCGTGGAGGTAGTCCTTTTGATGGGAGCAGTCGATTACAACAATGGGTGCTTTGTCGACAAACTCATTGGGCGTGAACCAAAGCTCGTCAGTCTTGTTATAATAGGACGATTGAAACTTGGAGTACATTTCGTATAATGTGGCGTAATGATTCAGACCATAATTATTATTTAAATTATCGTAGGGAAAACGTTCGGTGTTGAGATAAACTCTAAAATTTGTAAGATTAATTTTGTCGAAATGACTATTGTCCTTAGAGATGAGCCCCGAACGTTCCGTCTGAAAACCTACGATGACATATCTGGGGGTTTGTAATGTGGTGGTTGTTGCAATGGCATGAGAATGTTGAGTCACGGCATTAACGCCTGGTATGATATGAAGTTGCCAGCTGCGAAACGCTACTTGTGTGTCGATATTTTTGTCAATGTATTTGGTTAGAGATAATTCTTGAGCAAGACCTGGAGTGACATGTGGAACTTTCCAATACAGCTTGTCAATCGTAACTTTAGCAGTCTCTCCTACGGTAGCACTGAATACGGCGTCGGCATCGGTATTGCTGCGAATCAGGACAAGCTCTTGTCGGATGTTAAGTATGACTTTTCCATAATCTTCAGCAAAGCCTAGCAGCATTCTCAACGGTATGCAGGCACTGAAGTTGCCCTGTGCATCGGTAATGTGAGTATTGGCGGCGTACAGCCAACCAGAATTTTGAAGCTTTTTAACATCATCAGAACTGTAGGACACATATCCCTTAAGAGTAGATGTAATACCAGGTTTGGTAACAGAATCGACAACGACACCATTGATTTCGTATCGAATTTCGCTAAATAAGTGAGCCAACCCATTGTTAATAAATTTAGCCGTCGTAACTTCACCGGTTGCTTTCCGTAATTTTCCCTCTATGTATAGATAGCTCAAACCTGGTAGAGTTGACATATCTTCAGGAATTGGAATTCGAATTTCATCGTTATAGTCGAAACGGTTTGTATACGGTTGATGGGTGTGCAACTGATTGCTAACGATCGAGTTGTCGACGAGGACACGTTCCCCAATATTTAGAATACTCATGGCAGCACTTTAAAACCCAACGATCGCAAGAAGTCTCTGTTTGCCTTTGTTAACTGCTCGGCGGACGAAGCTGAACTGATTTTACAAGGCTGTGGACAACGTCTCTTATACGAACTGGGTTGGACATGGTAGGGTGAAGGGTTGAATCGAAAAACCATTATAACTTCTTTAAATGCAATGTTACCGTAACGGTTTCCTTACTAAAACTGACGGGGGTATCAGTCTGGTCCAGTATTTTAACAGTTAGGTTAGTGATCTGTCTCGTGCTGATCGGTAGATAAATGACAGGGTTAGGTGTTTCCACTATTTTGTACCCAGGCGGCACTATGGGGAAGAATTGATGAACGATGTGGCCAGGCTTACCATTTTTATAGGAACCGACAGAGATATTGCAGTGGATAAGGGTGGAGTTAATGTTCAAAATGTTCGTAACATGTTCACCTGCATGCCACATATTCGCATCATAAATTTTGCTGTCAAATCCCAACATGTCTCGGATAAGTATTGTCACATGTAAAGTCGATTGGAACGTTCGACTTTATTCCGGTTTTTAAGGTGCTGTTGTTTCCGCGTAGCAGCACCCGCCCATTACTTCCGCTAGGCTCAAGTTGGTTATGCAGAAAGTCGGCAATGTCCGTAATTTCGTATGCACCCTCAGGTATAGTAATATGAGGTAGTCCGACGAGATGAAATTCATTGTTGGGAGGTCTAATGTTAGCAATAGTATTGTAGGTTTCGAAACTTAACAACCCCAAAACATATTCGCTACCGTCGTCTAAGAAAATAGGGGGGTCAAAATTCGCAGTAAGGATTGATGAATCACCTGTCAGAGTGAATATACTAGACATGATGAAGCGCAACACTTAAACTGTCGACAAAAGCGGTTTCGCAAAGTTATATAGAAATTTGAGACACAGGTGACCGCATGTGTATGACATGAGTCGTTGATATCTATTAGAATTATAAGTGATCGTGTTATTGCCACCATCGCTACGAAAGTATTTCACTAATTCGGTTGGAGGTTGTAAGCGACCGATGCTATCGAAATACAGAACAAAGGTATCCACTTTTACGTAAGCCGTCCAATGCGTGCCAGGTCCTACATCATCGTCCAAGTTAGTGACACCACATTCTCGTTTACGAATCTTGATAGGCAGGGCATCCCGCATAAATATTCCCCTAAAGTGTGGTATTTCTAGGCGTTTAACGTAGTCTGTAATATCGATGTTGGTTAACGCGCGGCGCGGCAGCTTCAACGGTAGTTTTTTGACTGATACGGTCGTAGATATAACCCTTTTCCGCGAGCAATGGATTCCATAGCTTTGTTATGTCGCTCCTTTTCCTGGAGATTCTTTTTAGCAGCCTTTGAGTCTCCCACTGCTTTAGCGACTGCTGCAGCACCACCTCCGATGGATCCCAATGCTCCTAATGCAGCAAGTATGGGTACAAGCGGCAATATGCCTCCTCTCTTCGGAAGAGGTAGTACTCTTGACCGGTTCCGCCTCCTCCTCCTTGTTTTTAAAGCTCCTCCTGAATGCGAGCGGACTGTGATACCGACCCGTTTGGAATGCGTTCGCCGTGTACGCTTCCGTTTCACACCCATTCCGACTTTCGTCTTTCCTTTCATAATTCCAGTAACAGCAAGGGCTGCAGCTCTTTCCCCAAGAAGTAGAGTCTTTTGCTTTAACACGTTCCCAAGTTTTCTCTGCTAGAACTTTATCTGCCGCGTGACGTGTCGAAAGATCGCTAGATTGTGAGTATGCGATGTCGTGTTGCTTGCAGGCCTCGTCCAGAGGATTCCTTCCTCGATCGCCTCGAGAAAGACGTTTTTTAAGTCGGGTACCAGGTCCGCAAAACTTGTACCCTGGTATGTGTAGTTCAAAGGGTAATTTGTCAATAAGGGTATTTAGGACACCGCGACCTTTCCGCTTGGCGCTTCGGTGATGACTGGTTTGTTTACGCTTAGTAGCTTTCATCTTAAAGACTTACACACGACTGATGTTCTTCAAACGGAATTAACAAATATAACGAGAACGCACGGCGGGTAGAGCGCAGTTTACTTCCGAGCGAAAACGATGGAAAACGTCAAAATTGTGAAGCAAGGGTGTTCCTTACCTGTAGTAAATCACACAATAAATTCCATATCCGAGACTTACAGAAAGCACAGCGCTTTACTGGGTAAAGGATGTAAACGATGTGTGGTCATAGGTCGATCCGGATCTGGAAAAACCAACCTCATGATCAGTTTACTAGTGCATCGAAATGGGTTGCGATTCGGAAACCTTTATATATATTCGAAAACACTCGATCAACCCAAATATAATTATCTGAGAGAAGCCTTTCAACCATTGAGAGACATTGGATTCTTCGAATATAGTAACGATTGTGAGGTGATCAAACCCCAGGAAGCAAAAGAACATTCCGTGACAGTTTTTGACGACGTAGCTTGCGAGACACAAAGCATAAGTCGAGATTATTTTTGTTTCGGACGTCACCGAAACATATATTGTTTTTATCTATGTCAGACGTATTCATCTATTCCTAAGCAGCTCATAAGAGATAATGCAAATCTCGTCATCATATTCCAACAAGACAACACCAATCTGAAGCACATTTACGACGATCATGTCAACACGGATATGTCATTCGACAAATTTAAAGATTGTGCTCTTATTGTTGGGATGAGGATCACGGATTTTTAGTGATCGATAAAGAAAGCGAAACCAACGCGGGACGATATAGAAAAGGTTTCGACAATTACTTTAATATATAGACAGCAGCCAAAGAAGGGAAGGTAGTAATTTACCAACAACTGGAGGAGTTGCAACATGGATAAGCGTTTAGCCAGGGAACTTATCAAAACCCGACAATCCGTTAGACGTAAATACGCAGCTTTAAAAGCAGACATCGCCCAATCCCAGTCGATTTTAGCTGAGCAATTTAAACCTCTTTCCAAACCGCTCACCGAATTGCTGACAACTATAAAGCAAGAAGGTGTGCCAGTGGGCGAACCAAAAGCGGATTATTTGCCAATAACAATTAAACGTAGAGTATCCACTCCCTCTACCTTGCCCCGTCCGCGAGCGATAACCATTCCAGGCCAAGTTTCTGCGACAAACCTTCCGGGATCGTCACATACTTCCATACCGGGGCCATCATACACCTCTACACCGGGGCCATCACGCACCTCCACACCTCGATTTTTGCAGACGCATGTGTTATCCGAGAGTGAACCAGTAGAGGAATACGATGAGCAGTTGCAAACGGAGGTTGCTGGGGCGGCAGCAGAAGAAGGTGCTGTACAAGCGGCCAGAGAAACCATCCAACAAATGCTGGCACCGGAAGTTCTTGGTCAATATTTAGAACAATTTCAAGGGTTAGCTCGCACATACGTGGAAGGAATGATACGAGATACTGAGGACAAGTACGATTTGCACTACGGAGTTCGATTCGACATAGAGGGAGATAAGTTTGCTATAGGAAATAAAGAAATCAAATTCGAGGGTGAGAATATCGTTATTACAGACAACGGCAACAGAATAGTCTACAAAGGCACTCCAGGATTGTACGAATTGATGTTTAAAAAGAAACCAAATATATACAAAAACGCAGATTTAGAGCAATATCTAGATTTAGTGGATCGTTCCGCCGCAAATCGTGTAAACTACGACCCCACACAAAGAGTTAGTGGTAACGCAGGGTCTAAATACATGAAAATAGTACGACCTCTAACTGCCTCCTCAACCATAAGAGCTCCCGGCAGACCAGCGACAAAGGTACCACGGCGTGGCAAGGGATTACTAACAGTGACGGACAAAAAAGTGGAATATGTTCCTTGGAAGGATCCCAACTCATTAGTGAATCGGTTGCGTATATTAATAGCTTCTCAGGCAGCTGGACACACGGGTCATTCCAATGAGATAGTTCGCATCACCGAAGCCCTGCGAGACGCGAAAATAATCTACTAAGGGGGTACAAAAGTGGAGTGCCAATAGCGGTAAGGTCAGAAAGCATCAGTCGACGATAGAGTAATGCCCATCGACAAATTTGGACGGCACTACCATAGCACGCGCCACGCAGCGCATTCCAGACATGTCTTTATGAAAGTGAAAAATGTAAATCAACTCCATATAGAAGTACCACTGCTGCTAGTGGGGCGTGGGTACGATGAAATCGGATATTCCAAAATTTTCGGACAGAACGAGTACATTTTTCCGTTAACAACCGGCGAGATCATAAGTGTTCAAGTCAGCGGACCTTTGGTAGTATCACAACTCAACGGCATCCCACAGGACACGCTTGTCGGTAAGACATTGCGGCGAGGAGATAAACTGCAATTCGAATCCATAAACAATAAGTTATACGTGCAACTGCTGCTTAAATGTCCCGTAGGAGTGTAGAAAGCAACAGTTGACAATGAACCTTAAAGAAGCCATAGTTAGCGAACTCCACAAACCAGCACGAAAAAATTTCAAGAGAAGGCGCGTTATCCTAAAAGGCTTGAACGATTTATATCAAGCGGATTTGGTAGAAATGATTCCTTATGCAAAAGTCAATAAGGGCTTTCGTTACATTCTGGTAGTGATTAATGCTTTCTCAAAGTATGTGTGGGCCTATCCCGTAAAACGTAAAACAGGAAAGGACGTAACAGCTGCCATGGGTAAGGTGTTGAGGAGTGAAAAGGTGTCACCGCAAAACTTGCAAACGGATTTGGGGAAAGAGTTTTACAACACCGCTTTTCAACTATTAATGCGGCAGCACAATATCAATCACTACAGCACGTATTCTAGTATGAAGAGCAGCATAGTGGAGAGATGCAACCGCACACTGAAGAACATGATGTGGAAGCAGTTCAGCCTGCAAGGGTCCTACAAATGGTTGGATATCCTACCCAAGATCGTAGCAAAGTATAACACAACCAAGCATCGCACAATAGGAATGAAACCTGCCCAAGTGAACTTAAAGAATGCAAAACTTTTGTTAAACACGGCGTACAGTTACACAAAGATCGTGGACCCGAAACCTCAAAAGTTTCGTACAGGGGACTTGGTACGCATTAGCAAGTATCGTTCGGCATTTAGCAAGGGGTACACGCCAAGCTGGAGCAACGAAATATTTACAATATCTACAGTTCGACTTACAAACCCTACAACCTATCGACTCATGGACCAAGAAGGTCACGAAATTAAAGGAGGATTCTACGAGCATGAACTGCAAAAAACAAAACATTCAGATGTATATCTAGTTGAAAGGGTCCTAAAGAAGAAAGGAAACTTATTGTATGTAAAGTGGTTGGGATTCGACAAGCGACACAATTCTTGGATACCTAAAACCAATCTCGTGTAACTTAAAGAAATGATGTAGTACTCTCAAAAAATAAAACATTTTTTTGTAGTAAATTCTTTTTTTTTAATTAATAGACTGGTACAACTATGTGAGTTTTTCTTCAGATATGCATTACTAATTCTGAACAACATTACAGATTTCAATGTGAGTTCTTCTGTAGATATGCATTACTACTTCTAAACAACATTACACATTTCATTTAAATTGGAACTAGATGAGAATGTTATATGATGACTACTTACAAACATAGTATGATACAATTACATAATAACAAATTGTACAAAAATTAAATTATGTATACTTAACATTTTACGATACAATTACATATTAACTAATTATACATACAAAGGAAATCAAACTATGTCTAAATATCTACGAAAAGAAAACCTCTGTAAACGTACCAATCTCGTGAGACTCTTTGCAAGAAATAAACTGTCATTACCATGTAAACGACAAAAAAAATGTACTGTTATTGATCCGCGCGTAGTATTACTGATCGTCTTGCAATAATTCCAGTAATCTGTCCAACGGTCTAGCACCTGACATGCCTATATCTACATGACCCCATGCTAGAGTGTTATTCGACTGAGGAATAAGATAGCGCTTATCATCCCGATATGATAGCGCAATTTTATTCTTCAGTTCAGTGTACACTGTGTGCTTGTGAGAGCGAAAAACATACATTTGGCAAAAAACCTGACCACGCACATTGTCAACAACGTCGCGATAGGTTGCCATAGTGAGATATTTATTGGCAGCAGCCTTTTGCACACCTTTTGCTTTCTTTACTTCTTTCCCTCCCACAAACACGCAGTAGGACTTAGCACCGGCTCCAAAAAATTGTTCTACTGGAACACCTGCGTACTCGTCTTTCATTTTACCGACGACCGATACGGTTTGAGGTATACCGTGTCGACCGTCTTTATAATTTGAAGTGTCAAAAAGATCTAAATTAGTTTTTATGTCTTCATAGAAATTGTCAGTCCGTACGTGAATTACAAGCGAGTCAGTATCTGTATAGAGTAGGGAGACATTATTGCCATATTTTTGTTTCAAAAAAATATAAAAAAGTCATACATTACGATTTTAGATAAGTCCAGAATAGTGAAACCTGCATAGATCGGTTTATTATACAAAACAACTGTTTTATTAAGTTCCACAGCAATCAAATTTTCAGAAAAAATTACCGAATCCTTAAAATTTGCTTTGGCAATTAGAGCTGCAGCACCTAGTTTCTTGCCGCCATTGTCCCACGTGCTCGCCAACCTGATGTCCGATCGCTTGTCGACATTTTCCATCGTCTTTCCGAAAACGCTATTATTTTTAGCCTTAAAAAAATCTTTCTCAAATTCATTTCGTGCTCGGTTACGCAACGCGGTATTCATATCAATATATGAGCGCAACCAGGGCGATTGAATAAATTTAAGAATTCTGTGAATTTTTGTAAGAACTAAACCAGCATCTAAACATTGTTTTAAATTTCGATAATGAAGCACATACTTGGTCTTATGGTACAAATTTGGAATCAATTTTGGACATTTATATTTTCCACCCGGGGGAATAATAAGTTCCGGACAAAAGGGTAGATCATTGTGGTCGTCGTGCAAGTGTTCAGGATACTGCAGATCAACCTCCAAAATAAAACCCGTATCCGCCTCATCGTCAATTTCAAACACACCAAAATTTTCAACTTCCTCCGCCGCGAGCCATTCAAAATTTCGGTGCGGCAAATACTGACGCATCGCAAAACCGTATAGGTTTGTAGCGTCTAAATACATAATGAATGATGTAGGCTCGGAGGAATCATAATTTGGAACTAAACAATTGTTGGCAATAGCCTTCCTACCAATACATGTGCTTATACCACCCCTAATTGACTTTTTGAGAAAATGTATCATGTCCATGTCAGTTAATAATTCTAATTTGACACCCGTAGATCGTAACATAGCGTCCCAACTAAGACCTGGATCCGTATAATATTGGGCAGGGTCCAACTTATATGCTTCCAAACATAACTTCCTAAAATTTTCAAACACGTCTGCCAAAATCAACACGTCAGCTTTTAAATAAATGTCCGAGTAGTCACCCAAAGTTTGACAGTCAAAGGTGTTCCACACAGACACAGCACGATCGTAATCAGTTTCGCAAGGTTCAATTTTTCGAAGGAGTCCACAAAGGAATATGGAAACACGCCTTTCTGTCTCATTAATTGAAATTTTGCATCGTCCCCAAACAACCTTTTAATTTCATAAAACTGATCGTCAGCCAAATAATCAGCTAAGGTACTCAGAGATCGATTCATAAAACGGTAACTGTCTAGAAATCTAATTTGTAAATAAACTTTCTGCGTTTTGTAACCAAAATCGATTTCATCTACTAACAGATGCTTGCCAAAGGATATATATTTTTCTTTCGTTTGAGGTATCACATCGATCTGTTCGCCATCGACGGCGAATTGTTTGACGAACAAATGAGAATCATAATTTAGGTTGTGGAAAAAGACAGGTACAAAATTGGGAACTTTGAAATTTAGATTACAGATAGAATGTGCAGCACCCCGATACGCTCCAGTCAGGTGACAATGGTCTCGCACCCTAATCTGATCGGTCACAAAGGGTCGATCACATATATGGCAAGACGTAGCATCCTCGTAATTTTGAAGTTCCGCAGTAGTCATCGTCGCCAAAGGAACCATGTTTTTTAAAAAATTGTCATACAAATAACGAACGTCTGCATCCAACCGCCCCATAAAAACAGTTGAAGCATCTTCACCGCGGTACGTTTGAAATTTAGAAAGACTGTCGTCGTACGAACACTTTATAAAATATGCAAACGAGTAAGGCACACGCTCGCACGTCTTAACTGTAAACGAACTCTCGAGGTCTGGTTGCGTATCAGGTTCCTGTACAGGTTTTAAAATCGTCTCAAAATCTGCGTAGACAACGAACGGTAATTTTAATTGTTTATGGTAATTTTCAAATTTCAAAATATTTTGTGGGATTGTTTCACCAAGTTTGTCCACGATCAACTCATCGGTTGGAATTTTGGTATACACCTGATTACAATCGAACTTCATATGTTGTCGCAAGTGCTGTTCAGTACGGAAGTAATGCAAGCATCCGTCACAAAAATGTTTTGCCCCCTTTCTAGCAGTTATTTGCTGTGAAACGAGGCGAGAAAAATTTTTAATGCAACAGTAATGACTGTCACCCTCGTCATTAGTTAACAGAAGCAAGTTAACGTGTCTCAACCTCTTCTTGACAGAATAATGCAAAGGTCCCACAACTTCCCAAATCATTTTTCGATTTTCAAAACGCGACTCTAACCCATACACGTTAACCGAAAGTTGAGGATTAAGCTGTTCGAATTTCGGAATATCGCGCAATTTCAATGGAAATTCCAACCCATCTAACGCCAAAACAGTTCTACAATCGGGATAAGAACTCGTACGATGAGGAGGTCCGCTAGGTTCAACAATACCAGCTAAAATCGCCCACCCGAAACAGTACTCATCCTTGTTTTGAACGTTGACAATAGCTTTCTTTCGCTCAATAAATGATGGCAGTGGTAGGTACGAGGAAGCTCTGAGGGGGTTGTATTTGTTGACGGCGACGACCAACGACAGCAACTGCTTAAGAGCCCAGCCTGCAACAATTCAAGTGTTCTTAATATACAGCGATCGTCGAGGTCACATCAACTTACCAGATTCCCGTTCCTGAAATTCAGACACCTTCTCATCCAAGATGCCGCAAAAATTATCATACAATACATCGAGGTCGGTACCCAAAGTTACAATTTCATTGCGCGTGTTAAATGACTTGATTTCTTCCAATCCTTTACTTTCTAAAACGAAGTATCCAAATAATTCCAAATTCACCTTTAAGCTCTTTAAATTTTTAAGCTGCCTTCGCAATAACGTCAACACTTTTTCTTTAATTTCTAACAGAAACTCCTCGACCATTATATGATAATTTATGGTTGTAACTCTATACGTGGCAATCCGGGACCTAAAGGCTGACTGCAGGGGTGCCACTCCATCATCCAGGCCTGGCCTCCCGGTTCGCAACGCATGACGATTACTTCGCATGTGCCCAACGAAGCCACGCACGGGAACATTCTCGTCGCATACGGAGCAATAGCGGGAGTCTGTAACAACAATCGTAACTACACCGCCCACTCACACACACTCTTACGTACTTAGATCTTTACCAGGGCGAGAGCTCACAGACACGTTCCTTGACGTAGACGGTCCAGTTGACGTACATGGTCCTGCAGCATTCGCTACGAACATGTCAATCACTCCGGTTTTATAATTACCAATAAATATTTTCAAACAAACTTTATATTTTCATAAATTTTCTTAAATATAATTTGAGCAATTATCTTGGATCTGAGACGCACTACTCTTAGAATGAAAAGAAATTAGAAATTATAAGAATCCACTAAGCTTTCTTGTTTTGCCACGGTGTTTCAATCTGTCAATTCATTTCCGTTTTGCTTACACGTGCATAAAAGTTTTGAAATTGTTTAAACAATCATAATAAACTGTTATAAAGTATGAATTTGTGACAATAATAATGTGGTGTGCTTAATTCCACCACCAACACTTTTTACTAAATGATATTATTAAAAAAAAATTTCTGAACAGTAAGTTAACCTATAAAGTAAATACGCTCACAATCCTAATTGTAAAAACTTTAATTTCAGATGTATAAATGTAAATATAAGATGTAGAATTAAATCTCAAATAACAAAATATTAGCAAATAATGAATATAAATGTCTTTTAACTGGTAAGAAAATTTAACCTTCACTTTAAGTTTTAACGTATTAACCTAACCAAAATGTTTATTTTCAGATTTAAACTATTAAATTCAAAATATAAACTCTAAATGTAACACTGAAGAAGGCTTAAATAAAGCTGAATATATATTGTTTAGAAAATTATAAATTTTCATTTCTACAGAAACTTTATTGACTGCAGAAATTACCTACCAAGTTTTTAAATCATTATTCCAGTCGTAAACAAAAACTACAATTACTAATTGATATATACCTGAGGGGGGATTAAGACGAGCTTTCTTCGTAGCACTCTCTCTCACCTCTGGAGCGCGAAGATTGGATACCCTCCTCGCAGGAGCATCCATAGGAGTATCTGCAACTGACCGACATGGTTGACTATATATATCAGAGACGGAGAACAACAAACTCACCACTAGGCGAATAGGGAACGTTGCTTAGACAACTCTGGCGCCGATGCCGCAACAAGGCATCCCGACGCGTAAATTTGCTAGAACATTGCTCGCAAACGTGCATTATTACTGTAGCAGTAGGGCAATCCAAATTGGTAATATGTACCGATAATGCTATTAGCACGCGGGCAATGCTTCTCGGTATATACGCGCCAGCCGACACGATGGGGGCGTTTGGATTACGTCGGCCAGGAGGGGAAGTAGACAGGTTATAAGTGAGGGAGGGGGTGTGGGTAGAAGAGGCAAGAAACAATAGCAATAGCCTGACCTAGTCATCTAACATCCTTAATATGTTGGAAATAATGCGAACAAGTGTTTCAATTTGACTTATTTTCAACTTTCGAGCAGTCACGGTGCTGATTAGGCAGTGATTGCCGACTTGGCGGCTCCTCACCCGCAACTGCTATATCTGATTCGCGCCAGCCTATCTAGCCTTGACAGAGCCGCCTCGTGCAGTTCTAATTCCTGGAGGCGGATGTCCACGGCGGCACGCAACAACCTGTTATGCCTTTCGGCACGAGTCTCCACAACACATTCTGCAGCTACCGCGGGGGTATCTACAGCTTGCGGAGGAGCCTCCACAGGTATAGGCTGATTGCATCTTGCTATTGCCTCATCTATCTCACGCAAATTCTCATCCGTGAAGTCTACCCAATCTGGCTCAGCGTTGATGGGTGCGGAGTCAGTATGAGCAGACATCACAACATCTACAGCAATGGGTACATCGTTAGGTGTAACTGGTGTAGATGTAGTTGTTGGTTCTCCAACAACTACATCTAAACCATCTACACCCCATAACTGTCTCGTTATGTCGGCGAGGTCTGGTAGCGTACCGTCCCCCACGGGAGCTTCCAATTCAAATTCTGCCAACATGCAATCTACATCAGCAGGACCATTGTCAATTAGTTCGCTCACTTCGAACGAAATTTGCGATGGCGCAGTAGAATCTCCATTCGGCAATGGAAAAACATACTCCACCAATTTGGAAGAGGACGTCGATGGGCCATTTCCGGTAGCAGCCACCGACGCTTGAAAGGCAGGCGACTCGTTGCTTGCACAAGAGCTGTGTGCCTCACATGCCTCGACACCATCGTCGTGGTAATGTTTATTTAAAAACATATCGCGCAAGTTGTGAGTGTTCCTGTTAGACGGTTGCACATTGCTAGAAGTAAGCAGCGCCCTCAACAGTGAATGGTCCTGACGTTTAGGAAGCTTAGCAGGGGTGCCACTAATGGAATCACTTTTGCGGTGTGCAGATGCGCTTGCATTGTTAGCAGCCATGCTCCTCTTACGTTTAGCGTCAGGGCGGGCAATTACAATATCGTGCACTACTTGAATTATAGTTTTTGAACTACTCACCGTGACGGCGCAAGTACACAATCGCATGTTATTAGCATCCTCCTTTGCTATCATGGGATACAAAGGAGCACTAAGATCATCACTCAGCACAAACAATAGACCACCGCATCTAACACAACGACTGTAAGAGGAACTCATTGCTAATGTTTAATTATTGAATGTGCATTTACACCTATATATAGTAATAAAATGCAGCGAACTTGAAGCATTAAACAGTGGAATGCGGTTGTGGTCAGCCGTGCTCCGGCAATCGCGGATATGAACTTTAATGACCTAGCATTTTGAATGCGGGTTCCGACCTATATAGGAATGAACTCGAAGCATTAAACTGTGGAATGCGGTTGTGGTCAGCCGTGCTCCGGCAATCGCGGATCTACTCATAGAGGAATGAACTTTAATGACCTAGAATGTTGTATGCGGGTTCTGACCTATATAGGAATGAACTCGAAGCATTAAACTGTGGAATGCGGGTGTGGTCAGCCGTGCTCCGGCAATCGCGGATCTACTCATAGAGGAATGAACTTTAATGCCCTAGAATGTTGTATGCGGGTTCCGACCTATATAGGAATGAACTTGAAGCATTAAACTGTAGAATGCGGGTGTGGTCAGCCGTGCTCCGGCAATCGCGGATCTACTCATAGAGGAATGAACTTTAATGACCTAGAATGTTGAATGCGGAACAATTGGAAGTGTTGTTTCATTATGTTCCTGATAATGGAATTTACTGTGCTGGTGACGACAGGACTACTGTCTTAACATTTTTGTTCCCTTCTCCTTCCCACTTTCTAAATCAATTACTAGCTCATTTTTTTGACGACAATCCCGGATATTTTTTTTACAATAGTTCAATGCTTTATACCTGCGCTCCTGCAGAAATACTATCGTGGTTGTATTTTCCTGAACTAGAAGACCTTCACTCTAAGGCAATTAGTAGCCGGAATTCATCCTAATTAGAACCCTGCATTCGTGGTGCATATGAACTCGAATGAACGCATTTGAACTGGAGTCTGTGGTTTTCTGACGTGCCCAGGATATCCTGTTACTCGAACCCTGCATTCATGGTGCATATAAATGAACTTTGAATAACCGCACTTGAACTCGAGTATACATAAAACTGGACGACCTTCACCGTAACGTTATGTTTCCGGCAACTCTGTTTTCCGCGCTGTGCAATATTTGTCTCACAAACTTCTAGTAGTTAAGATGTTGTTCTTCATAAATTTTATATCATTGACAATTGTGTACGCTCCCGAAGAGGCACGTGCAGAATTATCTGCTGGTTGGATGCGGTACTGGTTGAGCCGGTTCGTTTGGACACCGACTCCAGAAGAACCGCTAGTATTGCTTCTGCGATCTCTGACTCCTTCATCCTCTACGTTGTTTTTCAACTACACCGCTGGACATCTGTCAGCTCAGAACTGGGAGGCTTCCATCGTCGTCCCCCAATTGGAGGACATCGTGAACAGGGTCTTGGCTGGAGAGGCTGCAGCTTTAGCTGAACTCGACGATGCTGAGGTGTCATTGAGTTGGGATCTCTCAGACTTCGACGCCAGTTCACCTGCACCCTCAGTCTTTTCCGACGTGTCCACCGAAGCCTACGATGTTGACGGTGGTAGTTTTAGTGACAGTGGACAAATACACACCTTAATTATTGAAGAGTAGCGTAAGTTATATATTAGTGTACTTTAGTTTCTCTTGTAAATAGAACTTAGTTACTTTTGTACATAGAAAAATAAATATTAGTTTCCTCCATATTTTTTTTCCTAAAGTGTTTGTGTACACGTTCTCGAAACGTCACCTGTAGATAGTAGTAGTAGAGGTCCATGCCGACACTAAAAAAATTTTTTAGAGGTTTTTTTGAGACAAGGGTAAGTCAAGGTAAGTGTTAGTGATCTTGAAACAGTGCTAGTGTACACGTTCTCGAAACGACACCTGTGAATAGCAGTGGTAGAAGTCCATGCCGACACTAAAAAAATTCTTTGAAGATTTTTTTGAGACAAGGGTAGGTCAAGGTAAGTGTGCAAAAGCTCTTGAAATTAGGGGTAGAACTCATTGAAGGAGTGTACCTTGAAAAATGGTTGAGGTCATTCACTTTAAACATTTTTTTCTTTTGGAGTGTTCTGAGACAAGGTCAGGTCAAGGTTGCCACCCCCCACCACTCAATCTGCCACCCCCCACCACCACTTAGCCTTGAACTTAATATTGTTGGTGGTGGGGGGTGGCAGGTTGAGTGGTGGGGGGTGGCAACCCTGACCTGACCTTGTCTCAGAACACTCCAAAACACCCTACTATGGTATCACTAGCTAGTAGAGATGGGAAATACTGCTACTGACTAGTAACGTTACATTCGTTCCCGTTACCGAAATATAACGTTCCGAAATAACGTTACCACGTTACTGATAAAACGCACATACGCATGGCGTTGCGTAATAATGTGAGTTGATGCTAACGAACGCCCTGAAAGACCCAAATATCGAAGACAACGGCGTCTGCATTTTTATTCTGTTTGTTGTATATTTCAGCACGTGCACATTATTTATTGTATTATTGTTCCTCTAAACAACTCCGACCAGCCAAATAATTTTACAGTACCTATTCACTCTTCACTCGCCAAAATCTAGATTTTTAATATAAATTTTTATAGTATCATGTGGGTGCTTGCGGTCACAAATTTAGCACTAGAAATGAGTACAAGAAAGACCTGTGATTTGGAACTTTTTTTATTCCGAAATCAAAAAGTAGGTAATCGCATAGGTGTTTCCTGTTTGTAAGCTCAACGTTATGTTTATAAGTAATTATAAGATTTGCTTATTTTTATAAGCTAAAAACCCTCTACCGAAACCTCCCTCTAATTAATAATTATTATTGATTTATTTATTCAATTCCATTTGTAATATTTGGAACGACGACTTCGCATGTTTTAACGTAACGTTGTGCAAAAACTCGTGATCTATTAATTCCATAACGCTAGTGCCACTGTCCGTATCTCACTGTGTACCATTATACTCGTTAACAAAATAACAAGTTATTTAATGAACGAGTAACGAAACGTAACGTCGCCGTAAAATAACGTTCCAAACTAACGTTACTGAAATAACGACTCATCTCTACTAGCTAGCCCACTCGTCCTAATTCCTGGACCTAAGCGCAATGGAAATTCGTGATACAACAGCAAAAATATTCGACATAACTTTGACTACTCATGGTATTATAAGTGATAATCTAGTTGTAGTTTAGATTAGTTTAGTTTACAGTAAATACATTAAGGATGTAAATGTCCAGAATTAATAAATACATTTTGTATATTATGACTTTTATTTGTGGTACTAGTAAATTAGCATTCTTCGGTAAATTACATTTTCGTTACAATAATGTAGCTATTTCTTTACTATAAAGAAACAATTTCCTTACGAAAAAGTGACTACTTTTTAACAATTTTCCTATTGTTCCTATACGACAAATTTACTACTTCTTGATTATTAAGTTACATTTTTTTTATTATCTCCTTACAATGCAGTAACTATCTCTTGATGATTTTCATACTACAAAGATATTATGTCGTAACAATTCTTTTACTGTTACTTTACAACAAATTAACGATTTCTTGTCAATTTCTTTACTGTAAAGTGACAATTGCTCTACTATTTCCTTGCAATGCAACAACTATCTCTTGACAATTTCCATACCACAAGGTGACTTTCTTTTAAAAATTTCTTTGCTGTTACTTTACAACAAATTAACTATTTCTTGTCAATTTCTTTACTGTAAAGTGAGAATCGTTCTACTACTTCCTTACAATGTATTAACTATTTGTTGACACTTTTCAACATTACAAGACGACTTTCTTTTAACAATTCCTTTACTATTTCCTTACAACAAATTAACAATTTTGCGGCAATTTACTTAATGTCTGCAGTAACGTTACAATTTGTACTAACATAACAGCCATCTCCTAGTTACTACATTGTAAGGAAAACTGCGACATCCGCAACTATTAAGGAACTTTCTGAAGTTACAACGAAGTAAAAAAATAGAAAGACTTTGTTGTGTGGGTTGTTAATTAGGACAATGATCCGTTAAACTTTTATACTTGGAAGGTAAGAGAGCCCTCTTAAAAGTGGAAAGATGGGCTTCTCTTTGAAGATGCCTGCAGTGCCCGATACCAGCTAGCCTACAGCCTCAGTCAACTTACTTTTCGTTAATTTTCTCCAACTTCCCTAAATTTCATACAAAATTCGCATGCAACATGAGATGTAAGAAGTAATAACGCAAGAATAATTAATAAAATTATATTTATTGGCAACATGAAAACAAATAGGATTAGTAAGTAGCTTTAACATTATTTGACATCGAAACGGTTTGACATGAACAAAGTCCACCTACTATAATAAAATTAGCAATCGGTGAACGAACAATAAAATCCACATGATTGACGACGTTCGTTGAGGTCGTTCCCCAAAATCAAAAAACGGGTACGCTCATGCTGCAAGTTGATTACACGCACATGTTCTGAATGAAGTCGCACCGAGTTCAAAACAGAGTCGCACAAAATGATTAAAACACACGCTTTAACAACTAAGACAATACCTGATTTGGAGAATTCGAGGCCGTTACAATTACTGTTCCCTGAAGATTCTAACGAGTAGCAAAGCGGCGACTGCTAAATAAATTTGACGATAAGGGAATAGGGCTTCGATAAGCCGGAATGCGGTGCCAACGAGCGCACATGTTTGATCCTCCAAAGATGAGTACTGGAAGATGCCATCGACGATATTTGCAGCATTTAAAATGGCGACTTTCGTAAAAATAGATCAGCAAAGTAGAACCCAGTAGAAAATCCGCTAAGGGCGATAATTAATGCCTGCAAAAATATGGGGGTCCTATGGTTGCCATAATTATAATAAATACAACGGGCTGTGGGCAGCATAGCGGCGAACCCGAGACACAAACTCCAAAACCTATCAAGATGAGAAACGAAATCTCAAATGCCTCGAGACGTTGGATGTCAAGACGTGGGTTGAAGAACGAAGGGGGATGAGGTGCTTTCGTGTGATTTTCCTGTCCCTCTCACACAACATTACAACCGCATCTTTGAGCCAAAAGCAATACGCCGTGATAACTATGTGTGCCGAAACACACACGTGTAAGTGATTGATATCGGGATTTGAAAAGGGAGGGCCGAATTACTAATATTTGAAATAGAAGATTCGGGAAAGCGCGAATATTTGAAATGCAATTGCCGAATTTTAATCTAGCCTTAAAAAATTCTTTGACAAAAGCTCATTGCTTTGCGTTAGTTGTTCGAGAATAATCTGGTCACCTTAATAAAATTCTAATAGCTACCCATTTCTTTTGCTTACATTGCTTTTCATAAAAATATTTGCTAAAATAACTTTGGAATTATCGGCTGAAATGCATGCTGCAAACGTCGCGTTATTATATTAAATACCAATAAAGAATGTAGAATGGCAAACCATATATTGGTCTAAATCCATAAGCACTTACCTTAAGAATTACTGTTCTATTTAGTTCTAGTTATATTAGTAAGGTAGTAACTAATTTTCATACTAGCGCAAAACCCACTTTATGAAACATGAACGGAAGTGGAACAAAATCTTTACAGCAAATCGATAAAGTTGTGATACAAAGAAACCCCCGTTTTGGACAGATAACAGGCTTAAAGTCGTGTAGTAGCTTAGCATTAAAGGTGAGTCTTAGACTAAAATAGATCTTCAAAGATACGGGAACCACCTGATGTTCTATCTGCTGGTGAAGTACTGTGGAAAATTGCTGCAACGGGAATATTTCTCTTGGCGTTAGAAGATGTGCGTGCTCAGCTCCAGATATGATCTACCTTTCAATATTTTAGAAAACACATATGTTACTGCAAGTAAAGCTAGAACCAACGCCCACTGGTCACAAACCGCAACTCAGAATTTGGTATAATGCCGCTTCTTCGATTCTGTTACCACGCCCAACTTGGTCACAACGCCCAATTTTGATTTTGGTCACTCCCAACATGGTCATAACGCCCAAAAACGATATTGGTCATAATGCCCAACTTGGTCACAACGCCCACCGACGTCTGTAATAGGAGAGAGCTATCAACGCCACTGAAACCACAGTTTCTGTCATAACCCCCAACTTCGATTTAGGTCACAACGCCCAACTTGGTCACAACACCCAATTTCGATTTTGGTCAGAACGCTCAACTTGGTCACAACGGCCAACTTTGATTCTGGTCACAACGCCCAAGTTTGATTTTGGTCAGAACGCTCAACTTCGACTTTGGTCATAACGCCCATTTTTTTTTGGAAGCACATTTTCATAGAAATTTCGGGCTAGATTCAAGTTTACAGCTAAAGACGTTCAGGCATCCAAGTAAGTGTGCATACCTTATACTTCCATATATGTATCTGGTAATTGAATACTATTGAATTTTAATTTTTTGCATGAATAATAATAATAAATAATAAATATATTTATTTTCAACGGGATCTAAATTCTCAATTACCGGAAACATAAACAAATTAATAACGAAACTATTGTCGCCTAGACTTAAATCAAATAAAACAAAATAACTGATTATCTCCTAAACCAAACTATGACATAACACCACAACAGTGAAACAGTATAACAATAAAAATGAAATGCACCGCCACATATTATAATATAATAATTGTATCTGTCTTCTGGGCAATTAATATCTAAATTAATTCTACCTAAACGGAGAGCGTAAGAGTCAATCATACCCACGCAAAGTAGAAGATCGTATAGGGACTTACCTTGAGAGACATAAATGATTGCTCACATGTGGAGTGACACGTCGATTGATCCGTGAGTCCAGGAGCACAAAACGATAAACACGAGCGATTACACAAAACAACAAAAAACGGGATCAGTTGACCGACCGTTCACCAACTCGTCTTAGGTTCATCTCCTTGCAATGTGGGGCACCGACCCAACATTTAGGGGTGGCAGGAGAGGGGACAGTAAGCCCCATAACTCGACGTTCCACCAATAGTAGGTAAACTTACCGCTAGGTAGAATTACAAACTACACTAAATTTATGTACAGCTATTTACTTGTATTGAGAATTACTAATGAAATAAACTAAACTAATATGCTTAAAAGCTAAATACCAAACAATAATAAAAAAATTTCCCCGAGTACAAAATTACTTCAGTCGGAAATTGCAGCACGAAACTGACGACTTGTGAGCAAAAATGTATCAATATTTACGTCCAATTTGGTGAACGCATTTGACATTGCTAGAATAGGCTATTTGAAATGCACGATCGTCCTAGAAAGCGGGTATGAAAATAAAAATTAAGATCTGGTCCTTAAATCAGACAGTCGGAATTGTAATTGTGATAAAAGTGTAGGGGCGTCAACATGCTAATTAATTAAATTAAATAGAAAAATTAACAAATGTAACGATTTGATGGTTCAGTCAAATTAACATGAAGGCATAAAGAATTATAATCAGTAATGACGTCGTTAAAACCGGACCTATAAAGACAATACTTTAAAAACTGTTTCTGCATTCTTTCGATTCTAATTGCGTAATAAGTATAGCATGGATCCCAAATTATGTCCGCATATTCGAATTTAGTACGTACAAGTGAGTTGAAAAGAGTTATTAAGTTGTTAATACAATTGAATGATTGTGAATTACGTACACTTCTGTGCAATAAAATTAAGCACAAGTCTTATGACTATTTTTCAAAATATTTTAGTTTGTATAATTCTGGTCTATTTTAATTGCCTAGCAGCAGTTTCAATAAATGATAAAACACCATAACTTGAAAATAACACCTTTATTAAAAGACCAAAACTAACCCTTTTCAAAAATATAACGCTATTAATAAATACAACAAAGCCGTGTGTGCTTAATTTTATTGCACAGAAGTGTACATGATTGACGTGGTCCGGTTACAAGGCAATAAAAAGATTAGGCACACATACATTTTGAAAAATATATTGTAGTCGAAAGTGTTGAAATTGTTGGAGCGTTTGTCCAGTAATATTTTTGTAAGCTCGGTTGACAGCTGAGTTACTCATACATTTATTTATACACTTACGTTTTTCCATATTTTCTCAGGAGAATTTGGCTATAGTAGTGAAGTAATTTTCTTTTTCCAATAGCTATGTATAAAGCTGCGATGTATATGTGCAAATGCCCATGGTAAAGCAACATTTTAATGAGGAGGATGGACAAAGTGTTACTTTATTCACTATTCAATAATCTATAACATGTTTATTTGCCTTGGCCCTACGGGCTTCGGCAACTAAATCCACATTCGTAATAAGACGCTAAACTTCAGTGCTTTGGTATACAAACTACTATTGGGATGCGGGCATGAGGGATAAAAAAGAACTTCAGTGCATTATGTCTTTTTAAATCTAGAAATCGCTAAATTACAACATTTTAATCAACCCTTCTAGTTTATGTTGACGTCGGTTGACGTTTCCCTATCGTCACACCGATTACAAGTTTTAAAACAATGAATTAATTCATTGCCGATTTCTCGCATTTTAATGACGATTTCGACGTTCCTCATTGCCGATTTCAAAAAAGTACAATTTTATCGATAGGTGTTGGAAAAACAAGCATGATTTATCTTATCAGACACGTTAGTAAAAACGAATTTTAGGCATGAACGAATAGAAAGGTCGTTTTGGATATAACAAGATGTTTTACACATTAAAATAAGAGCCAACTATTTGTATTTATTTACTATGTTTACTACTATTTACAATTACAACTACTATTTATATCCAATTAATATACCAACAAGAATATCAGCAACAATTAAATTTAACTGAAGTAGAAATAACTAACACCAATACCAAGTTAAAAAACATACAAGCACCTGGAACAGATGAAATTCGTAATAAACTATTAAAATATGCTGGCCAACTGAAAATTATACTCTTTCAAAGAATGGTAGAACTTATAGAAATACCAATCGACTGGCAGTATCCAAAAATGCACAAAAAACGTTCTGCTTTTCAAGTACTGTGGAATAACACTATTGAACTCTACAGATTGGTGGTGGATAATGTGAACATCGGTTATCAAATAATCTAGCATACAGTTTATGGGCTTTGCATGCGTTAGACAGAATAGAGTAATATGCGATTAACATCTAATATCCGCAGAATCCTGGTGTTTTGTTTTTAGAAAACATTGAATACCAAAATACTAGATTTTAGGTCATATATGTCTACTATTCGGCCAGTCGACAAGTACATTAATAGCGCGAGCAATTCCGGACAAGCTGGAATAAATTTTAATCTGTTGCACCCCTTGACAGGCCCGGATTTAACTGACATGATTAAAAAAAGTAAAAATTCTTATATGTTTTCTAATAATAGTGAATATCTCGATTACTATCAACTTTTGAGCAAAATATGTAGTTATCAAAATTAAATAAGAGTAAATTCTCTACAAAAAATGTTCGCTGCATTTTTGTCATACATTCGCTTGCTTCGAATTCATATGCCTCGAAGCATATATTTTTTTGAACATTTGCTTTTTTTATTAATATTGACTTCGATGCGACCAATATTCTTTTTTCGTACTATACAGGGTGTCCAGCAAGGTGTACAAAATTTCAGAACGTGTTTCTTAGGTAAATTCGAGTCGAAAATGTATATACGAACATGGTCCCCAAATGCTTCCTTATCGAAATATAACATTTTTTAAATGTTAGTATTGTTACACGAAAATCTCTCTTATTTTAAAAAAATATACAAAATAATAATTGTTCAAAATGTCCATCTTTACACAGCAAGCACAGTCTAGCCCGTTTATAAATGTGTGGTGGAGCACCATGTTCTAGCCAGCCAGTAAGCCGTGCTTCATTTTGTTATTTATTGTAACAGTTGAGCTGTGTCAGTTTGATTGAACTCCGCATTTCATCAGACGGTTAATTTCAAATCGAGTGTCATGTCGGTTTTTACAAACGAAGAATACGCATACATGGTGTTAGTCTATGGATACTGTAACTGCAGTGGTAGGAAATCAGTGAGGGAATGCCGCCGCCGGCGCCTGTATCCGAATCGAAGAATACCTGATAGTAGAGTATTTGGGAGAGTTTTCGAAAATCTTAAGAGCAACAGAATCATTTACAAACGCTACAATAACACGTCCATCAGCAGCTGAATATGATTTAACTAGCTGAAACCCGCGGCATATGCCGCATTTAAAATATACGATGAATCTAATAACTTTTGTTGCACTAAAGAAAGTTTTAAAAGCACGTTACAGATTGGAAATATTTGGATAGCCTCCAGGCCACTTTCTTCCTACATATTGGATACACCGATACTGCTGAATTGAATAGTGTCTTCTTTTTACTTCCTTTTACGATAAAGGAAGTATTGGATTCACCCCAAAAATTCGAAATTGAGTTTTCAACAGATCTTCACGTTTTAGGGTCCCCTGATCCCAAAAAACATATTTTTTTTCATTGGTCTGTGGTCTGTCTGTCTGTCTGTCTGTCTGTCTGTGTGCCTGTCTGTGAACAGAATATCTCAAAAACGAAAAGAGGTATGGCGTTGAAACTTCATATATAAGTTTTGTGTACTATGTAGATGAGACAGCAAGCTTTTGAAGAAAATCGCATAACCGGAAGTAGGTGTTTACTCTTGTGATTTTTCAGTTTTTTTCGATTTTTTCAAAAACGGCTCTAACGATTTTTTTCAAACTTTACATTTTTATTACATTTTTAATGTGCATTGACGTGAAATAGGTGATTTTCCAGTTGAAAACTTCTAAAGTGGGTTTCTTTTGTTTTTTTTTATTTTTTTTATTAACTCCTATTTTAAATGGAACACCCGGTATATTATTACATTTTTGAATTCTGCTTAAGATTTTAGAGAAAATTTGTCTCTTCAACTAACGCTCTATTTTGTACCGTTTTTGTAGAATTCGTAATTTTTGAAAATTTTTGACAAATGCTTAAAAATTAAAAATTAAATTTTTGACTAATTATATGATCACTGTAAAAGGAAGTTGTGTGAGTGTATCACACCAGATTTTTTCTGTTCAGTATTAAATGCCTAGAGAAATAATAAACCGTTGGTATAGAATGAAATGTCCCTAAGACAGAAAGAGAACTGAATGTCAGCGCCTCTAGTGGCCGGGAAGTTCATTTTGGCGGGAAATTGAAAATACATTTCTGGTAATATTTTACTATACTGTTTATTGAAATTTAATATTTGATAACCTAGCATGAGACAATCAGTGATAATCATAGAAATCCATAAATCATCGTATTGGTCCATGCTGGTTTATCAAGATCGTTTTCACATGGCAGCTTTGGTTTTCACTTCCTTGGGTACTGATATTAACAATTTGTGACCAAGGTATAATTACTCGACGCTATTCTTGGGCTAACAGTCAACAAAAGAAAAAAACGACATAATATAATAGTTGATTTATTGTCCAACAAAAAAATCTCCATTTATAGGACACTTAACAACTACAAAAATAATTACATAATTTGGTGCACAAATAATAGGTATAAATATATAAATTTTGGCATAACAAGTTTGGCTCCAATGAGGAAGTCATCGCAGCTACGGAGGCGTTTTTGGAGGGACAACCGTCCCACTTCTATTTGGAGGGGTTAAGAAAACTGGAGAAGCGTTGTGCTAAATGTGTTAGCTTGAGGGGGGAGTACGTTGAATAAAATGTTTCATATTTCGCTAGCACGTTTCTTTCTATTTAAAGCCTGGAACTTTTCAGCACATCCTCGTACTAGATAAGCTGCCTTAAAGCAGCATATTTTATCGTAGGTAAACTAAGGTCAAGAGTTTCCCAACATTTTGAGGTAAGCTGTATTTTGTCTCAAACTGTTGCAAATTTACCTGTTTGTAATATTGGTGTTTGAGGACGAGGTGTTATACTCTCTGCCTCAGTGTTCAATACTGCACCTGGTGTAATACAAGCAAACTCCATAGTTTCCCCAGGATGCTCTAATCGAAGTACTGCCGTAGGCCTTGCCCCTAGCTGGGGCTCAAGAATTTCACCCTGCGGGATGCTATGTGAATATTCTCGTTCGATCTGGGGCATAACTGCTAGGAAAAAATAGCATGCCACATTCAGCTACTTAAAAAAATAACCTTAACTCACCTGGCATACTGGTTGAAAAATCTGCAGTAAGATGTTGTGCCACTTCTATCAGGGATGAACTTTGTTGCTCTGCAACTACCCCAAAAAACTACCTACATGCGTTATGTATACACCTACCTAACTGGCAAAAATAGTTTTGGTAACGCTGTTCTTTTTACAACATTATTTGGGCCAAAATCTTCTTTGACAAAATGTTTGTCGCATACCCGAAAGTTATCGTAAACATAGTTTTTATTGAGGGTAAAAAGCTTTCTGTTACCAATTGCATGCAACAACTTGGAGTATAATTCAGGGTTTTTTTCAGGATGTATAAATCGATGTCGACCGTGGTTCCTCTCAGGGATGCAGTTTGGCACGCAGCAGTTAATTTTAACCATTTTAAATTGGTTAAGAACCTGGAGAAATAATAAACCAAGTCTTATTTCTCTAGGGGTAAGAATAACGACTGACAGGAGAGCGATGTCCGGTAAATAATATAGATCACTGCAAGGCAAACTCTACAAGTGGCGCCATCTGATCGGCCGGGAAGTGCGGCTCTTTGAGCAACTATGACTGTCCTCACTTTTACCCATACTGTTTTCATTCTATACCAACGGTTTATTATTTCTCTAGGATTAAATGCTAATTATTGTTACAATGCTATAAATCCAGTTAGTGGAAATGTCACTGGGACAGTTTCTAAAAACTAAATTCCTGGAATTTGCTGATCTCTAAAAGCACTATATTTAGACAAACCTACAATTTTCTGAAAATAGGGACAATTAAGTACTTATCTGCTTTTGGAATATCCCAAATATAAAGGAAATATTATGTTTTATTGTTATGATGGATAATTTGTATACGTATTTAAGTGTCTAATTCCTATTCCAAAAACTCAGGTAATCAACCCCACTTGTAAAACAACCTGATATCAGCAACATTATTGCTTAAAGTTCTTGGTGTTCAGTCGCTTTTGTAATTTTGTCTTGGTATATTGTTTATTTGGCTTGGTGTCTTGTTCTTATAAGTGGTGTGTGAATCAACATTAGGGCGACCACCCGTCCCGATTTACCCGGGACAGTCCCGTGTTTGATGACCAATGTTCCGGTCCCGAGTTGGTATCGCCCGGGACATAACATTTCCCGATAGAGGGTAAATTTATTTCCCCTCTTTATTTCATGTATTACGACTTCGTTTCGTCAGCAAAAGCAATAGCTGACAAAATTTTTTAGCTCTTTGAAAAAGCACAATCTTCCAAGTAATAGAATATCAGCATTGTCTGCAGATAATGCAGCCGTAAATTTTGGAAAACAGAACTCCGTCTTTAAAATACTATCTCTCGAAAATGATAAACTCTTAGCTGCACATTGTCCAAGATTTTAAGAGTTTTACTTCCTCTTACGAAAGGAAGTATTGGGTTCACCCCAAAAATTCTAAATTGAGTTTTCCACAGATTTAAAGTCCCCTGAACCCAAAATACATATTTTTGTTCATTGGTCTGTCTGTGAACAGAATATCTCAAAAACGAAAAGAGGTATGGCGTTGAAACTTCATAAATAAGTTTTGTGTACTATCTAGATGCGACAGCAAGCTTTTGAAGAAAATTTTTCAAAAACAACTCTTAAAACGAATTTTTTTCAAACTTTACATGTTTATTACATTTTTAATTTATATTGATGAAAGATAGGTGATTTTCCAGTTGAATACCTCCAACGATTTTTTTTAAACTTTACATTTTTACTACATTTTTAATGTGTATTGATGTGAAATAGGTGATTTTCCAGTTGAATACTTCTAAAGTGGGTTTCTTTTGTTTTTTTTGCTATTTTTTTTATTAACTCCCATTTTAAATAAAACACCCGGTATATTATTACATTTTTGAATTCACCTTAAAATTCTAGAGAAAATTTGTCTCATTATTCTCCTTAGTATAGAATTTCGGCTTAGACCGCGTCGTATTTGTATATGAACACCCAGCATTTTCTGGCTTAATGTGCCTTGCACCTTGTGAAGTCGAGCAAAAACCCGCGCGATGGCCATGCTCTCTGGTGGCTCGTGTTGTTTGAGTATCTTGAGAACGAGGATACTTAGGCAGATTTGGCCGTTTTGCTGTTTGTGCATCCATATTCACTAACGTTTCGCAAGACCTTGCAGCTTGCATCATCAGAGTGAAAGTCGCACTAAGAACCGAAGGTCGGTGTGGAGCTATTTATAGTCCTCTGTGCCAGGCGCGCGGAGTGGCGTAACGCTGGCTCTGGTTGGTCGTCCGAGTGCAACGTAATCCGTGGGGCGTGGCCGTATGACGCACAGTGGTTGTAATGCTTTAGATCGTGTATCACAGGGGTCCACGTTTTACTAAGTTTAAAGCCATCTTCTCTGTTGATATTATTTGGATGTTTTTCTATTTCTATGGCTTCACGTATCACTCGCGGGAAGTAATGAGGTATTCTGGCTAGTACTCTGGCATGCTCAAATTCTAAAGTGTGCCCATTTGTAAATGTATGCTCAGCTACGGCTGATTTTGTGATGCGTTTGTGTTTGCAATCGCCTTTATGTTCTTGGAGTCTTAGATCAACGGAACGACCAGTCTGTCCAATGTAACTCGAGCCGCAGGAACAAGGAATGCGATATACGCCAGCGGTTTTTAAACTTGGAATCTTGTCTTTTACCGATCTGAAGCCGTTGCCCAAAGTTTCCTTGCTCGTGAACACAGTTTTGATGTTGCATCGTTGCAGGACACGTCCTATCTTATCAGTTGAGCCTTTAACGAAAGGTAGAAATGCTAAGCCTTCCAGAGGTGGAGATTCTTCTTTAGCCTTCTTTGTCATAGTCTTTTCTAGTGCTTTTCGTATGGCGGTAGTTGTGTATCCGTTCCTTTGTAAAGAGTCAAACAGATGTAGCTTTTCTCTCTCTAGATTTTCTTCGTCTGAGATACGAACGGCTCTTGTCGCCAGAGTCTGGAGAACTGTTGCTTTCTGCATTGGATGATGGTGTGAGTCAGCATTTAGATATCTGTCCGTGTGTGTTTTCTTTCTATAGACTGCATGTCCTAAACTGCCATCTGATTTACGTTTCACCAGGACGTCTAGAAACGGAATACTGCAATTTTCCTCTACTTCCATTGTGAATTGTATGTTGGGATGTACAGAATTCAGGTGTTTTAGAAACAGATTCAATGTCTGGCGTCCATATGACCAGATGACAAAGGTATCATCTACATATCTGAACCAGCAAGTCGGTTTTAGCTGCGCTTGTTCGAGAGCCTTGGTTTCAAAAGCTTCCATGTAGATATTAGCGATAACAGGTGATAGTGGTGAACCCATGGCCGCTCCTTCGACTTGCTCGTATATTTTATTGTTCCAACTGAAGTAAGTGTTTTTCAGGCAAATTTCGACAAGTTCAACTTGGTCTGTAGGCAAGAGATCTTTGAGCATTACTAGCACCTCATTAACCGGCACTTTCGTGAAGAGTGATACTACGTCGAAACTGACTAAGAGATCATCTTTGTTTAACTTTATGTTCTTTAGTTTCTGGACAAAATCTGCTGAATCCTTGACAAAGGAGTCTGTTTTACCAGTTAGAGGCTGTAGTATACTGGTTAAATGTCTTGCCAAAGCATGTGTAGGAGAATTGATCGCGCTGACAATTGGTCTCAACGGCACGCCCTCCTTATGTATCTTAGGTAGGCCATACATGCGAGGAGTTATTGCATTTCTAGGAATCAATCGGTGCTTTAAAGTGGGATCGATACTATCGGAGCATTTTATGGCAGAGGTTATCTTTGTTTTGAGAGAGGTAGTGGGGTTGCGGTTTAGCCTTTTGTAAGTTGTATCAGATAGTAAGACTTCCATCTTCGCATTATAATCTTCAGTGTTCATTACCACAGTAGCATTTCCCTTGTCAGCTTTGAGAACAACAATGTCTTTGTTCTTCTTTAATGCTTTAGTTGCCTCTCTCTCTGCTTTACTGATGTTGGAGCGGGGCGGTTTCGCTCTTCTTAAAATACAAGACACATCTTGTCGGATGATTTCTGCATCTTTTCTGGGAAGTTTTTGGATTGCTGCTTCCACTCCACATATTATCTCCTCCACAGGTATTTGCTTAGGGGCTACGGCGAAGTTAAAACCTTTCTTTAGTAAAGATGTGGTCTGTTTATCCAGTTGTATGTTGCTAAGGTTTACGATTACTTAGCAACATACAACTGGATAAACAGACCACATCTTTACTAAAGAAAGGTTTTAACTTCGCCGTAGCCCCTAAGCAAATACCTGTGGAGGAGATAATATGTGGAGTGGAAGCAGCAATCCAAAAACTTCCCAGAAAAGATGCAGAAATCATCCGACAAGATGTGTCTTGTATTTTAAGAAGAGCGAAACCGCCCCGCTCCAACATCAGTAAAGCAGAGAGAGAGGCAACTAAAGCATTAAAGAAGAACAAAGACATTGTTGTTCTCAAAGCTGACAAGGGAAATGCTACTGTGGTAATGAACACTGAAGATTATAATGCGAAGATGGAAGTCTTACTATCTGATACAACTTACAAAAGGCTAAACCGCAACCCCACTACCTCTCTCAAAACAAAGATAACCTCTGCCATAAAATGCTCCGATAGTATCGATCCCACTTTAAAGCACCGATTGATTCCTAGAAATGCAATAACTCCTCGCATGTATGGCCTACCTAAGATACATAAGGAGGGCGTGCCGTTGAGACCAATTGTCAGCGCGATCAATTCTCCTACACATGCTTTGGCAAGACATTTAACCAGTATACTACAGCCTCTAACTGGTAAAACAGACTCCTTTGTCAAGGATTCAGCAGATTTTGTCCAGAAACTAAAGAACATAAAGTTAAACAAAGATGATCTCTTAGTCAGTTTCGACGTAGTATCACTCTTCACGAAAGTGCCGGTTAATGAGGTGCTAGTAATGCTCAAAGATCTCTTGCCTACAGACCAAGTTGAACTTGTCGAAATTTGCCTGAAAAACACTTACTTCAGTTGGAACAATAAAATATACGAGCAAGTCGAAGGAGCGGCCATGGGTTCACCACTATCACCTGTTATCGCTAATATCTACATGGAAGCTTTTGAAACCAAGGCTCTCGAACAAGCGCAGCTAAAACCGACTTGCTGGTTCAGATATGTAGATGATACCTTTGTCATCTGGTCACATGGACGCCAGACATTGAATCTGTTTCTAAAACACCTGAATTCTGTACATCCCAACATACAATTCACAATGGAAGTAGAGGAAAATTGCAGTATTCCGTTTCTAGACGTCCTGGTGAAACGTAAATCAGATGGCAGTTTAGGACATGCAGTCTATAGAAAGAAAACACACACGGACAGATATCTAAATGCTGACTCACACCATCATCCAATGCAGAAAGCAACAGTTCTCCAGACTCTGGCGACAAGAGCCGTTCGTATCTCAGACGAAGAAAATCTAGAGAGAGAAAAGCTACATCTGTTTGACTCTTTACAAAGGAACGGATACACAACTACCGCCATACGAAAAGCACTAGAAAAGACTATGACAAAGAAGGCTAAAGAAGAATCTCCACCTCTGGAAGGCTTAGCATTTCTACCTTTCGTTAAAGGCTCAACTGATAAGATAGGACGTGTCCTGCAACGATGCAACATCAAAACTGTGTTCACGAGCAAGGAAACTTTGGGCAACGGCTTCAGATCGGTAAAAGACAAGATTCCAAGTTTAAAAACCGCTGGCGTATATCGCATTCCTTGTTCCTGCGGCTCGAGTTACATTGGACAGACTGGTCGTTCCGTTGATCTAAGACTCCAAGAACATAAAGGCGATTGCAAACACAAACGCATCACAAAATCAGCCGTAGCTGAGCATACATTTACAAATGGGCACACTTTAGAATTTGAGCATGCCAGAGTACTAGCCAGAATACCTCATTACTTCCCGCGAGTGATACGTGAAGCCATAGAAATAGAAAAACATCCAAATAATATCAACAGAGAAGATGGCTTTAAACTTAGTAAAACGTGGACCCCTGTGATACACGATCTAAAGCATTACAACCACTGTGCGTCATACGGCCACGCCCCACGGATTACGTTGCACTCGGACGACCAACCAGAGCCAGCGTTACGCCACTCCGCGCGCCTGGCACAGAGGACTATAAATAGCTCCACACCGACCTTCGGTTCTTAGTGCGACTTTCACTCTGATGATGCAAGCTGCAAGGTCTTGCGAAACGTTAGTGAATATGGATGCACAAACAGCAAAACGGCCAAATCTGCCTAAGTATCCTCGTTCTCAAGATACTCAAACAACACGAGCCACCAGAGAGCATGGCCATCGCGCGGGTTTTTGCTCGACTTCACAAGGTGCAAGGCACATTAAGCCAGAAAATGCTGAGTGTTCATATACAAATACGACGCGGTCTAAGCCGAAATTCTATACTAAGGAGAATAATTCGAGTAACCGCGAAAGCCTCAAACAGTACAAAATTTGTCTCTTCAACTAACGCTCTATTTTGTACCGTTTTTGTAGTATTTGTAATTTTTGACAAATGGCTAAAAATTAAAAATGAAATTTTTGACTAATTATAAGAACACTGTAAAAGGAAGTTGTGTGAGTGTATCACACCAGATTTTTATGCTTGGAGTTGCGTCGCGTGGTATTGTTTTGTTTGTTGATTTAGCGTTTTTAAAGTTATTTTAACAGTTTTAAGTGTAGTTAATAGTGGTTAGTAGTGTTAGAAATATTATATAGTGACATTATTGTTTAAGAACTAAGGTGTTGTTATTGAAGAAAGAGATTATTAGTGGGTAGGTATTCTCCAGCATACATGGCCAACTTCTATTTTAAATAAACGCAATTTTTTGAAAGGGGAAGAAAATGGAGCTGAGCAATTATTATTTAACCCTCGAGGAAGCACACCGAGATAGATACATGTCGAAAATATCAACAATTGAAGTTGATCCTTACTTAATCGCATTAGAAGATTGCTCGACCGAGATTGAAAGTTTCCCGAAAGTTTTTTATCCGGATTTATTTAATTATTTAGTGTACGCCAAAAGTGCATATACATGTGAACAAATGAAAGCCTACAAAAGTGTCGAGGCATATAATCAGGCAGCTTGTGGCTGGGTAAAGATTTGCGTGAAAACCTTTGGGTATTGCGTGCTTGTATTAGGAAACGTAAGAATTTAATATATTATAATGATAATTATGTACTTAACTATATTGTTTGTTGTAGGTGTTGCACTCTCAACGTCTAAGAGAGAAGTTGCTATTGCCGTGGATAATTGCGAAGAAGGACGGTGAAATTGTGTCTGCGCATTGCGACTGAGTTGCTGGGCTTGGTCAAAGCTGTACACATGTGGCAGCAGTGCTATTTTGTCTAGAGGAAGCTGTGAGGAAGTTGAAGCAAGTTAGTTGCACGGGTAAAACGGCATATTGGATGCCCCCAACAAATAAGCCTGCCGATCCAAGTCGTGGGGTGGACTTGGACTTTGCAACTGCAAAAAAGAAGAAAGTTGGGCACGATCAACCTCTGCGCTGTAGAGACAAGGAGAGAACAGTTGTACCCTCAATGACTGAAGATGAGAAATTCGATTTACTTCGAAATTTGGCAAACACTTCTCAAGGTTCGGTACTGCATACCGTCACGAAGCCCTTTTCTGAGCGGATTTATGCTGAAATTGAATACAAGAAAAAATTTACGATTATGGTACATTATAAGGAGGAGCACGAGAACAAAACATTACGTGAACTGCAAGAAATAGGTAATTATAGTTAAATACATTTTTTGTCTGTAATTTAATTAAATTTAATGAGAATAACATTTACCTAATGTAACAATTTTCAGGTTTGTCCGCAGATCTGTCGGTACCCAACCTAGACTGCAGAAATATTGAAAAGGAAACACGACTGCAGTCCAAATCAAGAGCTTGGTTTTTGTATCGAGCTGGAAGAGTGACAGCTTCTAAATTTAAAAGCTGTTGCAGGACCTCCGTGGATAAGCCATCCATGTCAGTAATCAAGTCCATCTGCTATCCCTCTCAATATAAATTAAAGGTGAAGGCCCTAGAGTATGGATGCGAACATGAGGTGCAAGCCGTTGCTGATTTTACTAAAAAAATGCAGGAGACGCATGAAAATTTTGGAGCGGACAAGATGGGTTTGTTCATAAATTCCAATTACCCATATTTTGGTGCATCTCCAGATGCAGTTGTACAATGCGATTGTTGTGGTATGGGTCTTCTCGAGGTGAAATGCCTATATTGTGCAAGACATAGTGGTGTAATTGAATTGATGGAAGAGAAAAAGAATTTTTTTTGAAGTTCAAGGATGGTGAAGTGACAGTTTCAGAAGACCATGCCTATTATTATCAGGTGCAAATGCAACTTGCTCTTACGAAAGTAGACTATTGCTATTTACTTGCGTGGAGTAAGGAAAACTGTACTTTCACCAAAATCCAATTCAACAGCGTATTTTGGGAACGTGAAAGCGAAAAAGCAAAAAATCTGTTTTTTAAAGTACTTTTTCCTGAGGTACTGGGAAAGTATTTTACAAAAGCGGAAACAAAAGCAGACGAAGCAGAAGTAGAAAAGCAGGACAATAACTGGGAAGATGCAAGATGTCCTGTAGAGTTATATGATGAACTTGTTCTAACAACATCAGAGGACGAAACAAATGGTGCTGCAGAATTGCTACAAGCCGATCCAAATAAAGTTTTGTATTGTGTGTGTCGGCAAGAAGACGATGAGAAAACGCCAATGATAGGGTGCGACTCCGGGTTCTGCAAAATCGAATGGTACCATTTGAGTTGCCTAGGTTTAAAAACAACACCTGATAATAATCCGTGGATTTGCAAGTTTTGCAAATAAACATTTATAACTCTTTCTGTAGGTTTAACATACAGATTTTATGAAATGTAATGCTTTTTTGTGAGCTAAGTAATATGTAAGGTATTATAATAGCTATTATATTAGTATTTATTTGTTGGAATTAAATAAAAATAATTTGCTTTTAACAGTTTTTTATTTGAAATATTTAGTCAAGTGGAACAATTCCAGGACACAAATTTAATAATACTGAACAAACCACTACTATTTTATCAATAAATGCAAAATCATCGTCCCCCTTTTTCAGGGCTACTAAAGGGAAAATTTCGTGCAATATTTTAAATTTTAATTTCAAAAGCCCTATCACTCTCTCGATGTGAATTCGTACGCTTGCTAATTTCCTTGTCGATTCTACCTCTAGAGCATTCAACTGTTTTCTTTTTTTTTTAAAAAGCAGGGCACTGTACTTCTGCACAATAGATTTTAACTGAATCTTCTATGGCAAAACCTCGATCAGCTACGACTAAGTCGCCCGGCATTAATTTGTCGAGAAAGCCACAGGTTTCAGCGGAGTAATGCCTATTAAAAATTTCATCGTGTGATGGTGCTTATGAGACCAAGTTTTTGCAGCTGCCTCTAGATTTGAGGGTTTCTCAATAAAAACCTCGAAACAATCAATTATCACTGTAGTGCGTAACTTTAAAACATTTTTAAATGAACTGGGCATGTTCATTTGTATATCCTCTCTGCTTGGCCATTGTATAAAACACTTTAGTCTGCAATAAAGAATTTCGACAACCCTTTCAAATGTTTGTGCCGCTGTTGTACGGTGGCACTGAAATCTATTGCCCAGATCAGTAAACGCTAAATTTAGCCTTAATTTCATTAAACCTAACACTAATTGTTGAAATTTTGTCAAACTGCCTTGTCCTGAAAGGTAAGGCTCTACTACTTTATAGACATTTTCTAAATATACATATTCAGGAAATCCTGTATAATATAATGTATTACTATCACTATTTTTGAAATAGTCCTGGTCCAACTTATATTTTTTTAATTCCTCCCTTAACGAATCAATTTCTTCATTTGCTTTACGAAGCCCAAATTGAAGCTGTTCGTGGGTGATCTCCGCTGGAACATCAACATCCATACTTTCTTCTACGTCTTCTGGTGGATTAATAGGTATTTGTTTAGTCTGTAATCAATTAAAACTGTAATACCTACTTTCAAATATAAAAAGTATAGCATTCAGATTCAGTACTAACATGCACAAAATCGAGCACTAAAATCAATCGATACATACCTTAGCATCACGATCTTTCAGTCTTTTAAATCTAACTGTTGATTTCACCTGGAGGGATGTTGTGTGGCCCATACATTTTGTGGGTACCCAATCGGGGTTGTCTTGGTCAAACAAAGAAGCCGGTTTTTCTGAAGAGGAAGTCATTTAAATTACAAATTCGAAATTTTTCGCTACTACTCACTATTTCTTACCAGAATGAAAATGGAGTGAACATACACGACCTTATTTAAGTTTTGATTCTGTCAAATCGTCTCTCTTGATTGCAGCAATCCATTTTTTTCTCCGTAACTGCAAGAGTTTGGAAACTTTTCTGCCACTGGTGAAAATTGAAGGAGTTCTGTAAAAAATATCAAATCATAATAAAGAAAACAATACAGATCGTGAAATAAACTATTTAATTTATATACTTATTTACCTAAAGAAACGAATCAATGGTGCATCCCTGGCTGCATTACTACCACACTTTACCACCATACAGAACGAAGGCATTTTAAAAACTGAACAAATAAACACTTATGGCAATAAAAATATTTAAATAATCCTTTGGCAGCCAATTCTAATTAAAAAACTAAATATTTTTGCAAGTACAGCACTCCGAAACTACGGTTAGCGTAATGTTTACATTACAATTTTAGGTTATTTTACCTCCAACCTCGAATTGTGGTCACGTGATGCACGACGCCTTTTCTTCCTAGAGGTAGTAAAGTCCACTTGCAAAAAGTTTATAACCATATTTTTGTACAAAGCTCCGAATTTAGGTTATTTGCAGATTTAATATTTATGTGTACATAGTACAAACATTCCTGTGTAATGTAAAAAATGTGTGTAGGCCCTAACAAGAGCATTAATTGTTCTCTCCTTCCATATTACTGGCTCTTAGAAAATATCAAGACCACGCCCACAATACCTAACTGCACATAGACCAGGAGTTGATATGTTTGACCTTGGGAAGTGTTCTGCTTTATTATAGAGTTATGATACTGGATAGTGTTAAAGGGTCACCATCAACTAGTGTCCGCAGAATAGCAGTTCGCACTGGTGCTAGCCAAATGACTGTATGGAGAACGATGCATAATTTTGGTTTGTACCCATTCCGTTTGCAACCTGTCCAATCTATGCTGCCCACTGATTCGGACCCTCGTTATTCAGTTCTGTAATTGGATCAACGCACATCGTAATCGTTAATAAAATTTTGTTCACCGATGAGTGTACATTTACTCGAGACGGCGTTAATAATTTGAGAAATTCCCATTCTTGACAGCTTGAAAATCCCCATGCAACCATCGAACGGAATTTCCAACACCGCTTTTCGGTTAATGTTTGGTGCGGTTTGTTAGGGGACCAATAATTAGTTGGCCCTTTTGTGTTTGACGCTCGTTTGACATCTCCAATTTATCTTCAATTTTTACGAGAAGAGCTGCCAGTGTTGTTGGAGGATATCCCGCTTCAATTAAGACAACATATGTGGGTACAACATGACCGTGCTGCGCCGCACTATGGTAGAAATGTGGTTGAGTATATAATACCAATTTTCCTGGACGTTGGATCGCACGGGGTGTCCCAGTTTCTTAGCCACCCCGCTCACCCGATTTAAACCCATAGATTACTACTTGTGGGGACACATGAAGACTTTGGTGTATGTGGAGAAATCACGTACTAGGGATGAAGTGCTTCATAAAATTATTGAAGTTGCTGCTGACATTAGAAACAACCGCGGTGTTATCCGGAAAGCCCTTAATCACATGTATAAGCGGGAATGTGCTTGCAGTGTGAAGGTGGTCATTTTGAACAATTATTTCATTTTCTTTTGTTTATAAAAGAGATTTTTCGCTAGTTCGTACTACTAAAATTTTAAAAATGTCATGTCTCGATAAGGAAGCATTGGCGGACCATGTTCATGTAAACATTTTCCACTCGAATTCACCTGAGAAACACGTCCTGAAGCTTTGTACCTTACCTCGCGGGACACCCTGTATATAATTTTTATTTGTTAAGCCATTTTGTAACCTTCAGCATCAAAGCTGACTATTTAAGCTTTCTGTACAGCCTATCTGTACTTAAAATCTGATTCCAACATTTTTAACTTTTAATAATAATAATAATACTTTATTTTAACGGATAATACTATTTACAGTTATTGCAAATATTTACATAAAATATAAAATATGGAGCTGCCAAATACTAAAATAATAATAATGCTTATAATATTATATGGGACACAAAGAAAGTACATGTATTGTAGAAGTCACATCTCCAACAATGATCTTACACTATGACTAAATCTTGAAAACGAAATTCCAACAATATCTAAATTCCCTAAGTTATTTACAATCTTTACAATACGTTGTAACGGACTGTTGCTACCATAATTTGTCCGGTGATAATCTTGCAGCATTAAAGAATTAAAACGTGCATTAAAAGAAGGAATGCGCAAATTAAATGAAGATAGTATTTCTGGACATGATATGCAGCTATTTAATATTTTAAACGCAAAACACAATTCAAAATAATTACGTCTAATGTACATAGTGTGGAATCCAAAGTATGCTAGTAATTGTTTATAACTGAAGTTCTCATATCTTATATTAGACTTAAAGCATAGTGTTTTAACAATTGTACGCTGTACTCGTTCAATTCTCTTAATGTGTACATTGTATGTAGGAGCCCAAATAACGCAATTATAGTCTAATATAGATTTTACCAGGGAAACATACAGTATAGTAAGACATCTAATATCGCTAAAATTTGATGTCACTCTCTTAAGAAATCCAGACATCACAAAAACTCACAGGCGCAAGCTCACTTCTTGTTCATTTGAATCCGAATACCCTGTATATCGACGCGGCTGCCTAGCTTCGATCATCTTGGGCCACCCTTTATCACCGTTTGCGGGCGTAAATCCAGTTATTTCCGCCGAAACTTACGCCTCTTGATTGGCTAAGGCTCCGCGTGGATACGCGGTTGGTAGACCTTCGCATGTTTTGCAAGCTGAAAGGAGTCGGCTGAAAGCTATCGAGTGCGACGCACGTGGTTGTGGAGTGTGTTTTTCCTGGGGTTTTCCAACGGCCGCGTCCAGCGATGTTGTTATAAAGTGTTCCTTCATTTCCCACTGGTCTTGGGGGATTTGTTAGCAGGACGCGCAGAGTGCCCGTAATTCTCTCGTTATAAGCAGTCGCATGTGTGTGGCCAATTCAAAATAAACGCCGTCGTCCGGCGGATTTGTTGCCAAAGGAAATGCTCTCGTACCGCCCCCGCAGTTAACCTTAGGCACTGCTAGCCTGCGTACTGCACCGCACCGCTTAGGAGACGTCAAACAAACACATGTACCATTTTAAAATAGTGTGTAACCAAGTACCTATTTTGCTTACGATCTGAACTTACTACCATGTGTGTGTTAATGATTCTGTGTCTAACTTGTCGCTCGCAGAGTGACTGAATTCTCATGCATGTAGCAACCTTTGAAATTACCATATTTCCGGCCGACATTGTTGTAAATCGAAACGCTTCGGCCGCTTTGGGCGCGGCAAAATCAAGTGAGTTTGTCGTTGTGGTCTGCGCCGTGTCGCAGGCTCACTTGCGCGAGCAGTCAGCTGTGTAGTGCGTGACCCAATTACGCGAGTTTATCGTTGTGGGCGATGGACTTGATAGCTCTTACATGCAAATCAATCGTTGTTTGTATCTGAACTAAAAGTAACCATTACTGTGTTGTAAATTTATGTGTTTCTTTTAACATTGAACCTTTGCTTTATGTACGTCTAGTTAAGCGATGCAATTACTGCCAATTTATGTGCTCCAGGAACTTTCACCGATAATTAACTATTTTTTCTGCGTTTGATTTCACCCCGCGACACGGTCGTTGTAAAGTAGTGCGCCTCGGCCGTATTTATTATTCATATCTAACCAATAATGTTCGGTAGTTCGCTTAACGGGTTGACCAAGGTCTGTTGTTTTGGTATTGAATAACGTTTGATAGATTTGTGTGTTCTAATATTAGCGCGCGAACTCCAGCTGGGGGCACTAATTTAAGCCCTACGTTTATTTAAGGCGACATATTCTTTGCCCCATTGATTCTTTGTTTTAACGTCAGTCAATAGATACCTATGTGATTAAGAGGTGTATTATTGTGTACGACCTCTGCATGCTCTTTCCAGATTAAACAACTAGTGTCAAGATCCATGTACAACGGAACTTGAGCGTTGGAGTGTGCAGGTAGGTCTGGCAACACCCCCGCAGTGGCAGTACTTACCCGAACTAGTAACGCAGGCACCTATTTCTCAAATTTGTAATCTGAGCAGGATATTTCTCGAGTACTTTCATGAAGTAGTACCCAGTGTACTTTCCGTCCCGTCTAACCGTCCAGGTTAGGTTACATGAGTATACTTAGAGACAGACTTGGTGGCGCCCTTCTATTTTTGATTTACCCCGTTCATGTCACGCCACGCTTGCCCAGTGACGTACCGTTTGAACCACGCCCAATTCCCTGAGCGCTTCAGCCGAGGCCTTTAGCCTGTTTTAACGAATCTCAGGGCGAGCGTGCCATCCTTTCCCGGACTTAACCAGTCGTGCGATACTCACCTCGCATGGATGTCGCTAAGTCATTTGAATACCGTAACATATTACTCATGTAAAGAAATTATGTCGCTTACTTTGCACTCGCTTCCACACCACCTAGAGGTAGAGTACTCGGCGCGTTTTTTAAAGTGGTATCCCCAATAGACCTAAACCGTTATGCAAACTTTGCTAACTTCAAGTTTCTTTTGAAGTTGACGGCTCATAATTGTTTTTGCCTATTTGATGTTGGTGGTTGTTCATAATAGTTCTCAATATCACCCTGACCTTCAACATCTGTCTCATATTCCGAGTATGGTTCATAATCTTCGGAATGTTTTATTTATTGCTCTATATCGATATGCAAGTTCTCGTCGTCGTCTTCGTCGTCTAATTCGACCACGTCCACAATATTTAAACAAGATTTGCCCTCGCAGAAACTACACATTACTGAGAATTGCAAACCTGCTTTGCGATAGTTATGAGCTACATTACAACCTTAGGTGCATTTACAAGCAATGGGTTAGGAAGGTTAGCGAAAGATCTCCAACAGAAGATGACCGAAGAAGAGATGAATTGCTAAAAATATCGAGAACCAATAGACATAATCCAAAAAACGATTAGCTCAATTTTATGGTACCAGCCATAAAGGATGTACGACCCGGCAAACGAAAAAGGATATGAATAAAAACACAACAAATACAATCAACAATTGGAATCTAGCTACATGGAACATAACCACACTAACAGGTAAAGAAGTCGAAATAGTAGAAGAGATGGAAGAATTTAATGTTACGATACTTGGAATAAGCGAGACAAAGATAATAGGGCAAGGAACAAAAAGCCTAGGCAACAAACACACTTTATATTACTCAGGAGTTGCCGCAGGTACCAGAGCAAAAGAGGGGTGGGCTTTATTATTACAAATGAACTAAATAAAAGAATCCTAAAATACAACCCAGTATCTTCAAGAATAATAGCACTGACTCTAGTATTAAAAGAAAAAATCACAGTTATACAGTTATATGCACCAGTAGAAGGGACGGAGGACGCTGCAATGGAAAAATTTTATGAAACATTACAAACCACAATAGATGAAGCAAGAGAATTTTCCGATAAAGTCGTTATAGTAGGAGACTGGAATGCTCGAGTGGGTAAAGATTCAAACAAAGCACTAGGTAGTTTAGGAAACTCATTTTGGTACCAACCCCTAGAAGACCGTTACACGTTCATCGCAGAGGAAAGAAACGCAAGGAGTATCATCGATTACATAGTATACACCCAAGATATGGAAAATAGCATCGAAGAAATAGCAGTACGAAGAGAAGCTGAACTAAATACAAATCACAGACTAGTAATAGCAAAAGTCCAACAACCAATTGAGATAGAAGAAGAAAATAACGAATTCACAAGAATCAATATAAGTCGAATGAAAAATGAAGAAATAAAGATAAAGTACGCAAACGAAGTAGACAAAATATTACAAACCCAACAATTACTCAACAAAAACTGGTCACTAGAAAATAGATGGAAAATTTTCAAAGAAACACTAATAAAAGCGGCAAGAAAAATATGCGGGGTGAGAAATATAAGGAAAGGATCAAAAAGCACCAAATGGTGGAATGAAGAAATAAAGGACGCAGTTAAACAAAAAAAAAACAGCATGGAAAAGATATCAACAATCAAAACAAAACGAGGACAAAATAACATACGATAGGTTAAACAAAAAAACGAAAGAAATGGTTAAAATAGCAAAACACACAGCATGGGAAGATTTCGGGAGAGAACTTAACGAAGGATTCAAAAACAATAATAGAATTTTCTGGAACAAAATTAAACAACTTAGGGGTAAAGGTAAAAAGGAATTAAGCGGAATAAAAGACGCAAACAATATCCTACTAACAAAGACGGATGAGATTACAGAAAGATGGAGAAAGTTCTTTTCCAAAACGTTCGACACCGATGACAAACACGAAAATGTAAATAAAGAAAGGAGAGAAGCCGAAATACCAGAAGAAGAGTCAGAACAACATAGCATAAGCAAAAAAGAAGTATTAGATGCAGTAACAAAAATTAAAATAGGAAAAGCTTGCGGAGAGGATAAAATAGAGCCAGAGATGGTCAAGTATCTGGGAGACACTGGATTGGATTGGATATGGGGGATATTTATGGAGGCATACAAGACAAACAAAATTCCGGAGGACTGGGATAATAATTTAATACTTCCCATACACAAAAAGGGAGAAAAAAACAAACTGCGAGAACTATCGAGCAATTTGTTTATCATCAGTAATATACAAAACATATACAAGAACAATAGAACAAAAAATCAGAGCCTCCATCAAAAACAAACTAGCAGAGGAACAAGCAGCCTTTAGACCGGGCAGGCAAACTAACGATAACATTTATATTCTAAGGAATGTAATAGAGAAAAAGATACAAACGGGGGAGGAACTATTCATCGCCTTCATAGATCTCCAAGCAGCATTCGACACCATACAGAGACCAATTATAGAAGACTGCCTGGAAAAAATACAAACGCTCAGAAAATTAATAAATCTGGTCAACTCTGTGTATGAAAATGCCAAAGCACAAATTCAAATAAACGGCAACCGATCTAGGGAACTCAAACTTAAAATAGGAATCAAGCAGGGGGACAGCTTGAGCCCCCTTCTATTCATAATTGTCATGGATAGAATTCTAAAGAATGCTAGGAATAAAAGCAAAGGTTTGGAAACTACAATAGGATATAACAACTTGAGGCCAGTGCAAGTGGATGTGTTGTTATACGCGGATGATATACTGTTAGTAGCGGATAATAAAAAGAAAATGCAAAAACTAATTAATATATGGATAGAAGAAATTGAAAACCTTAATATGAAAGTAAATATAAAGAAAAGCAAAATAATGATACTTAACAAAGCGAATACAAACGAACCTTATAACTTCAACTACAAAGGAAGAATTTTTGACGAAGTAACAACTATGGATTACCTAGGAAGCACATTCACCGATGATGGTAAAATCGACCTAGAAATAACCAACAAAATCAGAAAAACCAACATAGCATACTACTCATTAAACAAAACTATATTTGGAAAAAAAGAGATAAACAATGGAAATAAATTGAAAATCTACAATACCATCATATCCCCAATATTGACATACTCCAGTGAAACTTGGACTATCCATAGTAAGCATAAACCCAAACTGACTGCCACTGAAATGAGAGTACTGAGAAAAATTGCAAATGTATCTAAAAGAGACCACATAAGAAATGAAGACATAAGAGAAATGCTACAGCAGGAATCAATTTGCACGAAAATAGAAAATAAGCAGTTAGAATGGTTTGGACACCTTCGCAGAATGCCGAATGAAAGAATAGCTGGGAAAGTAATGGATGCCAAAAATAACAGAAAAAGAAAGAGAGGAAGACCCAGACAAACATGGCTAGAACAAATTATCAACATAGGAAATAACAGGGGCAAAACGCTAAACGAAATGAAAGAGGACGCCAGAGACCGGAAAAACTGGAAACTATGGATAAGAAACAAACCAAAGAACCACCCGACACCCGTTTAGGGTATAAGGGCTATGCAGAAGAAGAAGACAAGCAATGGGTTTTAGTAATTATTGGGGAGCTGCGTCTTCTACACTGGGAATGGGCATTAACCCATTCTTTGAATTTCTCCATGTCCAGTCTAAAGATGATTTTTCGTTTCCATGCCAAAGCCGAATTTGGTTGTAAGTACGGTACGAATGCAAGCGAGCTGCGTTTTTGGTTAGTGGTAATGATTCTAGATTTGGCAATCTTTCGTTAATAGATTGTACGACACAGTGGTATCTATATTTCTTCAATGATTCACAGTGCTTTTATTTATACATAAGAAGAAGAATAAGAAAGTGTTCCCCCACTTTATCTATTTCCTCTAGGGACGCATTTGGGTCTTTGAATATTTGAACAGCTGTCTGTAGGTCTTTCTCTTTCTGTAGAAGTTTAACGAACTTCATTTCCCTCTGCCAGTATAATGCGGAAACAGTATCACAGCCACTAAATGCGTGTAGAGATAAAATGTTGTCCCTAATTGAAGCATCCAAAATTTGTATTAGGGGTGCATACATCCGGCTCCGAGTCTTTTTCTGTCTGGCTTCAGAATATAAATGTTAGAGCAAGACTGAATCAAGGCGGTTAGAATTACCAGTAAATCAGTGTCTTCCTCTATTATAATTACCGATTTGTAGTGATTTGATTCTTCAATTGCAGTGTTGACAATTAAGGTATCAGCATCTTCGGCAGCCTGCTTGACTTTGAAATCTTCGTTCGTTAATCGTTTACACATCAACGAAATCATTCGACATTTATTCCTCTCATTTGACAAAAATTTCCCCTGGATACGGTTACTATAATTTTTTTCATCAAAATGTATTTCCGCTGATGAACCAATCTTCAATCAGCGAAGTCGTTCATCAATCTTGGTGCTTTTTGCTGCAGCATCCTCGGAGTATCCATCGAAAATTATTACTGCATTAGTTGAATAATGTCTTGTTAAATACTCGACGTATTTATCCAAAATCGCACAATAAGATTCTTGTTGATGCCAGACAATTTTGTGGAGTAGAAATCCCCAGTCCATCACATGAAGAGTATTTTCAGAGTCTAGTTGGTTTTTAATGGGTACAAACGCGTCCTAAAGGGCTGAATTTTTAGTTTTACATATTCCTATCTCACCAAAGAGTAAAAGTGGATAAGGAGTTAGTTCGTATTGAAAGTAATCTTCTATCTGCTTCTTAAATCTTCTAGATGGATTTTCCAAATTTTATCAAAGGTACTTGTACTAGTCTTATGTTTAATTGCCATAGAAAATACATAGACAATCTATATAAACATGCGCATGCATTGCCTGCAATCGAAAAATTTGCAAATATCCTTCCTCAAAACAGGTAGTCGCAAGAGAAAAATTTATAGAACATTTCTTGTAGATAATGTACTCTGCTTTAATTTAATAACGATATATTTCACTCTAAAGTTGATACTAACCAAGATATTTACAAATAATAATAATAATAATAATAATAATGTCTTTATTTAACTATTTACAATACAATATCATATCTACAGTAAATATGCAACAACAGGGCGGAGTTCAGCATGGAGCGCAAGGCAGATGTTGCTGTTCCACTCAACCCTGTGCCTATTAATTACATAAAGAAAAAAATGAGCCAGTATGGTACTGTTGATAAGCTAGATGAACTTTCCAGGTGCAGAGGTTACTGCAATTAATGTAATAGTAAGAATTATTATTAACAGTGAGTAAATAACTAAAATTAGAAATAAAAAATTAGAAATGAGCTGTAAATGCAAGATTTCCAGATAATAATAAATTTCTTAAACGTATTTTAAATATTTCCGGCGATAAAGATATTAAATCATAAGGAAGTACATTATAAATGCTTACAATATTAAAAGAAAACTACCTCTTAAACATTTCTGTGGAGCGAATAGGAGGTGTTAACAGCCTCACATGACGTATATTTAAATTATGAACGTCTGTCTGTACGGAAGCTTAGTTTGTTGTATAAATAAGGCGGACGACAACTTAAAACAATGAAAAAGAGCTAAAATTAGTTGCCCTTTTTTGCAAGATGGCGGCCAAATCCGAATTTCTATGGGGTGCAATTTTAAGAGACAGTTCTTAACGCGAAATCAAACAGATGAAAATGAATTCCAGCTAGTCCGGAATTGCTCCCGCTAACAGCCATTTTAAACGACTTATTGACTGGCCTTCATTTCTGTCTAATTCACACAAAGACCATATTCTAGCTCATTTGACATTATCCACCACCAATCTGTATATAATAAAACTACTCACGGCAGTGGCGGTGACATGCATAAGCGGGAATAAGTGTTGCTTAGAGGCCCGGGCCCTTAGAGGGCTCTTTGGGGGAGCCCGGTAAGTTCGCTGATTAAATATCTCGATATCTTCTATTTCATTTCGGTATACATTGATAGATGTGCTTGCGCTCCATGCTGAACTCCGCCCTGTTGCTGCATATGTACTGTATATATGATATTGTATTGTAAATAGTTAAATAAAGACATTATTATTATTATTATTATTATTATTATTTGTAAATATCTTGGTTAGTATCCCCTTTAGAGTGACATATATGGTTATTAAAATTAAAGCAGAGTAAATTATCTACAAGAAATGTTCTATAAATTTTTCTCTTGCGACTACCTGTTTTGAGGAAGGATATTTGCTAATTTTTCGATTGCAGGCAATGCATGCGCATGTTTTTATAGATTGCCTATGTATTTTCTATGACAATTAAACATAAGACTAGTACAAGTACCTTTGATAAAATTAGGAAAAATCCATCTAGAAGATTTAAGAAGCAGATAGAAGATTACTTTCAGTTATCAGTCATCAGTGATCAGACTCGATTTGAGAGCTTTGAAAAACTAACAAATATTTCTGAAGTTTTAGAACCGAAAAACATTTTAAGTATGCAAGAAGCTGAACAGTGTGATTTGCTTCAGAAAAAGAATTCTGATGTTCTCAATAATAATCTCGCCATTCAGTTTGTGAAGGCTATTTCGTTACTAAACGAGGATTTAAATGATAGCATGAGTGTTCCAGATTTGACAAGTTTATTCCTACAGAAATATAGTGTTCTCGAAAGCAATTTTGGTGAGATTATTACTGCATTGGTTTTATTCTTGACGCTACCTCTAACATTAGCCACAATAGAAAGATCGTATAGCAAGTTGAAAGTAATAAAACATTATGTAAGAAATTTTACCAGCCAAAATAGGCTAGATGACTTTCCGGTTTTGTCAATTGTGCAAAAAGCATCGTCTACGACGGACATACAATTCTTGTGGAACAATTTGCTGTCAATAAGGCCAGAAAGATACATTTTTTATTTCTGATCAATTTATTTTTACGGCGTTTTACAGATATTAATGATACAAATAAATACTAAGTAGTTGTTACTTATTTTGACGTGAGTTCTTAGGATTTTACCTGAATATAATTTTTTGTACGACCACTACTAAAAGTAGGCCTTATAGGGCTAGCTTTATTCACAAAAAATTACGTTTTATAAATCAGCGTGTTACAAGTGAAACCGGCTGTTTACTTTTAGCCCATGTGCTAAAAGTAAACAGCTGGTGTTTGGAATTAGGATTTCGAACTGGAAGTGAGGTTGTAAAGTTATTCTAGTTATTTCTGTCATTAGAGGTAAAGCGTTTTTTTAAATAATTAAAGTATTATGTAATGAATAAAGTAAAATGTGCACATTTATAATTACCTTTGATAACTAACTTTGACAGCTACCGGCTGCAGAAACAGTCACCCGAGCTTCAAGGACATCCCTTTACTATGACATAAATTATAACTGTCTTAAATGCAAACCTTCGGCTTCGTTTCATAATTTTCATGTCTCGTGCATAAACGTCCACTTTAGCATATGTTGCACAAATAGCTATTATTTTACTAGTGTTACCTAGGTAGATATATATCCATCAGTTTTCTTTGTATTTGTGCCTATACCAGCTTGAAAATTTTATTTAGTTTTATATTTGTAATTGATATTTTGTTAGATGTGTTAGTTATAAAATGTGTTAAATGTTAGGCATTTACTACTCTATTTCTGTTGGTTATAACAGGATGTTATTTTATTTTTTGGTAAACGTTTACTTTGTATACTTTAATTATAAATATACAATTCATTAAGTATATAAATCCTTTTACAAAGGGGGCCATTTTTATATTTGCTTAGAGGCCCAAGGTGCTCTTGCACGGGCATCTTAACGGAACGTATGCGGACGAAAATACCTTTAAATGAAGAAAAACTAGACTTGAGAAGAAATATATCTACAACTGATGCAATATTTGGTAAAAGGCGGATTACTGAAAAGCAATAGAATATAATCAAGTGGCCTACACCTGGTTTATTGATCTTCTGAATGCAATAGACAGAATAAAATTAAAAGATGTTGCCATAGTACTACGTGAAAAAATAGTACCCGAAAGAATAATAAGCATTAAAAGCTTTTATTTATTAGCAAGGTGATATTGTATATTTTCGTCATAGAAACAAAATATGAAAAGCTACTCATAACTCCCAAGGGACCTGTCAAATTTTTTCACTCTCAAACTCTTGGTAACCATGCAACTATAGACCATGTCTTAGCAACCATACATTGAGGCAACCCTTGATGTTACTTAAATATTCTAATTTTAAATGTCATTATGACATTTTGAAGCTTCATACTATTGTTACTAATATGCTAGTAAATAAAATATTGTATGCACCACGGGAGATATTCATGTTTTTTACCCTCGGTTGACTTACAGACCTCAGGCCAGAGGCCCTCGGTCTGTAACACATGTCAACCTCAGGGAAAAAACATTTTCATATCTCTCTTAATGCATAAATATCTATATTCTTTAATCATTTTCATATTTTCGAAGCTCTCTCGTATATGAAGTAGGCTATTTAAATTTTTGCAAGTGTATTTTTAATTTGAGAAGCTGCAGAGGTTCTAATGGAGAATAAAATATTCTGATGAATGGATATTGAAACAATTTTCCATATCTGTCCAAATGTACGAAGAACACTGTATAATATTATAAACAACAATCAAACGCCATTAATTCTGTCAATCAAACAGCGGTATTGTAACAACGCAAAAACGTTATCACATATATTTCAAATGGCACAAGCCCTCAACTAGAAAACGACGAAATATTAAAAATTGTGAATGGTTGCTATAAAGTAGCGAAAATGAATAAATGGATCCCATACCATATATGTCACTGAAATGGGAAAAATTCCCTTTCTCATAATGCCACAGCTAACTATGAGTGCCATATAAAAAATAAAACTTTATGTTATACGTCGAATTTAGAAACGTTTTTGAAAACTCGCTACGAAGCTGAAGTATCAAAAATAAATAATATCAATACTACTTACAGGAACTTGAAAATGTGCTGACCTATTACCTCACCTTAAAAGTTTAATTTATTATTATTCATTTTAGATATACAGTATTCTTACTTTCGGTGCAGCCTGGGCGATATGACCAAAATCAAAGTTGGGCGTTGTGACCAAGTTCCGCGTTGTGACCAGAACCAAAGTTAGGCGTTCTGACCAAGTTGGGCGTTGTGACCAAAATCGAAGTTGGGCGTTATGAACAAAACAGTGGCTTCAGTGGCGTCGATAGCTTTCTCCTATAACAGGCGTCGGTGGGCACTGTGACCAAGTTGGGCGTTGTGACCAGAATCGAAGTTGGGAGTTACGACCAAATTCTGAGTTTAGGTTTGTAACCAGTGGGCGTTGTGTCCAGTCCCCCAAGTAAAAGGATAACTTCACAAATGAAATTGCTATCGTAAATTTAAGAACTTTGTTAAGGTATTATTCATAAAAATACAAGTATGCGAGCACCAGAAGAAAATCAGGGCCGGACAAACCATAGCAAAAGAAATCACTAAGGACTCTCCTTGGGGGTTGTTGTCTTACTTCATCCTAAATTTCCATCAAATGTCGCAGAACTACAAGAGTATACTTGAGGGCACGCCAAAAGGTCAGTGAATACGTTGTGCGGTTCTTCACAAGATAATATCGATAAATATTATTAGCAATAACAAGTCCTTAAATACAACAAAAATATTCAGATAGCTCGGAGGACTGATAAACCCCTATATCTCGACAGACAATCACAACAATATCTGAAATATAAAAAGTTGCAGCCACGAAATCAGACAAATAATAACATCAGCTGTAATAACATATTTAATTAGTGACAATAGCCAGTACAGTAGGAGTTAGAAGCACTAATTAAGAAAATCAGTGGCACTCCAAATAATACCTTATGCTACGAATTAACACAAGTAATAAGCAACTGAAGGTTAAACAAATAATTATAAGCTACAAGGAGCCTTACTCTAATTAAATAACGTTCTTAAAACTGATGCTCGCAGAATGAATGTTATTAGCTCATTTAATACTGGTGAATCTTTAAGAGGTTCAACCAGAACCGTTGCCCAAAATGACACAAGACAAATGTCTGAACATCTTAGCCAAACTTAACGATGAAAAGATATGATGACTGATGCGCTTGCTGCTATTTCCAGTTTTTCTTCTGTTTTCTAGGGCATATATGCATATTACGTGTAAGTTGCTTCTATGGTGGCTAAATGTTGTTGTAATTATTCTTTCTTAATTCAATTGGTATAAGAGCATTCGTAGTTCGCGTCTATCTATGGGTATAGCTACCAATGCGGAGATTTTTTCTTATTGTGGTACTTTGCTACATTTTACTGTATAATTATTTACTTGAATTATATATTTCATTTCTTTTTAAGTTTCTATTATTCTTGCTAAATCTATGCTATTTCTCTTCAAACATTTGCTAAGTTCTTGTTTCACTCAATGGCTATTACGCCCCATTTGACTGTTTTTCTTCTTTCGTTTGTCCAGTATCGTTTTTCTGTCAGTTCAACTTTGTGTAGTTTCACTATCTTTTCATATATCTAGTATTGTAAGTTTGTTTAATATGCCTGAGTGAGAATGTAGGCCATTGCAGAAAACACAACTTTATAAGGTTAGCACCCGCACAAAATTCAATTCATGCATAAGTAATATGCTTGGGATGTATCCGAAGGTAAAACCTTCTAAGGATTTTCATTTTGACCTGTCCTGAGCCTCTTTCATTCAAAGTAAATTTGCTGTCTTTTTAACAACATTGTCCGTATGTTCAGGAGTATTCCTCTACCATCCTTTTCTGAACCATGGTCGCCACTGTAGCCCCTTTATTGTCCGGCCTTGTTACGTGTTCTATCCAGCTCCATTTAAGAACTGCTATTCTCTCTTGTACATCTATGACTTTGGTTTGTTGGCAGATCGAGGTATTCCTCTTCTTATCTGCTTTAAATATTTCAAGCATTGCTCTTTCTTTCATCAATTGTGTAATGACTAGTTTTTATAAATATGGTTTTGTGAATGACCAGTTTCATTAAAAAAATGTTTACTGAGTAACGAAAACATCCATAAGCAAGGTAAAAATATCAATAATTATGAAATAAAAGATTTGAAATCGAAGTATTGGTGCACTCTTACTTCATGTTGCAGTATCATAACTCGGCTTCACCCTAAAACACCTTCAATTTCTGTTTTATTAAGCCACATTTCAAGTCGTTTTACAAGATTATATTATTTATACGGTATATTTCCGTTACAAATTAATGAAATACAGCGCTTCAAATTTAAAGTAATTTTGAATACTTTCCGAAATAAAACTAAAAATATTTTAGGCAACAAATTCAAAAATATCTTTACGAGGACAATAAAAGGTTATCCAATAGTCATTTGTAGAATGCTCATAGAGAACGCTAAATATTTAGTCAGCGCACTTTTTGTTTTCAGCTTTTACGATGCATTATTGTTAATAATCTACTATCGTCAGGAAAGCTAAATCAACATACTTTGCACCGTAAGCGACATTAGTTAACCGCGCTCCACATGTAGCTGTAAGCCAGACGTATAGAAATGTGGTATTTAATTTTTGTATTGGTAGTTATTACCAGCAACAGTGAAAATTTACTCAACAATATATACACTAAGTCAGATGTAAATAAATGTATATTTCATTTGTTACAAAATTTGTTTCGGCCTTTTGCTACATTAAATTATGTTTTTGAAGAATTGGAAATGATTGACGTTCCAACAGCAATTTTCAATCCTCAAGTCGTGATTTTAATAGATAGATTTATAAACGGAAAATTAATATTTTCTAGAGACTACAATTATATTATTCATACAAAAGATGATACATCTTTAAATGCTACTCTTCTAAAGTTAGAGAATAGTGCCATATGGAATAAAAATAGAAGTCCAAGAGGCAATTTTTTAATAATTACTCATGCAGCTCATACCCCGGCAGCTACATTTAAAGTCCTTTGGTACCATTATATAGTAAACGTGGTACTTCTAGTGAATGATACATTTAACGAGAAATACAATCTAGGCATATACACTTGGAACCCATTTAGTTTAGAAAGTAAATGTGGACAGAATGTTAGAACCACATTTGAAAACTGTTATCACACTGAAGCATTTGCCTTCCATAATGCAATAAAAAATCTGGAAAGCTGTAGATTGCACTTGAAAACCAGTTTCGATATATCGTTAGCTAAGAGTAAGATGTCTACTGGAGCTCTGTACGGCACACTTCTACATATAATGGATATAGTAGCGGAAGTACTATCGACAAAAGTATTAGCATCAGTGACAGACGATGAAGATAAGGTGATTCTTAATCACAGCAGTGATATACATTTAGTTCCAAAAGGTGTTAGATGGTTAAACTATTCGCACTACGAATTTAGTGACACACTATACACGGACGGGCGCGTGTGGCTAATTCCAAAACTCTCAAAAATGTCCGGTGTCAAGAATCTTGCATTTGTATTTACATTAGAAATATGGATTCTAATATCTGTAGTAATTGCTCTTATCAGCATATTTTGGTGGATAGCCGCTAATCGCAGCGCTGAACATGATACCTATAAGATATTTTCGCGCTGTTTACTGCTTATTTGTGCTCTCTCTTTCTGCAGATCAATTAATATAACTCCAAAGACTACTATTCTCAAGGTGATGATGTTAATATATTTATTTTTTTCAGTACACCTCAGCAATGGATTTCAAGCTAAGTTGGTTAGCTTTATAACACACCCTTCATATGAAAAAGGTCTTATAACAGTTCAACAACTGGCTGATTCGGAATTACCCGTAATATTACATGTTTCTGACGAAAAAACCATTCTTGACAACAGAGACGTTAGTGAGTCGTTTAATAAATTGTCGAAAAGGCTTCACATAACGCCAGTTCTAAATGTTTCGCATAGTATAGAAACAGTAACAGTGTACCGCAATTGTACAGTACCAGTAACGAGAAGAGCCTTCATACAAATGTTTCCTAAGCAAAGGCAGCTCGTAACCCTTATTGACGACGATACAGGCTTTTTGACTATGCAACTTTCACTTGGAGCACGAAGAGGTCACTATCTACTACCCACTTTAAATAAAATTAGTAGAAAGATAATCGAAAGTGGATTCCATGAAAAAATATTATCTTCAGCAGCCAAAATCTCCTACGACCGAAGTGATACACATAAAGATAAGATTGTATTAGCAATTCATCATTTATATGGGGTGTTCATTTGTTGGATAGTAGGACTATCAATAGCCATTATTGTGCTTTTAATAGAATTAATTTGTACTTTAAGTTGCTCTCAACGGATTAATCGCACCATAACTAGCTAAAAAAATTACTACAATTAATAATTCACTGTAATTCTTAAACGCAAAGCTATTCCCAAAAATAAATGTTTATATATGCAAATCCAATATTAAAGGATGCTTAAACTGCTATATCTAATAGGGGGTACGGACGTTTCGCCCCCGGCGTTTCGCTCCCGACTGTTTCGCCCCCAGCCGCTTCGCCCCCTAACCGTTTCGCCCCCGAACCGTTTCGCCCCTGAAATTTTACCTCTAGCTTTAGCTGTTTCCCGTTGCACCACGAGAAGGTTCTGCAACCGTTTTTTATTATTTTTTTTTTGTGTTTGTGTTTTAATTTTAGTTTTTTTTATTTTTACTGGTTTTTGTTTGTTGGTGTTTGTGTTTTAATTTTAGAGTTTTTAGTAAATACATATAAAGATAGAGAAATCTTTTTACATCTACTGCAACCGGAATAAATTCAAAAATTCAAAGGTGTACGCAATCCCACGCAAGTAATCAATAACTTGACGATTTTCAAAAGCTTACTTTTCATACGAGCTGATATTGCGACATACTTTTTATTTCTTGGATTAAAAAATTAAAAAATCGGTTGCAGAAATGTTACTAGCTACCTTCTCGTGGTGCAACTGAAAACAGCTGAAGCTGGCTAAAGCTAGAGGTAAAACTTCGGGGGCGAATCGGTTCGGGGGCGAAACGGCTAGGAAGCGAAACGGCTGGGGGCGAAACGGCGGGGGCGAAACGTCCGTATTTTTTTTTTTAATGGCATTGGATTAAAATGATTGTTCAGGTATAGCTGCTTCCGTTCATGCACCTAGTTTTGTTATATTACTGCAGCCATAGTGTCTAACAATTTTTTATGTTCGTTTCTGTTATTATCACCAATCGTAGAGAGCCTAACGAATTGTTAAATTACTGTTGAAGCCAGTTCACATTCCAGCTCATCGCCGGCGCCGTTCTAAATTCAGAGAAACATTCTGCATGGTTTTGGTTGTTCTGTTGACATTGTATATTGAAAACGCTTTAAATATATAAATTATTCATTAAATACTATCATGTCTTTTGTTTCATTGAACGAATATGTCCAACAGTGAGTTGGCGATGCAGCATTTTTAAAATTTTGGTGGTGGAGATCTTCTATTCCATATAGCATAATCTTTACAATAATAATACTTGAATCTATTCCTTTTAGTGAAGCTACTGTCTTCCTCGTCTTTAGTAGAAGGTGGTTGTTGCTCAGTATTTTTTTTATAACCGTCACCGATGCTATAAGCAACAAAAATAATAAAGATCGCTTGGTATTAATTTGGGCTAAGTTTTTGGAACCCTAATTAAAGCGGGCATTACTTGAAAAATATATTGAATGACATGATTTACGTTTGTGTTTTTAATCGTCTAAATGTGTCTTCAAAGCATAACATATTTAGAAAGAAGATAGGTAATGTATGTTGCATTAAAAAATAAGTTCTTCACACAACCGTTGGGTGGGCACTTATATAAGTAAAATTTCTCATTCATTATTCTTGGCAATTAAGAAGAATAAAAAATAGAAAATTAGTAAATATGTAGTGTTTGCTAGCCAAAATGATAGAACAAGTAAAATTAGCGAACAACTGATGAACGATTATTTGCTATAAAACTACAAATGAAGTCAAAATTTATAATAAGTAACCTCCCATGCAGTTTTTAAATGCAGCGGAAAGAACAAGGGTGGTGACTGTGTCCCGGGGAACTAAAAAGATAAAATGTAAAACAGCCTTCGGTAGCGTCAAATGACCATGGAGATCCCCAAAAACATGTTTTTGTTCATTGGTTTCTGTCTGCCTGTGAACAGAATATCTCAAAAACTAAAAGAGGTATGGCGTTGAAACTTCATATATAAGTTTTGTGTACTATATAGATGCGACAACAAGCTTTTGAAAATAGTCGCATAACCGGATGTATGTGGTTTACTCTTGTGGTTTATCAGGTTTCTTCTGTTTTCCTTCTTTTTATTAACTCCTATATTAAATGGAACACCCGGTATATTATAAAAAAATTGAATTCAGCTTAAAATTTTACAGAACATTTTTGTTTTTTTCAACCAATGCTCTATTTAGTACGGTTTCTGTAGAATTTGCAATTTTTGAAAATGTTTGACAAATGCTAAAAAATTAAAATAGAATTTTTGGCTAATTATAAGATCACTGTAAAAAGAAGTTGTGTGCGTGTATCACACCAGATTTTTTTACCAGCAAAACACCGTGGACAATAATGGGCGGCTACTGGTGCATTCGGAGATCAGAAGAGTGACTCACTGATAATCTGGAGAACATCGGAGTTACTTGAACAACAGAAAATAGATAAAGGCCTGAAATCATATTTGACCAAAGTCACCTCACGTGAATAATGTCTACTTTATACCTCGCTACAAACATTCAGGAACAAACAGCCAAGTTCAGCAATTCAATAATCCATCCAACACTAAATCTGCACCTGATTACTGATGGTTTTCAAATCGGATTTTAAGCATCATGAAAAGAGCCCCAACAAAAGAGTCTTAAGCCTAGGAAACAGTGTTAACACTCAATAATGTCCAAAAATGGAAACCGAAAACAGGCCTACTCTGAAGTTCTAGCGCAACATTAATTATCAAAATATTAGTTGGGTTTAAATTCAAATAAGCGGGATTTTAGCGAAGGACTACTTTTTAAAGCTATAACCTCAATTTAAGTATACATGCGTTCCTCCTATGTAGGCCTGCGCAATAAACAGTAAGTTTCATGGAGTACGATTAATGAATACCAATTCATTTAGGGTTAACTTCGGTGTTCGATTCCAGGTGCATATTCAATGACTTCTTTTTATGCTTACATAATTCCCGCATACTATTTATTTGATGAATCTTTTATTAGTTATTTACATAATCAGCTATGAAAAGTGCGAATTTATTTGACGAGTCGTAAAGTTTATTGCAGTAATACAAATCATAATTTGGAAATGCTCTCGCAATAATTCAGGTCTTTCTTCAACTCCATTACTTTCAACGACGATATGTCAAAACTATTGGTAGCTCAGTACTCAACTAACGCCAAAGTATATTTAAACGATGGAATTTAACAACAGTGTAGAATTTGCTGTGCAGTATGTTTTATACGGCCATCTGTTATATTATCGAAATGCGAAATTTAATGAAAAGTTACATATAAAGTCATATATAGCGGCTGGTGTGCCTGGTTTGCAGCAAAATTCGAGCTGTTTCAATAAAAAAATAAACTACTTCGTTAATTTGTTTGCGAAGTAAATGAAGCGCCTTCTGAAAGACAGTGTTCCAAAAACCTTGAAAAATATGTTGTTACCTCTCAGATTACCACAACCCCTGGCGGTCAGGTGCAAAAAGGTTCTTTTTCGTTAATTATTATCACTCGTCGTATGTCGCAAATTCTTTTACATCAAACTAAAGCTAAATTTTTTCTTTACATAGGGAAATATGGTTGCGTGTATAAGAATTGCCACGCCTGTTGATTGTCGGCATTTGAATGACCCGCTCTCGTCTGCGCAAGGGAGCGAGGGAAAAGGAACTTGCGCGCTGCTCCGTGCAATAGATAATGACGCAACATGGGAGGTGCCAGTGGTTTCGGTGCAAATGCGAAAGTGAAAGATTTGTTTACAACTATGAGAATTAGTTACATAAAATGCGCGTATATAACAATTGCAGGTACTAAAATGGTGTACATTAAGAAAATGTTGTTATTGTACATGGTGGCTCACGAAAGTGTGGAGAATGAAACTTACTCTTTTTTTTAATACAGTATGATCAAACATTATCTTTATCTAGTATGGCCATGGAATGGTTCCTAATTTATAAATTCAGCTATAAGCCTTAAGAAGCAAATGCCAAGTTTCACATTTGGATATAAACGTAGTTGCATTCATAAATTAGGAACTATTCCATAGCCATACTAGATAAAAATAATTTTGATCATACTTTAGAACTTATAGTTAGGAATAATATATAGTTGTATGGGTCTAATGTCAACGGTTGTAATGACGATTTTATTTAAAAAAGGCTTAATTTCATGCGGCTGCTTTAACTAACAGAAAAGAAGTAAATAGAAAAAAAAAACCTTAGAAAAAATTATGATTTTTTGTGAATTGCCGACCTTACGAGTGAAAAATAATCGCTCTGAACAGAGTGCTAAAAATTTGCAAATTTAGTCATTTCGAATTTTTTAAACAGTACATCCTGTATATCTGTATGTCTTGAAAACCCCTTCTAATGAGCTTTTCCTGATATATTACTTCTTATCGCTAAATTCTACTATTTATTCTATTATCTATGTGAGTTAAAACGTATTGTAATTTACGATACAAGTGCGTAAAGCTAGTGTTTAGTGACGAGTAACTAAAGATGTTTTTCATTTGTATCGTACAATATTTTATCTACGACATAATCTAGAAAACACGGTAAATATAAAAAAAATATTTAAATGTACATTAGGATTGATAGCAACCGGCCGTAATTTTGCGTGGTTAAAAATTTTGTAACACGTTGCTACTGACGACGTAAACTAATGAAAACATGTTATTAAACAGTGGTTTTACAAACTTAAAACTGCCAACTAAAAGGGGATGTTACACACTGTCGTAGATAAGAACAATTTTAGCCCCTTCTAAGTTGAGATATTTAAAGGCGTAGCAAATAAGTAGATACCTTAAAAATTAGAATTTAAACACACTTGAATTTTCGCAACACAACCAAAACAAGAATTGAAAATATAAATTCAACCAATATTAACTCAATAGATAAGAAAAACAAGAAATATAGAAGTAAACATCTAGTATCATATGAAATTATATTAAATTTCCAAATATTTGTTCTTGTTGCTGAATACGATTGAACCTAGAAACAATCTAATTTAGCAGTTTTGTTTTTTAACTTTTAAAGAGTTGCATACAAAATTAAATCCTGATATAATTTAAGAAAACAAAAAAATAGAAAGATATATGATACGCAAGCGCGCAAAATTTCGTGGCGATTATGTGAAACGTACGTATTTGATTTTTATTGCAATACCTGACTTACGATTAAGTTAATTTTAAACGTTATTTGAAAATAAATTAGTGTAACCCGGAGAAATTATAACAAAACCCGGAGACCGGAGAGACCGTGTAGAAACCCTGAGACCCGGGTAAAACCCTGATAGGTGGTCACAATAATTAAGGTTAATTGCGACAAGATTTGGCTAGACACACCGGCTATGATGTATGTAATCTTACATTGAAATCTCATTTTAATAAAATTACAGATTAACGTATAAATTAAGCGGTCGTGTCTTACACTAATACAACTCGTTTACTTTCAACAACGATATGTCAAAAACTATTGCTAACACAGTAATGAACTGAACGCCAAAATACATGGAAACGAAAGCCGCCTGAATTTTTAGTTTTCAGTAAATTCGGATAGCTCCTCGCATCACTAATATTTACTTCAGTAATTGCAAATATGTTACTATAGATAGGATGTTCCTCAACTATATAGTATACTTTCGGCTGGCTAAACCAATTTGACTTAGCTATCTCCATACTAAATTGCTTACCTATACTCAGACTAAACGAAGAAATAGTGTCTGAAAAGCTTTATTATTGGGTAAGAACAATTGTTGTTTGAAACACTTTTGGAAAACTTTAACTAAACCTCCATTTTCTCTCTCAATAGTGCTAACGTCAACCTAAATATTTTGCATTTTAGTACGTGTGTTAAGGCAGGGTTGACGATGACCATAAAACAATTTTATGGAAGCAAAGCTGAGCAGTGATTAATTACTTTGTAATTTAATTACCAATTAAATTCCTTCTTGTTTACTTGCCTTGGAATTGAATTACTTTTCAAAACGCGTTAATTGTAATTGGTAATTGCAATTTTTGCTAAAAAGTACTTGGCAATTACTTTTTGAAAGTAATTCATTGCTACATTCAATTTCTCAATTACTTTTGAATAACAAAATTACTCTAAAGTATTTAAATCACTTCACAAGTATTTGAATTACTTGTGGTAATTGAAATTACTCACGGTAATTGAATTACTTCGTGGTAATTCAATTGCTGACCTAGACTGGGTGCTAAATCTCCAGAACGCAAAAAATAAGATAAGGTTTAATAAGTTACATATTAAGAAAATCGCAATAGGAATTTCCAAAACAATAAGGCATACTTTATCATTTCCTCTGACGAATCGGAGAACAGCTAGTTTTGTGCAACATTCGCATTTTTAATGACGTGTGCACGAGTAAAGAGAACAATATTTGGTGCATTGGTGAATGTTTGTGCAGATATCATGTGCACGTTGTAACAGTGTAGCTAATAGTTATTGTGTAACGCGCTAAAGATATGTTGGTGGTAAGTAGATTACAGATTATTATAACTGAAGTAAACATGTCGTTTCATTTTTTCCATACTAATTCATAAATAGCTTCATTAGACGATATTGGTTTATCAAAATTATTTATTCATTTTAATTTGCTTGTTTTAAAAGATGTAATAGCATAGGGTTATACTGCCGTGCAAGTGAAAAATTGGGTTTTTTTAGTGAGGAATTAAACCAAGCGGCCAAAATGGGATAGCAACATTTAAACACCATAAAACACATAAATAAAATGTACATAATTGCGAAATTCCATGCCTATCTCTAGAGGGTTCAGCAGTTTCTGAATTTTACCGGAAATAAACAATAATATTCGTTTAATCACTAGTTGACCCAGTAATTGCATGTACGTTTCTATGTCTAAAGAATGAGCTCAATGTTTTTATTTTGCAGTAGCGGGCGAAATCTCTCAGAAATTTCTCATTATCGTTGCACATGCGCTTTCTGTTATTTCCAGCTTTCTTCTGTCTTTCGGGCTATATACGCATATTACGTTTACATATTACGGCGAAATCGTACAGTACCGTCAAACGAAATCGCAGCTTCCGCTCGGATCCCGAAGATCCTACCTTGATTTTCGTCTTTAGTACCGGCCAAGCGCACTCCTCGCGCTCGGACTTTTACAAGGTAAAAGTTAAGTATATAACGGCGTTCTAGAGCCCCCAAATGTAGCACTAGTACTACCCGCTTTACACACAAATTGAACCGCCACCGGGGTTACTTGAAGAAATTTACCTTAAACGTAGACAACACAGCGGGTTAGGTGTTTGCATATATAACAGTTTAATTTCAGAGTTGCGTGTTCCGAAATACAGAGCACAACGCCAGGGAAATATTCTGCTGCGACGCTACCAAGAGCATCCAAGTATATTTCAAGTATCGCGAGTTGCCAGCTTTCTAAGTCGTGTGCTGCACCATCCGCTGAAATGCATTCCCTTTTCTTGTTGAACATTGCACATACATTGCATAAGCATTTTTTAAAGAAAAACTGGCTCGAAATATACAGAGAAATAGATACTTTCTGTTTAATTTGTTTTAGTCTATAGGTATGCTTGAGTATGAAACAAACACTGGCTCTCTGAACCGCCTTTAAAGCAACTAAGCGAGAAAAGTAATTAAGTGCGTTTGGTTTTGTAGCAAATGAAAATAGAATGGCAAAATGTTCAAAAACAAAACATAAATAGCAATATTGAGTAATCTACATCAGTATGTAACTTGAACAAACAAGGTTGACCTGTAATAGTTATTTACCTAACAAGTTCGGGAAGTTAATTTTCCCGAATGAGCACTTTGTTTGCAGCACGACCGAAGGGAGTGCTGCATGTAGTGCGAATTCGGGAAAATTCTTCCCGAAAGAGGTAGGTACAATGTTTTTTGTAACGAATAACTCAAAATATTTAAAAAAGTTAAAAAAATATTATTTAGTGTTTTACAACTTTACTGAGTTGGCAGCACAAATTACTAAATTTTTATACGTATCCTAGCACCTGTTAGCTTTTGTTGACGTTTACAGCGCCCCTGGAACACACAATTGCCATAGTTTTTGTGGGAAAGTAAAAAACACCCCGCTGCGGGAAAAGTCATTTTCGGCGCATCGGGAATGACCGGGAAATATGAATTTTGAAATCATGAGTGCAAAAAAGATTTTTTCACACTTTAAATTAATTGAAATAGCTAGTCACATATGATGATTATCTTGGGTTACAAGAGAATTTTCACATTGATGTACGTTGATATTTAGTGATTCAGACAAAACAAAGTCCATAATTTTATTATGGAAGTTCAATTTCTATTTTTCTATTAATTTCCACAAATGTAAAGATGTCGATTTGAATTATGTAATGCTGTAAACGTCAACAAAAGCTAACAGGTGCTAGGATACGTATAAAAATTTAGTAATTTGTGCTGCCAACTCAGTAAAGTTGTAAAACACTAAATAATATTTTTTTAACTTTTTTAAATATTTTGAGTTATTCGTTACAAAAAACATTGTACCTACCTCTTTCGGGAAGAATTTTCCCGAATTCGCACAAAGTGCTCGTTCGGGAAAATTAACTTCCCAAACTTGTTAGGTAAATAACCATTATCATTTGCGTATGCCTAAGTTTACATGTGCACATGTTTTGTCAGACACACTGCATAAATAAATTGAATACCAGTAACTTGTTAAAACATAGGTGTTTTGAAAGCTCAGTAGGATCTTTGCTTTACCTTAGTTACATGACACCAGTTACTAAAATTCGTGAAAGGTTACATAACCATAAATTCAAGATAGGGTGGTATAGGGTGAATCCACGATTTGATATAGCCACAAGAAATGAGAGTGCACGAATAGATCCACCCAATGTCTCTTATTTCGTAATAATTGGAATTTTTACCTCGTTTGGGAATGTTTTCGTTAATTATTAAAACAAAATAAGTAAATTTTAACATTGGCATATAATGTATAAATATATTGCTGGAATTCTTGCAACATGGTAACGTAAAACCTCGGCGACGAGAAAGGCGACCGACTCTTATTCCCTGTCTGCGTTTTGTTTTACGAGCAACATAAGTACAGCGTTTCAAAATAAAGAATGGCTACTTTAGCCAGTATACATTTACTGCTTCGAGCTGTCCTCAATCGGCTCGAATTACAAGTGGTTCTAAATACCACTTACGGCGTGAGATTATATACCAATACACAAAAAATAAATTTGTAAGTAGGTATTGAGAGGTACAGTCCATGTGAACAAATTTTGAGGGTCGCAAGCAGTTATAGAAATGCGTTGAATGCGTGTTAACTAGGCGCACAAAAAATCGCAATTACGTATCGATCTCAAACACGCCTGAAAATAAGAATTAACCGAGCTGCATGAATACCTGGATTCTTATAGATATTTTTGGAGTATCCACTATAAATTTAATCATAAACGCATATGTAATAACCGGATCAGAAAAGTCTGTGACGTTAACATATGCACCAAATTAAATGTATGCAAAAATATTATACTTGGAATTTCTACGCTCGGAAGGTTCAGAATCATTTCAACTCCCCCAACTGGAGGCGGGCTGCTATAAGGACCTTGCTGCACTCTCCAGCCAAGAACAGGAATTATAGGATGGGTGAGATAATGGAAGGATGGAGAATGGAAGCGACGCCAGGAAAAGTTGAGAAGTACTGTCCCGGCATTCGCATCAGAGAAGGTACTCTGTTAACTGAGGAAAACCACCTAAAAACCTGAATCAGAGCAGACGGACACCGGAATCGAACTTCTTCCCTCCCAAATGCTAAGCAGGCGAGGTAACCACTAGTCTACATAGTTCGGTATTCGTGGATCGAACATAAACCAAACGGCCCAGCGATACTCACCGTCTAACGCAAAGTTTTGTGCAACTCTTCTTAAATTCCTCCGCAAAATAGTGTTGATGTAAAAGCCCAGAAAGGTATAAAGCCAAGTTGCGTGACCTGCCAAAGAATCTTCGATCCAGCGAACTAAAAGACCTGAAAGTCCTAGGCCTTCCGAGCTTAGCCGAAGCCGCTAGTCGGACCCTATCGAAAAAGCTGTCTAGAGCCGTAATGCACTTCGGTCATTATACTCACCTAGAAAACCTTTTAAAAACACCCAACCCTGAACTTCAAACCTAATAACACCCTGTACTATTCCTATGACATGTTTAAGTGAGTAAAATTATTATTACTTTAGTCATTAGACACATTACAGTAGTATTTTGATGCAAAGGGTTGAGGAGTTTTGAAACTTGGCAGGAGTGTAGACCTGGAGGTCCTTAACATGCACCTATGTTTGCGACCTCATGCGACCCCCGCTCGTGCCACCATCTCGAAAAAAAAAATGGAGACCGAAATTAGTTTCTGGAATGTAACTCGGTTCCTGTAAGTTTTAGGAAACAAAACTTTCGATGAAAAATTGAAGAGGATAACATATTCTACAAAATAGCTTTTATAATTTTTCTTGTCAGGCTAATACTTCCTAAGTTACAGGGCCAAACAATAGGGCAAACTTTTTAAAATCTCGTAAAAGAGGCATTTGCATTGTGCTTTTTACCGATTATCGACAAACTAGTCGGCCTAAAGTAGTCTACTCTATTATGTAAGTGTGTATACAGTGATATATACACTTTGTCTGTTGTTTGTATATGATTGGTGGTGTATGATACGTGACCAGAACGATATGGCAAAGATTGCAGAATTGCTATTGCAATATAATCCGTTACCGCAAGTCGATAGTTTGCTCTCCATCAACAGTGGCGTCGTTGGAGTTAACAAATTAAATTGCCACATGGCATAAGAAATAGGTGAATATGGTAAAAACTGTAGGTAATAATTGTTAAGCCATTTTGCCCTCTGTAGCCATTTAATTACATTTCACGCCTTTAGGGCAGTTTGTTTCTATTCAAAATCAATTTTCAACTTTTAGTCACAAGCGCACTCTCATTTCCCGCGCATTTGATTCCGTTTACCCTGTATGTAGACGCGCTTGGATGTTTTGGAACACCCTTTTGAACGCGTGTGAATGCGAGGCCTCGCGCTCTTTTTGTCACCGGAACGTGTTTGTTTTATTGGTCGCATCGCCATTGGCTGTCGAGAGTCACGTGGTAACGCCAGTTTGGTTCACGCCACTTCCGGCGTCGTAACGCTGCTTCAAGGCATTGGATGACAGGCCGTTGATCGAAGAGGTCGCAGAGTGTGCCGTTTCGCGGCGTTCCCGCCATTTGCGGGGGCCCAAGCTTGTTTTTCCCGTCTCGTGCTGTTTCAGCGAATGTTACGTAAATTGCCGTTGTTTGTTAGTACCGTTGCTGTGAAAGCCTTCCTATTTCCCGTGCTGTTTCAGCGAATATGCCATAAACTGTTTCGATTTTAAGAGGTCGCGTGTGATTGTGCGAGTGGCAAGTCTTTACGTCAAAGCGTGGGTGTGTGATGGGCTTCACGGGGCCAGTTCTGCGTTTGTGAGAAAGGGGGCTTTCCCTTTTCAACTCGCTGTTTTCGAGGATCTTTCTAGGCAGGACGAAGTAGGCCTCTTTGCCGCAGTAAGTGTGCTCTCAGGAGAGCGTCCTCACGCCGCCATCTTGGCGGATTCCAGCCCGTTTACCCCAGATGCCGTGTTTCGGCGATTTAGCTGCCACAGACTGTCGCCTTCTACCAACTGACTGCACGCAACTCTCATAGACCGTCTACGGACTAAGGTATTTGTAATTACAATCATTTAAACATGTTAACTGTCGCTTGTGCGAGCGGTGTTGCTTATCGTTATCGACGTTATCGACCAATAGACGCATATTTAATTAAGGGACGTATTATTCCTATTCGTACCTGTGCATGCTTTGTTTCAGATAGCGCTTCTACAGTGTAAATACTGGTGTACGGCGAGACGTGAGAGATCAGAGCGTGCAGGTAGGTCCGGTGGTTGCGCAGTCGCGGCCCAAAGGGTCCCAATATTACCATTCCAGTATTTGCGATCACGAAATTGTTATTTGGGCTTGTAGCTCATGAGAATTCTTATCGACGGAGTATCTTGAATACTTCGCTCCCGTTTAACCGCCCAAGCCCGGTTATTCGAGTTAAGACAGGCTTGGTGGCGCCCTCTTTATTTTACCGTTACTTACCGGCCCTTTGGCCGTTGCCCTTAAGTAATCTCGTTAAGGACCCGCTCAGCTCACTGATGCCTTAGCCGGCCTATCTTGTTGCGGCATGGGTGGCGGTCTAGGAGCACTTTCGTCCCGATGTTGTCCATTATGGCACGCGCCGGCCGTTTCGTTGTTATATGAGCCGGTGCGGTGTCGTAAAGTCAGTTTAAGACCGTAACATTTGGTTCGATGCAATTTAAGCGTAAAGATGCGCTGCTTTCCTTAGCAGAAGCTAAAATCAGTGTTAAAGTTGAAAATATTCCTATGTTCATCAATCCCCTATTATTTCAAAGAATCCGTATCGCCAAAAAAAAGCGATGAGGAATTAAAAAGTTATTTTAAGTTTAAACTCGCCCCATGTCAACTATCGCTATTTAATGAGGATACATGTTTAAGGCATTTTCTTCAGTGAACGAGCCTGTACAACCGGATAACAACATCTTGCATGTTCCGGACGGCGGATGTTTGTTGATTCGAGTGGTATAGTATCGCAATGATTCGTATGGACAAATTTGCATAAACCACGTTCAATATGTCTAGAGGCACTATAATCGTAGCGCAGTTTTAATCGTTGACTGACAACCGAATGCACCTTACCGCAATACGAAAAGCGCAGAAAGATATCAACGCTCTAGAGCACATGTATCCACTGATGTAATTTTCAATAAAACGATTGTTCCACCTGTTTGGCAAGAACAATTCTTGTCGAGCGATACTAACAAAGGGAATATAATTTCCATGTTAATTACGAAGTTTGAAGAACAAAATTACTCAGCAAATCAGGGAACAGAAAATGCGGAAGTGCTCATCATTCAGACAGCCATCGACATGCCATCGTCCTTTACGGAGCACTGTAGCATGTTTATTAGGGAGATGTGCTTGTCCGTCCTTTACACGTGTTCTGACCAGCTCCATTTAAGATTAATAATGCGATTCTCTCTGGTACATCTATGACTTTGGTTTTCTGGGGAATCCAGGTATTTCTATACTTATCTCCGATTAATTTTTCTGGAATTGATCCCGCCTTTATCGATTGTGTGACCATCAATTTTTAAGGATGTGATTTTGTAAATGACCAGTTATCTGTGCCATATGTTATTCCCCTATACGTCACCTGGGTACGCGCCGTGTGGAGGTTTCACGCTTTCTTTAGTGTCGCAGTTACGATCGGGCAAATTCTATGCCAAAAAGGGGGGGCGGGCGATAAGTTGAAAAAACAACCCGAAGAATCCTGTGTTTGCCTTAATTATAACATTAGAAGATGTATAACGTTGTTGATCAACTGAAGCCAACGGCTATATTATACGTATAATATATCAAAAATACAGAATTCTTGATACAGGATCACTGATATCTAACTACGACAAATATGTTTGGGTTGTAACAATGCAAACTAAGTTTTAAATTTTGCTAATGAAAGGAAGCTTAGCTATGCAGGTTTGCAGATTACATGTTTTTTTTTTATTTATTAAATTTCATAATATATACATTTTTTCTTTTATTACTATATACTCCGTAGTACTATCTTCTCCTCTGATTATTATTATTACCACTTACCGAGCGTTTATATATTCAATCCATAATACTAGTATCTACTCATGTTAAACAGCTTTTATAGACATAATCGAACATTATGTAGTATTATCGGGAAATGGATTGAAAGAAAGTTGTATTATAACCAAGGAGTGAAGGAATACCTTGGATAATAGGATTCGGGTTACCAACAGGGCCCACTTTTAATCTAATATAGTTCCACGGTTAGTATTTCAAAATTAGAAAAAATTAATAGATCATTAATTGTTATTAAGATAGGTTAGGTTAGCTTCCAGCAAAGCAAGGGACAAGGGACAATCATTAATCAATTTGGTATTAACGTTGAAGGTGAGGTTAAAAAGCGATCAGGGTGAATGTAAAAGACAAGCTTTTACGGAAAAACGTGAGTAATTGAAGACGGAATACTTGTGTTTAAATATTAATTAAGATAAAAGATAGACGAAGTTTATTCTCAGAACTCACTTTCGTAGTGCTAGAGTTTTTATTATACGTACTTATCCGATTTTTTTTCCATCTTCAGTTTGAGCAACTAAAAATATACATATTTCGCTTACAAATAACTTTAACAGCCTGTTAAATAGCATATAAGTGAAACCACTTAGTAGAAGTAGTTGAAGACATTTTTGGGTATTGTAAAATTTTTAATTTAGTCAAGAGATTCTAATAAGTCGTACTATATCATGATTAATTATGAATGTTCTTAATATTCATGACATTTTTACTTTATAAGCCAGTCATCTAAAGGAGCAGCCTTTTACAAGAGTCGATTAGAAGAACTTGTTTCAGTGCACAATAAATTATTAATAACGTACAACTATATGAGAATCCGTTTACGGATACACATATAAGAAGTAACGAAACATATATCCATTTCAAGAACTTGTAAGTATGGATACACTTGAAAATAATAGGTTATAAGGCTTATAGGCTATGGATATTCCTTTACATTGTCCTGTAGGAATGTCTATAACTTCAGAAAAAAGATATACAGTTGGTATGGCGCCATTTAAATCAAATAATCTATTATTGATGTTTTCAATACTATATACTTTACCATTTACAAAAAGCTTGAAGGAGCTGTCGATTGGAGAATCAACAAATGATAAAGCTCTTTTAATCAGAAGATTATTTTCAAACGAGCGAACTGTTTGTACTGTAATCGATAACCATCCTAATAATTACATTCCCACAGAAGAAGGGAGCCCGCGTGTTGTGGTAGATCTAAGCAAACCCATGAGACTATCGTGCAACTGTTGTAGCAGTTATATCATCTACACCAACAGCTTCTCCAATAGGACGTTAGTAAAATTAATGGGTAGCACTATTTGGGATAAAAGTAACTCCCCTAAAGCAAAGTTTTTGGTAGTTGCGTCCTCAGATTGTAATGTTAAGGAAACATTTGAGATATTTTGGAGTTGTAGTGTAATGCATGTCGTTTTAGCTGTTTACAACAATCTTGATGACGTCTTGATGTATACAGCAAATCCATTCGCAGTAGACAATGAATGTGGAAAAATTGCGGAGCAGAAGCGTATACTGAAGTTGAATAATAGAACAGAAGTACAATTTTTCGAAATGTTCACAGCATTCAGTGGATGCACCCTTGTATATGTTACTCCAACTAATATCTTCGATGGTGTGGATTTCTTCCCTATGAAAACATTTCTTGTACTTATAATAAATCTCATAGCGCGTAAGCTAAAATTTAATGTATCGTTTGCTGTAAACAAGGATGTGAAAAGCGTAGTTCTTAATCACAACAAAACCATAGCTGCATGTCCTTTCTTAAAACGAGCTGATACACGATTAGCTGATTATGATACCAGCACATCATTCTATTATGACGAAGTCGTTTGGATTGTTCCTCCGCCACTTAAAATAGTCAATTATAGAGTTATTGGTTCAGTTTTTACTGGAATAGTTTGGGGAATAATCTGGCTGGTCTTCATGTCAATTTTATTATTATGGTGCTTGTCTTTGAGATATCACTCAGATACAATCAGCTTTCAAAAATTTCAAGTGTGCGTTTTGTCGTTATGGAGTCTATCTCTTTTTTGCTCCTCTAATCAGAAGACCAGAGAAGGTGGTGTTAAAGCCCTAATATATCTTTACATAATGTTTAGCATGCAAATTAATACAGCTTTTTATGCCAAACTAATTAGTGTCTTAACTCAACCAAATTATGAACACGGAATAACAAATATGGAAGAACTTGCAGATTCTCAGCTTCCACTACTAATTTTTCATGGAACCACGTTAATAGAATATTGCAGACAGCAGCCCAATGATAGTACATTAGGTAAAATGGCAAATCGCTTCATACCTTTGCTAGAATTGAATACTAGTAATAACGTAAACCAAATTGTAAAGTATAGGAATTTTAGCGCTACTACTGATAAGAAGCAATTGAAATGGTTTGAAAAACAGAAGGCCGTTATTAAAACTGTAGATCGCAACACAAACTTTGGACCAATGGATGGGTTTCTGGTTATGCCAAAAGGGCACTACTTCTTACCCGTTGTTGATAAGGTTATAGTTAGAATGGTAGAGGCTGGACTATCAGATAAAATGATGGCGGATTCTTTTAAACGTGTTTATGTGTTTGAAAAAGAGAGTAAAGAACTGAGATTGCCTCTCGCACTTAACCATTTAGGAGCCCTTTTTCTGTGGTGGGCCGTAGGTTTAATGTTTGCTTCTTTTGTATTCATATTAGAAGTGTTGTACATTGGATTGTGTTAGTATACTGTAACTTCTAAAAATGACTGGAAATCATTTAGGTTTGTTCTGTTGATTTGAGCCTCAAAACAATTATTAAAGTAATTCTATAACCAAATGTGTTATTTGTTCCACTCCTTACATTGAAGGCTAAATCGTTATTGCACTTCTTTCTAGTTGGATTGCAGTAACGTTTGTGCCATTGCCGTTAGATCAAGCCGAAGAAGATAAGTAAGATGGGGGACGAAGTAAGTCCGGTCGTTGACGATGCAGCGTAGCAAGCCCTCAAAAGGTAATATTAAAAGTTGAAACTTACGAACAATCGTTTATTAATTACTAATTAGTTACATAAAGATTCCTGAAATACATACACCTTGGTAGCTAAAGGAATGACTTGACTTTGGTTTCATTTTTAGCCCCACATTTGAACACGCTTGTCTATAAAATGACACTTTTAATTCGATAACTGTTGTTAAAAGATCTAACCAAGATTAAAAGATGTTTTAAGATACAAAAATGTACTGAATGCTAATAGACCTATGAAAGAACTCGTTAGCCGAATTGTTAAATAAATTGTTTTGGAAATATTTTTTTTTAAACTTGAATATTGCGAACAATGTTTTCTGTTTTGACCTTGATATGCTTAGAATACCTGAAGTCCCAGCAATAATGACTTAGCAGTAAGGATAGGAGTGTGACGTGAATATGAAAGGCTAAGCTGATGTGCTCATTTGGTAGTTTGGCATGCAATATTTGAAATAATTAATTAGATTTCACTATTCACATTTATTCCTAATATCCAGACATTTCTACCTAACTGGTTAGGCAACTCTAATAACATCATTCACAATTTTTGAACAAATTACAATTCTATGTTTATCAGCTTTGCACACACACCTGCATTCGTATAGTTTTTCTCTCTTTTGTGAAATTTTAGAACTTTTGATAACCTGAGTTGTGGACTGCTTTGGCAAACTTTCATTCTCTTCCATCTCCGATTCGGCCGTGAAAAGTTGGTGCCCTGGTTACCTCGCTTCGTTAAGAGCTCTGGATATAGCTCGCTCAGATTTGTGGAGGGTATGTGAGGCATCGTAACCCTCTTGAACGCCATGGTAGCTTTTGGGTGTTGTTGCCTGCGTTCGCTGCGATTTTTGGCGGATTTGTTGGGCCTCCTCTCCGATCGGACCGTGTGCAAGTCTGTTTGCCACCACTCGTCAGGTTAGTTTGGGCTTCTTCCTTTTAGCTCGGTTGTGTACCTAGAAATTTGTATTTTTAGCCTTTTTCTTCCCACCTGGAACCCTTTTTTTTACTTGGGATGGTTTTCGTTCTGGAGTGATTTGTTCTGCCTGGGACATGCCGTGCAATTGCTAACCTGCGTGATATTCATTCCTGTGGCTTAGTTTCCTACCATCCCCCTGCGATCGCTGCCCCGACGAACTGTCTCGTTGCCACGATTATCACCTCAGGACCTCATGCCGTGTATACCTGAAAGGTTTTTGTAGCGTTATAATTATGTATTGTTTGTTAATTTGGTTTATAAGTATGATCTATAGATTTTCTATAATGGTTTGTTGTGTATTACGATTTGTGATTTGCTTGCATAATTAGATTTTTGATTATTTGGTATACTTACCCGGTTATTTCTGCTGCCACTTTTAGTTTGCCTTAATATGTTGTGCGGCTATCTTAGTAATCACTTTTTCATGTGTTTTTCACGCTTAACAACTTAGAGCGTTAACCTCGACTTCATTTTGCTTTAGTTATGTCAAAATTGTGCTGTGGCTATGCAACCGCCTACGGGATTACTACTGTATTTAACTGGCTACCTGTTTCTAAATTTAGTGTCAAGTTTAGGGTTTGGAATAAACGCAAGTAAGTGACTTGAAGCTTCTGAGAACGCCATATAAATTTCTTATAGGTCCTAGCACCCCTTGCGAGATCTCATAAACTGCAGGTATCACCTCGTCTAAATGTTTCTAGTAAAGTCAATTTACTAAGCCAACTCTCGGGGTTGAACGTTGGCCTTACTTTATAATTGCGATATTCGCACCCCATAGATCGCACTCTGCCTGACGGAGCCTTTGAATATTTAGAGCTTTTTGTGTTTTTGATCATAGGTGAATTTAGTCATGCTACGTTTTGTGTCCATCTCCGCCTCACGGTAACCGCTGCTATTTAGAATCAGACATGTTTCTGCGTTTATTTGTTTGATTTACGATTTGGACGCTTATCTAGGTGATTATGTAGCACCTAACGCCATTCTGGCTACTTTTGAATTATGTAGCACTATTCCTTTTTTTAACACCTCAACTTGCTGTGATATTTATTTGTTATTTGATGAACCTGTGATATACTTTTGATATTTGTTGGATTTTTTAAAATATTGTTGGTATGTGTGTATATGTGCTTTTATGCATTGTTTATAGTATGCACTATAGAACCAGTCATGAATAAATCTTGTTACTAGTTACTATTTTGGTTTGTTTGGAATATCTTTTACCTTGGGGGGGTTTTTGACCAAAGGATTTGCCTACGTCGAGAGCTTGGCGCGCGCTCTATTAGTTTCTCTTTCAACTCTGCTGGAACACCGAGCCTCTCGGCTAGTTAGCCAACCTAGGCCGATATTTACTAGCTGGCAAAATATCAAATACAACTTTCGCCAACAGGTAATGGCCGCCCTTCGCCATCTTTCGTTACACTGGATTAAAAAATATAATAATATAGGGAGTGTTCTATTTAAACAGAAGTTAATAAAAAAATTGAAAAAAAGCAAAATAAACCCATTTTAAAAGTATTCAACTGGAAAATCACCTATCAAACATCAATACACATTAAAAATGTAATAAAAATTTAAAGTTTGAAAAAAATCGTTAAACGTTTAAAAAAATCGAAAAAAAAACTCAAGAGTAAACACCATACCTTCGGTTATGCGATTTCCCTCAAACGCTTGCTGTTGCATCTAGATAGCACACAAAACTTATATATGAAGTTTCAACACCATACCTCTTTTCGTTTTATTATTTATAAACTACAATTTAATAAAATGGTTGGCGCCCAATACTTCTTTCTTAGTGTGAACCTAAAACATTTATGCGAAATTGAAGTAAACAAAAATCCCATATTTCTTATACCAGTATCGCAGCCGAGAATTGAGCTTATCGGAGTTATATGAGCTTTCTAAAGGTAGGTTGCTTATAGTTGGTACATATCTCTTGTATTCAGCTGCATTCAAAAATATTTTGATATTAATGGCAGGATGCTAGGTGGTTTGTTATTAATCACATTTTCTCCCGTCTTTAATTGTAACGGAAGCCAAAGTATTATATTTTCTGTCGCTGGAATGGAAATCAACAAGACAGACAAACGTCTATTTTTGCTAACAGAAAATCATCTAAGAAGCGACGGAAAATGTAACTTTCGAAGCAAAACGTTAATATTTTTTTTTACTAATTTTGACGTATAAAGTGTTACTTCAGAACTGACTGAAGTTTCGAAACGTTACATTTTTGGTAAGCAGTGGTGTACATCAAGTGACATGCGAAAACGCGTACCTGCTTAATTTTGCTGACCATAAAAAAGCATCGCTGTGTACAATGGTTTCTCTTCTAACATTATCGATAATTTGATTAGGAAACAAAAAACAAAATTGCACGTTCGAAATTCTACAACTTGCGTCAGTCTTAGAATTGAAGGACTCAAGTACTTCAAAATTCCATTTCACCCAGCTGCATAGGGCCTAACAAACATTTTTAGAAAATCGGGCCATAAAGTTGTGTATGGTTCAAACAACAATATTAGGAATCTGTTGGGAAATCCAAAACACAAACTGAGGACTTTAGAGAGATCTGGAATTTACGAAATTATTGTTCCCATTGTGATTCTAAATATATTGGACAAACACGTCATAATTTGGGTACTAGGTTTAAAGAACATTTACCACATTTTAGATTCTACAGATTCGAAAAATCGAGTATTGCCCAACATATTTTCGAAACGGGTCATAGTTTAAAAGAGGATAGCCTAAAAATTGTTAAGGCGTTAACTTCAACAAAGCAACAAATTTCTTTTGAAAGCTTGACCATTTTTAAGAAGCAAGATAATAAACTTTTGAACAAAAATGGCGGACCAATAATTTGTTGAAGTTACATTGATGACTCTCTGCCAAGTTCATTGACCCTCGGCTACACCCTCCGGGTCAGACAGTATAAATAGTGTGGTTTGGTCACGAGTACATCGTTGCCTTTTTGCTGTCTAAGTTTTTCGTAGCTACTGATGGTGACAGCGTGGCTTTCGAAATACGTATTTAGCAGTTGTTAAATATTTGTGTGGTAAGGGGTTTAACGAGTTTATGATAATGATAAGTAATAATTGATTAATCAATGTTAAGGAATTTGATCTGTGTTTATATTTGATAATCATAGCCTATTTCATAGTATCAATTATTGAAATATAGATATGAAATTCAGTTTGGGTTTTACATATCTAAATGTTAATTACAAATTTCGAATTAATGTTTTGGTTCTGTACTTAGGCATATGATATTAAGGTAATAATGGAAGAATAAGAATACTGATTGATACCTTAAGCAGAATGAAAAAATAAAAGAATAATATCACAAGTTAGACATCTAATGTTATTTGGATTAAGTTAATAAGTAAAACTTACAATATCAGACATTATTGGCATCAGACCTAAACTTAGTTACTTTCTGTGAGTAACTTTATTTTATGGCCAGTTTTGTAATAGTTATTATTGTAATAAGCAATAGATTATAGATATATAATTCTTTGGAGAGCTATCGTCTGGATTATGGACGTGAGAATATAATTCATGTATCACGTGAAGCTATTTCAACCAATGAGGTGCATGCAAATGCCTAGTTACACATTATCACAGCAGTAGTAATTTATTTTCGTAATTATTTTTACGGGTGATCATAAATGGTTGTGATTTTTTTCTTAGGTTGGCACTGTTAATGTTGGTTACCCTGTTGTCAATTTTAAGTCTATGTCAAATTTGAGGTTAGTGGGTTGGGTTGTCCGTGAGTTTTGACACAAACTGACACAAAACCTGCTAACCTCGGATTTGACATAGACGTAAAATTGACAGCTGGATAACGAACATTAACAGTGCCAACCTAAGAAAAAAATAAATATTTGATATTTTGCATTTCATTCAGAATATTCTCTTTCCAAATATAATTCGTGTAATGCTTAATGATCCATGATTTTTTACTCGATAAAACCGAAACAGCAAATTTAACTCTAATTACTCACTCGTTAAATTTAGGTTTCGGTTTTAACTCGGAAAAAAATCATTGATAATAATCATTCCACTTGTTCTATTATTGCAACTTGTAACGTTTCGCCCCGCGAGAACGCGTTTTTAAATTAAAATTAATTAGCGCGTTCCCCCTCAGCGATTTTTGATTATCAGGGGCTGTAGATCTGAAACGCCCGTCCAGCGATAACGGCGCGTCATCAACGGATCCCCCGCTCCACGTTTGCGCATCTCTGCGCCGGTCCCCCTCTTAAACCCTCCGAGGAAGTTGTTCGCTGCACGAATCCCGAAGGCGAACACTTATAAGCAGTTCCACGACCGCTCCTCAAGGCATTCATCCACTTGTACACCGACACCTTCACCAGCATCCATTCCCCTCCTAGATCCCGATCCCGTTCCGTCCTGGCTAGTTATTTACTTACCTTAGATTTTTTTTCCTGACCTGACCCGTAGTCGGCGATAGGCGAAGACTTCTTCAAGAAGAAGGCCGCCTTCACGATTGCAACCTGAAACCTGTCCCATATCCTGTAGAATTGGTACGGGACGAAGTTCGCTTAAGAGCCGCTCCGCCGTTCTGCCCTTATTTTAACTTGTATCCCCGAGATCCAAATTAAGTAAAGGAATCCGAATTCGTTAATAATTTAATGTAACAAATCCTTGATACGTGTTAGCCGGCGACGACTCCTTTTTTAGAGACCGCCAGGCCCGTCTATGTAAATTAATTTAAATAATTCCAAATCTGTTGATAATTTAATTTGACAAATCCTTAAGACGTGTTTGCCGGCGACGACTCTTCTTTTTTAGAGACCGCCAGGCCCGTCTATTGAAATAACTTGCTTAGCAAACAACCTAAATTTCATTTTGGAAATAATTATTTAACCCAAGTGCTGGCGATTAAGATATGACAATAGCGTCTCGTAATATCTAGTCCAAAAGCTCGTATAAAGACTAAATTGCTCCCCTCGAAAGAATTGGTTAATGTTTTTGTTAGCTACAGAATTCTACTTACCAGAAAAGCCCGAGATCACCTCCTTACACCAACAGCTAGGTCAAGGACGTTCACCAGGTGAATCTCTCCACCGAATCCTCGTGGTACCGCTCCTTACACCAACATCACACCGCGAATTCTCCGACTAAGGGCCAATCTCTTAGGAAACCACCGTCACGTAAGCAAGAATCTGATATTTAGTTAATTAACCTGACATTACAGCAACATGTGCCCGAAACTCTTTCGCTGAGGGCCAAGTGAAGAACGCGCGCCTATCTCGAAGTCGGTCCAGAAGTTACCAGGGGCGTCTCCACAAGAATTCCCGAGGGGGCTATCCAGAGACCACCGTTTACACGGCTGTACGACGGGTTGCAGCGACAAGGGGCAAGAAGCGAAGAAAGATAGATTACTTTTATTTTCGAAATAAATGTTCATTTTCAATTATACAATTATGATTACGTTTGTAAATAGTTCTGAGTACCAATATTAAATTGTTTAAAGCTATCCTGTGTTTCGTTTGCTACGCTTCTTATGTATATCTGGGAAATCTTGACCCTGTCTCCGACTCGACTAGCAACCAGAAAGTTAATTAGTAATTATCTTTGTACCCTTAATGAGCACAAGGGTGGAATATTATATGGCGCCCGAGCAGGGACCAGATATACATAAAGAGTAGCAAACACTAGATTAGCACCCGGGATATACCTGGAAAATATCCGATTAAAATCTTCTAATTTAAATATTTTATAAAACCTGTTACAGCATAGGAAATCCACCGCAGCCGAAAACCAGCCAGAACCCGTAATGTCCAGCCTAAGATTCCAAGTTCCTTGTCCGAAATCCTGTGTAATCCAGATAAGATCTCCCAGAAACCCTGTCTAGTCCGTAAATCCTCCTGAAACCCTCAGGGGTCAGCCTCATCAGCTGACACGGGCCTAGCGTTCCCGAGGCACCCGAGCGAATCCCAGATGAAGAAGATGGCAGCAGAAGGCCAGTTTTTCAGTCCCAGAGCCGCAGGAAGCTGCATGTAAGTGCCTGGTGAGTCTGGAAAGAAAGAATCATGTAAGTTTGTGTGAATGCCGCCGTAGTTAGCGTGAAAACTTACCATGAAACCCGTTTGGAGATGAGTCCTGTGCGCCGTTGTGTGAAAGATTTTACGCCGGGCTCCGCGGCCTCTGAATTTTTCCCTAGAGATTGTGTTGTGAAAGAAGGTTATCTTGAACCCCGAATTTTTTCGCACACTCAGAATCTCCCAGCATGAATGTAGGTTGATACCGCAACTGCATCAGCTCCGTAAGCTCCTGCTAGTGTGATCACATGTTGAGACCGCAACTGTGCATCAGCTCCGTGAGTTTGTAACTCTGCGCTTAATCCAGATAAGCGTCAGAGAGCGTTCCAGACGAATGCATTTATAATGCGATTCCAGAATGTATTCCAGATGAATGCCTTTGTGACAGTGCAATTCTAGAATGAATGCAAATGTGCATCCGCTCCGTGAGTGTGAAACTCTCCTACCCAGATAAGCGTGAGAGTTTTTCCTGAACGAATGTACCTGTAACAGAGCGTTTAATTTTAAAATGCGATTAGTATGATTGAAAGTACTGACCGTTCTCCTTCTGAAGCGTACTTTTACCCCTGTAGACCCGGCTAACAGTAAAAGTTTGTAGGTATACCGAAGCTTGAAGGAGAAGATGTGGAAAGGAAGCCGACTGTTTCCTGTACCAGATGACTCGAAGTTGAATTTTTTTTGTGCGTACTAGTTTCCGGAAGATTGTGCGCCGGGCTCCGCGGCTTATACAATCTTCTTTCAGCTGAAAATGTGAATGAATGTACAAATAGTCTGTCCTGAAACCGGAATGCTTTCAAGTATCCAAATAAGCCCAGAATGTATTCCGAAAGAAATGACTGTTTTCTGTGTCGAGATCCTCAGGTCCCTTGTGGACGTCTTCTCCACCGGTGGTCTCCCATTTTTACCCAGGAGGAGGTCATGTGTAACGTTTCGCCCCGCGAGAACGCGTTTTTAAATTAAAATTAATTAGCGCGTTCCCCCTCAGCGATTTTTGATTATCAGGGGCTGTAGATCTGAAACGCCCGTCCAGCGATAACGGCGCGTCATCAACGGATCCCCCGCTCCACGTTTGCGCATCTCTGCGCCGGTCCCCCTCTTAAACCCTCCGAGGAAGTTGTTCGCTGCACGAATCCCGAAGGCGAACACTTATAAGCAGTTCCACGACCGCTCCTCAAGGCATTCATCCACTTGTACACCGACACCTTCACCAGCATCCATTCCCCTCCTAGATCCCGATCCCGTTCCGTCCTGGCTAGTTATTTACTTACCTTAGATTTTTTTTCCTGACCTGACCCGTAGTCGGCGATAGGCGAAGACTTCTTCAAGAAGAAGGCCGCCTTCACGATTGCAACCTGAAACCTGTCCCATATTCTGTAGAATTGGTACGGGACGAAGTTCGCTTAAGAGCCGCTCCGCCGTTCTGCCCTTATTTTAACTTGTATCCCCGAGATCCAAATTAAGTAAAGGAATCCGAATTCGTTAATAATTTAATGTAACAAATCCTTGATACGTGTTAGCCGGCGACGACTCCTTTTTTAGAGACCGCCAGGCCCGTCTATGTAAATTAATTTAAATAATTCCAAATCTGTTGATAATTTAATTTGACAAATCCTTAAGACGTGTTTGCCGGCGACGACTCTTCTTTTTTAGAGACCGCCAGGCCCGTCTATTGAAATAACTTGCTTAGCAAACAACCTAAATTTCATTTTGGAAATAATTATTTAACCCAAGTGCTGGCGATTAAGATATGACAATAGCGTCTCGTAATATCTAGTCCAAAAGCCCGTATAAAGACTAAATTGCTCCCCTCGAAAGAATTGGTTAATGTTTTTGTTAGCTACAGAATTCTACTTACCAGAAAAGCCCGAGATCACCTCCTTACACCAACAGCTAGGTCAAGGACGTTCACCAGGTGAATCTCTCCACCGAATCCTCGTGGTACCGCTCCTTACACCAACATCACACCGCGAATTCTCCGACTAAGGGCCAATCCCTTAGGAAACCGCCGTCACGTAAGCAAGAATCTGATATTTAGTTAATTAACCTGACATTACAGCAACATGTGCCCGAAACTTTTTCGCTGAGGGCCAAGTGAAGAACGCGCGCCTATCTCGAAGTCGGTCCAGAAGTTACCAGGGGCGTCTCCACAAGAATTCCCGAGGGGGCTATCCAGAGACCACCGTTTACACGGCTGTACGACGGGTTGCAGCGACAAGGGGCAAGAAGCGAAGAAAGATAGATTACTTTTATTTTCGAAATAAATGTTCATTTTCAATTATACAATTATGATTACGTTTGTAAATAGTTCTGAGTACCAATATTAAATTGTTTAAAGCTATCCTGTGTTTCGTTTGCTACGCTTCTTATGTATATCTGGGAAATCTTGACCCTGTCTCCGACTCGACTAGCTACCAGAAAGTTAATTAGTAATTATCTTTGTACCCTTAATGAGCACAAGGGTGGAATATTATAAACTGATGATACAACGTTTTATTTTATTTTGGTCCTAGAAAGGGGCGAAATTTAAGGATTCAGCATTTTGGGTACAGGCTATTACGTTATTGCGTTGGTGATGAGCATTTTCGGTGTTCTGTACTTTCTATGCACTTAGTAACATTATAGGACCTCAGGCAATAAAATCCACGTTACGCCTGCTGTCGAGGGCCAATCAATAAGATTATAGTTATAAAATAATAAAGACGTGTACAAATCGATAAATAAAAGATGACTCCTCTTCTTTTTCTGCTCATTATAGGCCAATTGCTTGTTTAAATTCGACAACGGTGTGATTCTACGAGCCCTATTTGCTCTTAAGCCAGGTCGAGAAAAGATTTCATTGTTAAGAGTTAAGGACTACCGCCGGTGTTAGCGTGGTAGCCGGGGAGCGTACGATTTTTAAAATTCCTCTATAGTCACCGCGATGAGCCGCTTGAGACTCGAACGTTTACGCACTGCGCCATCCGCTCACCTAAAACAAGATGCTTTTAATATAAGAAATAGTATCTAATTGTTAAAATTATATTTGTTAAAATCAGCAATAATGTGAATTAGCTTATGTAAAACTTGTTAACTATGTAAATTTAGTAACAAATCGGTATGCCAGAATACAAGTAGATAGGTGGAGGTGGAGGAAAGCTATTGCATTACCTGGAATAAAGGAAAAATGGGTTTCATCGAAGTAAAATATATAATGAACTGTCAATATTGAATTTAGTTAAAGAAACCTTCATTCTTGATTTTAATTATTAGTATTAGTCCACCTTCCGGTGCCCAGTTTCCATAATCTTCTGTCGTCCCAAGCTCCTTCGTAGAGATTCCTTTCGGACATTGCCTTTGAAATCCCTTTCCTCCAAGTTTCTCTAGGGCGTCCTCTTCTTTTTTTCTCCTTTGGCACTCACACTTGCTTTTTTAGGAGCCTCTCATCAGCCATTCGATAACGTTTTTGATACTAGCGCTGATCTTCTTAAGAAATCCATCTCTCCCGCTACTAATTGTCTTTCCTTGTTTTTATTTATTTGCCACACTTTGCACTCATATGTTAACGTGCTTTTTATAATAGTCTCATATATGTGCATTTTTGTTTTTAGTGCTATATCTTTTCGCCAGAGAATTAAATTTAATACACCAATTGCTTTCGCAGTACTGTTTATTCAGCTGCTAATCATCTCTTGGCATTTTCCTGTTTTGTCTCTCTTAGTTTCCAAATATAAGTACTTGTTGCACTTTTTTATCGATGTTGGGTCTTCCATATTAATATCTTCGTTTATGCTACCTATGCATGTGAACCCTGTCTTTCATAGATTTATTGTTAATCGCCACCTTCAAAATCTTAGGCTGATCTACTACCATATGATCTGCGTACTGCAGTATATTCAGTGTTCTGTATCATACTGGAATATCCATTCCATCACATTTTTCTCCATTGTTTTAATTCATTATCTTGATATATATATCGAACATATACGATCCATACAAATTTCGGTAAAATGGAAGATTGGTGAATTGCTCTGACGCTTTAATGACGTTAATAACTGGATTATTTCTCTACTGCCATATTTAACTTAGATATCTGTATGAATCAGTAGAAGTTGTACTCTACGTGTAAGTAAATTGTTATAGTAAAAAGTATCTAGGATATTTTATATAAATTTTTAATCACAAATATATTGAATTAGATTATAACATCATTGCCAAGACGTGGTAGCAACTCGAAAGTACTAAAGTTGTACTCATACTATTCAGAATTCTTGTACTTCTTATTTTAGTACCACACACTCCGTAACTATGTAAACCTGTTTATCGGTAACCAGAGACGCCGTTTGATCCAACGCTGTCTCGTTCCAAATTTCATAAGGGCGCCAACGGCTTCAGAGCCTTCCTGCCCCCCCCCCCTCCCGGTGCTGGAGACAGCGACCCTTTCTTCCACTTTGCACCGTCGTCTGCTCGCTGGAACCGCTTTGCTCCAAAATGCCTTTAGCTACCTCGACTGCGAGTCCTAGGGCCGCTCGCCTTGGTGCTTGAACGGGCTTCGTTTGCTGGTCCAAATCGTCGCCGTGCTCGAAATCGTGGGTTTTGTTGCTACAATCCTAATTATTAACTGATTACCGGAAACACTGTACATACACTAACTAACCTCCGTCTGGATAAAAATGATACAACCAGTTGGAATTCAAAAGGACTTTAATTACACAAAGATTTACAACACCTTTATTTGGAAGCCAGCACACAATCTTCTCTTTGACTTCCCTTGGGAGCTCTTCCTTTTGTTCTTATTTACAAGAGTTGTTTAGTAACTTGCTACCTACTATTATTTGTGAGTACACATACTTGATCTTATAAATTAAATGTTTGTTTTGTCGAATTGTCTAATATTGTTGAGCTAACCTCACATTTATGTTAATACACATAATTTTAACTTTGCTGGTTTCATTAATCACTATTACTCTCAAATGCTAATGTTACAGGTTGCTTTATACGCTTAGGCATGTTATATAATTTATTCAGTGTAGCATTAGCCGTAACATCATTGACCACCAGATTAGCATGTCGTTGTGAATACAAACTAACTGTACTTTTTCTTGTGACGCTTCGCCACCCTATTTACTAACACAGTCTGATTAGCATGCTTTACGTTGCTTCAAATATCTGTGAGCATTCACCAATATTATAGCAGCACTTATCATATTAAATCATAACATTGGACTAGGTTAAATGAAACCCTGCCTATGTCGTTTTTCTGAACTTAAGTCTAATTAAATTATAAATTAATTATCAATTACGGTTTATAAATGAACCAACGTTTAATCCTCATAATATTTCTCTCCGCAGCAATTAATAAAGTACCAATCCTGTTCATGTTTGGTTTCTATTTAATTAACATTCATTTGATAATAATAAAAGAGCCATAATTGCATAGGTAGCATACCATCTGAATATATTGAGAATTATTCTAATTCTTTTATCATATTGTTGGTATTTTATTAGAAGATCGTGGTGACGCTGTCATTGGCCTTTTCGAGGCAACTTAAGTGCCTCGAAATATTTTAGTGTGGTATTCCTTAGACAATTTTAAAACTAAAGGGTCAGATAAAGTTCGTTTTCTATACCAAATCTGGTGCAACTTGCGTAAACCTCCTTAAGATGTGATATTTGAAAAACCTACAATTAAGCAGTGGCAGAAGTATAGACAGTCATTGTCATAAATTAAGGAAAACAAATTGCAACATCCGGTACAAAATTAAAAACAAACTAATTTTAAGGTAAGTCATTTAATCTTTTCGATTCTTTGATCCACCTCATACTTTCACAGTAAACTTTATTTTTTAATTAAATAAATTGATTGGTTGCAAGCTGCCCATGGTTTTTTTTTTGTTAAGTGTGTAGCACTGATTACTCATACCCTCTACGGATTAATTGTATAGCTTGATAATATCCATATTAAGGAACCCTATCCAAGCGTACTGTATACTAAATTTGGTATAAATAGTTGGACTAATACGAAACTTATAGGAAAAAATATCGCAATTTTAATTTCCAACTCCACTTGTCATGACTCATTTGTTTTAAACCAGTTTGGGCAAAATTTTACCCTATTCATTCGTTTACACACAAATGGCGTGCTACAGCGCGCAGCCTGGACAGCGCTCGCCAAACCGCTGATAATGCATGACTAGTGGATGGTTTTGTCGTGTTCTGTTGCTAGCCGTACGTGCCGAAGGCAAAAGCATGCGACCGATGTCCAGTTCACCATTTTTACTTGCACATACGCTAATGTTTCTTCAAGGTTACAGACGTCGAGAACACCTAGAGTTTGATTTTAACCTTTTGGCGCAGTAACACTAATAAATTCTCGACGTACCCTTATTTTAGTAGCAAAAAAATCCATTAAAACACATTTCAGATGCCTCCAACTGTCAGACCAATTATTATTGCGAATTCATTTAATTACCGCTACTTTACGTAAAAAAACTGATACCCATTTGTGTTGCTTTCGTTTTGTTGTTTTAGTAATGTTTTGGATTGTAACAAAAGAAAATATATCTTTTAGAAAACTTAAACGCTCCGTATCTCAAAATCGAAAAATTTTAAATTGGCAAAGGATTAGCACATAGAAATATTTCGAAATACTTTAGTTACATCCCGTATAGCCTTCGATATAGAATTCGCAGGAAAACTTTTAGAAAACGGCTCAGGAGACGAATAAGAGGAAAACATTTTCAAGTCCTTGCGTTATCTGGGACACAGGCATCAATCTCTACAGATCTGCCCAGTGTTATAAATTTTGTCAAAGAACTTTGGCAGTGTTTTATGGTGCTTTCATTGAGCATATGGATAACTTCCGAGTGCATATTGTATGACCAAGGGCCTTTATTGTTTCTCATTTGCTTAATTGTATGTAGAACCTACCTCTTTCGAGAATATTTCGGTATCTACCATCATCAAAAAGATTTTATTTGTTTGTTTTCCATGATTCTAATAATTCCTCTGAAGCTATGCAAGTTCGTTTTGTTGGTCTTTAATATTGGTTATGGGTTTCCTGATATTAATCCAGAAGGTTTCTTCATCTTTTTAATGAAAATGGAAGGTGTCATTAGCATATAACTAAATTGTTGGTATATCTTTCTATTAACCATCGTTCGTTCAATAATATTCTCTCCCTCTCTTTCTCTCTTTCTCTCTCCCCCCCTCTCTCTCTCTCTCTCTCTCTGCGAATTTTCTTATTGATATATGTAGCTATTACGGTATTTTTAAATATTACACGAAGTCGGGAATCGAGGTTCACCACGTAAGGCGGTCGGCTGGCCCCAGTGTCTCTCAACTTCAAAAACTAATACGTTTGCAGTTTAGCACTTAAGCTTTAGCATCGATCGCAAAATTTATCGGCATGAAAGTTTCCGCAGATTATAACACTGATGTGATCTTGTGGATGTGGTATTGGCAAGCATAATATTACCGGCTGCAAGGCGTTTGCTCTATTCGGATGCACTAGTTGTGCAATGCATATAGACCTTTGGGGTTCCGTTTTTTACCGCATCGACTTTATCGTCGGCCCCGAAGTTCCATATTAAGTCTAATTAAAATATTACACAATTGCAAGGTTCCTCCATGGAAGCTAGCTACGTAGCAACGCCGCCGGCTCGCATATCACGCCCCATGCGCTTACTGGACAGCTAGGCTAATCTATCTTTCTGACCTGGCGATGACGGCTCGCTGTTTGGACTGTTCGACATATACTGGTCCACTGTACACTAGCTTCCTTCCATGTCTTTAAAGTATTATAAGAAAATCAAAGATTTTGGTGTATTACGCATGCTGTTGAAAATTTAGTGTTTTGTTTGCCGAATTACCATGTTTTGTAGTGTTTGCATCCTTGTATTTAAGGTTTTGCGTGCCGTGTTGCTCTCTAAATATGTGTACTGCTATATTTAAGTATTTTTATCTCGTTCAGGGAATTTGAATGCTTATTGGACGATGCTTATACAGTGTGGTCCATTAAGTGTGCAACAAATGGGACATTTTTTTATTAGTTGTACAACCAAAATTTAAATACTGCCACAAATTAGTGCATGTTCGATAACCATATCAGGTGCATTTAGAATGGCTCCAAGTCAAACAGCATACAGGGCAGGACAAAAAATATGAAATTCGTTCAAGAATAAAGTTACCATATTTAAAATAATATGACAAAATTTTATTAAGAAAAGTTGTTTAGAATTACAAGCTATTCTCAAATACGAAATCAGGGCCCCCTATTCGAATCCTTATTCTTTTCTGGAAAATTTTGTATTAGCTCCGTATTTTCATAAGAATTTGAAATAAAATTGTAGGCTTTAATTGTGAGTTATTTCACATGCAAATTATTATTATTAGTATAGCATTTGCCTTATTAAAAAGAATATTTGCGAAATTCTAAAGTTCTGTTAAATATCGTTGCAACAAACATGAAGTGAAGGGTTACCTAAAAAAATATAAATCCAAGTAAATTTTACAAATATGCTTTAAGTTGCTAAAAATTATTTAAAAGTGATGTGGTTGTGGCTACTTTAAATACATATTAAATCAGAATAATAAAAATATATATCATACGGGAGTAATATAGAATTTTCCAAAAAAGAATAAACATTCGAATAAGAGGCCGTGACTTTTTATTTGGGCATAATTTTTTATTCTAAAAAACTTTTCTCAATAACATTTTGCTATATTTTTGGAAATAAGGGGACTTTATTCTTTCACCAATTTCATATTTTTTGTCCGGCCCTGTATGCTGTTTGACTTGAAGCCATTCTAAGGGCATCTGATATGGTTATCACACATGCACTAACTTTTGGCCGTATTTAAATTTTGGTTATACAACTAATAAAAAAATGTCCCATTTGTTGTACACATAATGGACCACACTGTATAATTAAAGTAAATCACTCGGTTTCTGTATCTGTGTGGCGTCACGTGTTAAAAGAGTAGATTCCTTATTTATACAGGTTGTCTGAAGGTACTAGGTACACACGGTACTTAGGTACAGGGACGGTTTGTTTGTCTGACAGAACTAGATACAGAAACTTAAAAAATGCTATCTGTATCTAGTTACCGTGTGTACCTAGTACCTGCAGACAATCTGCATATTAAACAAGAATTTCGTGCAACTTGCTGTGTTTATTATTGCGTTTTAAACATTAGTTTTTGTCTATTTTATTATTCTCCTGTAGAGCAAACATGCAGAACGTATTTTTATAGCAAAATTAATAGCGGGCTGCAAAGGTCCAGTTTACCAGTCACCACACGTTGTTATGCCTGTGGTGCCCTAATTAGTACTCTCAACGTACCGTTCTTGTGATGCATTGGATAAACGCATCTGGTTTGACTCGAATCGCCTTTGTCTCGACGGTGAAGTTAGCCAGTTACTGGTTCTTTTAAATACCATCACGCAACTTTAATCTAATGTGCGCCCAAACTGGACTATTGTTCAAACTACAAATTAAAAACAATATCGTTAGAATATAAGTAATTAAATTTACAAACAGGGAACGTATAACAACATAAATTAAATTAATATATTATAATGCCGCCACTGTTTGCACCTACACACACGATCATTGAAAATGAACAGGGTTATGCAACACATGTCACTCATTTGAAACGATGTTTTTAGAAGGCTACTATAATTTTCAAAAATTGTATAGAACTGTCGATGTAAATAATATGTCTGATCATGTATAGACTATTCAGAAAACGTACATCAATTACAGTCATGTTGGTTGCAGAGCCCTTTTCAATGATTCTTTGTGTACATGTTGCAATCTATCTGTCATGAAAGTTAGTAAATTTCTGATATATTCAGAAGATAACTTGTATTTTTACCTATATTAAACTGAGTGGCAATTGCTCTTATTTGCATTTCTCTCATCAGCCTATAGATAACTCTTTCTTTTTCGAAACCCTTCAAATGACAGGGCATATTTTCAAATAACTGATTTTCGACTTTGGATGACAGCAAAAAATGCAACAGTTAATTTAAATGCGCAAGTTACTAATGTATTATTCTAAAAGTAGGGTTTACATTATAAAAAATTGGTGTACTTGATTTGTTTTGCGACAACCGTACGGCTGTCGCGTTAAAAATCTGGTACACCAAATTTTTCCATTTGTGAATACGACTGAAATAACATAAGTATCATAGGAACCGCTAGATTTAAAGTATCCGTCACTGCTATCACTAGTCCCTCTTTATAAGCTGTCAGCCCAAATAACAATGTCCACAATTTTTAAATTCAAGTCACTAGATTTTCGACCTTGTACCAGATTTTTAAGGCGATAGCCGTACATCAATCACAAAATACTCTAAGTAATTGAAGTGCCGTAAAAATGTTGATGTTGACCTGCGCCCCAGTCATAAGTAAGCCTTTTCCTTGTTTATTGCTGCTAGCATGTCGGCTAGTTGCTATTGTAATTAGAAAACATTTTGCTGATATTTAATTCTTGATTTTTTTCTTTCAGCTAATTCAATTTGGAGGTTTTTCTTGATTTTCTAGAAACACGAATGGTTTTCACTGTGCTTTAAAGCCACAGCTTGAGCTAAAGGTAGGCTATCTACCATGCCCAAAGATTTATCTGACAATCATTGGTATCGTGATCAATACAGCCGAAATATTTTTTTCTCTAAATTAATTCTGCTAATAATTCCTAGGGGTGTTGGGTTTAGGGGTAGTATCAATAGTAATATGACAAAGGCGAAACATACTTACCGATAATTTTGCACTCGCCAAAAGTCGAGTGCTGGTTGTAATGAAAACTGTCCCGAGGGCAGTTTTCTAAGGGCAACCAGCATGATGACTCTTGACAAGGGCAAAATTATATGTAAGTATGTTGCCCGCGTTTATATTTTGAAGATTATTACACAAAACTCGTATAAGAATTATGATTTAAATTTTATCTAAGAGGAGAGTTTTTTATTTTATCTCCCTAGCTATGAAAACAACGAGTTCTTTTATTAATTGTGAAAAATACGATTCCACAGCATTTTCCAAGTCCTTCAAAGCGACAGCCTCTCAAGTAAATGAGTTTTGAAAAGAGATAATAGTCACTGGAGGCGAGGTCAGGACTGTAAGGTGGATGTTGTGCTTCCTCAAAGCCGCATTCATTGACTACTGCTTGAACAATTTGTGCTTTATGCACTCTGCAATCGTCGTGCAGAGCCTTCAAGTTCTTAATTGTGTCTTTGTAGACATTCACCGTTATTGTAGTCCCTTTTGGCATATACTCAATTAAGAGAATCCCCTCCGCCTCCCAGAAAACTGTAGCCATTACTTTTCCCGCAGAAAAGTGCGTCTTTGCCTTCTTGGGTGGAGGAGAGCCCTTATTAATCCATTGCATGGACTCTTGCTTCGTGAGTTCTCAACCCCAATTACAATTCTATGGAAGAAGTTTTCATCTTGGGATAAAGCAGTCAAATTCTCCCCGCAAACTTGTGGTTTGCAAATTTGTTGTTCAAGACTGAGCAGCTTGGAGATCTATCGTGCCGACACTTTGCTCATTCCCAAATCTTTTGTAGAATTTTAAAAACACTCGTTTCTGATATTTTTATTTATCCAGCAATAACTGAAACTGTTACTCCGCGGTAAGTCAACACCAAATCTTCAACTTTGTTGTTGATGATTTCTTCAGTTCATGCTTGCAAAGGTCTGCTACACTTTGGGTCGTCATGAATGGATTCCTTGTCCCATTGGAACTGCTTGCACCAATATTTGACTTGGAAATAGGACGGGCTATTTTCTTCCTACACTACCACCATTCTCTCAGGAATATTCTTCGGGCCACTGACTTCATTCGATAGAAATTTTATGACGCTTCTGTGTTCAAGTTTCTTTAAACTAACATAAACATGGCAATGTTAAGCGATTACAAACAAACTTCAAGATGACACTATAAAATACCACAGAAACTTGACATAAGAAAGATGTCCCGATGTCATATTGTTTTCATAGCTAGGTAGATAACATAAAAACCTCTCCTCGTAATAACGCCAAAAACTCAAATTGCTCGAATTTTGCATTTCTTTTTCTAATCATGACAGCATCTACGGAGTCGATAATCACCCCTAGGGCGCTTATCATGTAATCAGTTTTGGATTGGTCGATTTAAAAAAAATGCATGGTTCTCATTGGATGTTAGCAGTCGTTCTGAAATATTGATTTTCATATATACGAAACTTTCAGTTATGATAACTAGAAGCTGTACATGCAAACTGTGTGGACACGCAAGCCAAATTAAGTGGGGTGCCTGATGATGGGCACCACCAACCTTATACCAAATTAAAAGGCATAGGAAGTAATCCGAAATTGATATGAAACACATGAACAAACACATTTTCTCCTTAGGATATTCTTCCATATCTCTTTAGAGGCATAGACATGGTGTAGGTTCCTTAATGAATGAGCGGTTATAAAACTAAGTTTTTTTTTATTGGAAGAACCAGTTCAGCAAATAATCTTGCGTTAAAAACATTGTACCAATCATGGAAAAAAGCATCAATGTTTAATTACTTGCCAATTCTATAAAAAGTAACATAATCCAGGCCTGTGTTTCCACAGACACATAGGGCCGGTTGCAGAAAGCAATGTTAAGTCTGGTGTTAGCTAACGCGACGTCAAAGTGAACAAAAACGAATCAAATCTCAAATGCTTATGGTAACTAATACATTAGTAAACAAAATTTGATGCGATTTTGTTCACTTTGACGCGACGTTAGCTAAAACCAGACTTAACATTGCTTTCTGCAACCGGCCCTAAGTCTGATAAAGAAGTATAGCTCAGTTCTACAAATACCAGGCCAACATTTAGAACTAACAAAATATAATGCGTCTAATATAGTCTTAGGTGACTTTAACGCCAACGTCGGCACCGTTAGAATGAAGAACTTAGAGGATAACTTACCTTTGAAAAACGTAAAAAAGCGGCAAGAGGTTAATAAAATACCGTCCAAACGTACTTGTTATAATGAACACCTGGTATGAATTATCACCTAGGCCTTTATATACGTAGAAATTTCCTCAGCACGGGACTACCGTATTGTTCGAAATCAAATAGGTTTTTACACACTCAACAGAATATTCAGAACTATGTAACAAAAGTTGCCAAATCGCCGGGTCCTGACTTTCATGACAGATAGATTGCAACATGTAAGTGCAAACAGTGGCGACATTATAAAATATTAATTTAATTTATGTTGTTATACGTTCCCTGTTTGTATATATAATTATTTATATTCTAACCATATTGTTTATGTAGTTTGCATGATATATTACCAAAATTACAGATAACTGTAATTCCGAAGCATGGGAACCGTTTAAGCAATACCAAAATATAAAAATATTGGCATCGGATCTATTTATTGGCAACAACAGTACATTGGCGTAAATAAGTTAGGAATAAAATAAAACGCTTTTATAAAGAGATTATTCTAATAGGTGTGCCTTATTTTTATAAAATTAAGTTCAACGTGTCCTACCAACTGTAGACATTAAAATAAACACAATGGGAAATATATTTCGTACACTACTTTACAAATTTATTTTAAATATATAATTTTCTGATATTTCTAACCTTTTTTCCACATGTGTATTCACAGTGTAACGTTAGCTCCATTAGAAAATTTATCTAACTCATTAATACTATGCTAGAAATGTTTACGGAGTTAATTTCTGTCACAATCTGCTCTTGTTCGCCCTAACGCTCGAACAGAAACGAAGAAGACGTCCACCACCAGCGGTGCGCAGAGTCTCGTATGAGCACTCACAGCGCAGCCCCCACTCAATTGTACCCGGAGCAACTTCGCCGATAAAGCGAAACAAAAATTATAAAAGCAACTTCCACACCCATTTCAATCGCTTGAGATTTGAGACCTAATATCTTGATCCTGACTACCAGCTTTAGGTCTTCCTCTGCACCTGATCCCATTTCCTATTGTTTTCCTAACCTAACTCTACTCTGTGACGGGAACCTGTCTTGGAGGACATTCTCTCCTAACCTTAACTCAACGCAGTTCTGCCTTGTAACGGGAACCCGTTTCGTAGAACTCCCCCATAACCTGGACCTGACAAATTTCTGTTGTGTGATGGAATCTCGTCTCGTAGGATAGTATGTTAACGTAAACCTCACCCCCGAAGTCCACTACGATACGTTGACCATAAATAACCCGCTTCGCCGAAGTTATTATAACCCAAAAGCTCATTAAAATTCTGGCGTACCTGTAGCAACAACATTGCTAGTCCAGGCTAGTGAACAGGCCCTGCTGAAGTTATTCCTGGGGACCCAAACTTATATACCAAGGGACTCCTGCGGTCTGCCGAGCTTGACATCCTAATTACATACGTCACCAGCACCATAAACCTAGTTATTCTATGAAATTAACCCGTATATAAAATTCGTAAATAATCGCCATCTTCGGCGACATTAATAACAGAACTTTCTTGGAAATGATCCAGGGGAGCATCCGAGTAGAACCGACGTGTATAGTGGATTGCTGACCGCCAAGTAGCATCGATCCAGCCCGTTTACCAGAGGAAATTCTATATTATAATTCTATGTACATATCATTACTAATTAAGGTTTATTATAGATAGTTAGCTAGAAATATTATATGATTTACTTATATGCTGTTTAGTCCGGCATTTATACATTTGAGTGGTAACGAATCCATGGACATCTGAGCATATGCAAGGCGAAAAATTAATAAAAGTAAACTGTTTAATAAAAATTTTCCGAACAATTCATGCTAGCATCACAACAGAATCTCACTAAGTATTATTAATGGTTAATTGCTTATTTTCTATATATTTCAGAGCTCCCATATATCTATTTTATGTTTGTTAATTTGAGGAATAGTTTTTTGCTTCTTGCTTTTCAAGAAGACAATATACCAGCAAGCTATCTAGAAACAACAGCCACTGTCATATTTTCTTTTTTATGATAATAGTAGCAGTAATGCGCAATATTATTTTCTGAGCGGTTTGTTTATATCCTGGGCGAATACTTTTAAACGTATTATTATATTATGCATTTGATTTTCATTGTCCTTGAGGATTAAATTTCTTAAATAAAACTTTAAACTCTGGTTAAAAAGCAACATCGCCACTGGCTTTCATGCGTACAAGAGAGAAAGAGCCAGTAATTAAGGTTGTCGAACCTTTCCTCGAGTCAATATTTCAGGCGGCGAGCCGATTATTTTGCAGTAGCGCAATTTTGCCAATTTTAGAAAATTACGTTCTTTGTCGGATATGTAGTCTCCTAAAGCACAGTCTACCTACATGAAATAATCTCGAATACCACCCCGTTTGTGTGCCACATCATTTCACATCGATCTCCAACCGCATATATTTAGAAGAACCCCGCACCGTCCTTCAAACGCACTGTCTAAGACCAGTTCTATATTCTAATGCAGCCCAGCAGAAACATTATGCTGTCGGCATGTAGATCGACGCCGACGCTCGTAATCACATTTTTATGTAGACTAGGGACAGATGTAGAACGACGCCAGTTTTGCAGCTGTTTAGGTTAGTTTCATTCAAACCCATCAAGTACGGCTTCCATTTTTTAGGCCCCAATTGGCAACCCCATTTTGGTCGCTAGCTACACATTGCCTTACCAGGGCCAAGACGAACCTGCTTTCATTGCATGTGTGATTTACCGCAAACTTAGAAAATGTAGTAATCTAAATTTGCATGCGTAAATTTCTACAAATTTTTTGTTTTTAAATAAACTTGCTGTTGGAAATTCTTCTTATGCGAACAGGTATGCAAGCTTTGCTTATCGCGCAACGTGACGCTACGAGCAGCAAGTGGAGTACTTAGTGATTTTTTGTTAAATTGTTGCATAAAGGTATTTTTATCCTAATAGAATTCTTAAATTTACTATGGAATTTTAATTTCTAAAGCGATGTGCAGTTTTCTTGTAGTAAAATACTCTTTCCCCAATCTGGCATGGTAAATTATATTTGGAACTGACCACGCACACCTCCGATCACCGAGAGAAATATTCCCCTAGTAGGAATTTTTCCCAGCATTTCACCGGTATACAAAGCATTAGGTGGTGCCTTAAAAAAAACACGAATTTGTCTCTGTATCTTTGCAGGTCTGGTAAAATCCACTCTTCAGACTTATGCTCTGTCTTAAACAGGGTTTTGCCTCTAACACAACTGTATCAATTTCCTGTAAAAATATCGTCCGGTTTCCGGTTTAGTTTGATAAAATATGGTTTGCACAAGTATGAGGGTTTTTTGCTATGTTACTTATAAGCAGATCGAAAAGTAATTCTTAAGATAAGCACTTATCGATTTAACCAATATATGGTTTGCCATTCTAAATTCTTTATTGGTTGTAAATAATATAATAAGGAGAAAATAACGTAGAAACTTATATATCAAAGACGTAATAAATTACATAACAATTGGAGTCCCACCCTTTAGTCTAGTCAGTTTTCAGAAAATCTAATTTTTACGAGAATTTTATATTGCTTTCGGACAAAAGGTTTGTTCCCCCTATTTCGACCCTGTAAATCCGAAAATGCCGGTTGCCCAAACGAAAACCTGGCCGGAAGTGAGACATCTAAGATGGCGGCCAATACAGCGCCGAAACCCGAAAACGGTGCTGTAAGCCCCCTTTGACATAGGAACTCGTCCAGAATGTCTAGTTATATGTTTTTGAGCATGATAAATTCAAAAATACGCTGTAAAAAACGTTGGCTAAGTTTTTTCAAGATGGCGGCCAAGGTGACCCCATCACCCTTATACCTCTTTTTGGCGTAAAACCGAGTGTGACGTGTCCCAATATATGTTTTAAAACATTGGGATTTCAAAAATTAACTCCAAAACAACGTTTCAACTAAACTTTAATTCAAATATTTTCTAAAATGCGACAAACAAGCGACTTTTTTTGGAAACGAAAACGTACAGAAACCAGAAAAGATTACTGTGTTTCTCCAGAATTAAGGCAAGTACGTTTGCAAGAAGTACAGAGTTATAAGCAAGAGACGTTTGCTTTCCTCCAACTGCAGTTCTTTAAGTTACTAAGTCCTTTACAGTGGCATACAACAACTTCTGGGCACGTCTTAGGAATAGGATATAGCGTCATGGAACGTGGAACAACTTGCTCTCCGTCGATGGTCTAGCCGCAGTCTTCAAGCAATGGAAGAGATGGATTGGAAAGGTGAGCATTCTGCCAAACACACACCTGTCAATTTAGAAATAGATGAAATAACGTTTTGGCAGTCTTTTCTGTTTTTGTCCAACGCCAGGATCAACCTGTATGGACAATTAGATTGCTTGTATTATTACTTCCCTCGTTTGAAAGACGAAGAAAGTACTGTAATCAGGAAAAAATCACCTTCTGAGATTTCTTCAGATCATCACATTTCAAGGTCCATAGATGACGAAAAAGAGGTTTTCTCAATTTCGCATGTCTGTCTGCCTGTTGGCAGTACAGCTCAGAAACCATTTGTCGGAGGAAGACGGTATTTTGCATACCGATTATATACCTACCTCGAATGAAACCGGTACAATTTCATACAAATATATACAGGGTGAGCACTTTAAAATAATAAAACTTTGTTTATTTTTGGGTTAATTTTAAAATAGAAGAAAGTAGTAACTTTCACATAGGTCAGGCTTTACGTTTGCCGAAAATAAGACTCAACCGATACGGGATAATTTCACAAAAAAGTAAACACGTTTTAACAATAACACCGTTCTGTTCAAGAGAGGCGTGCGCCGAACTTATTTGAAAGAGGCTCGATAACGTAGTTGGCTTTATCGGTGCAGATACGATATCTATGTAGGGGTGAGGTTACGATCGCTCTGCAGATGCGGCGGGTTCAAAACCCAGCAGAATTTATTTTTTTTATTTGAAAATGTTGATATTTTCACTGCTAACTTAATTTGATTTTTAAAATTATTTAGTGTCACAATGTCGACGAGGGAAGTTCGGGGTAAAACCAGATTTTTTTTATTGGATAGCGTGAACTCAACTTGCGTCCAAGTCCCCTCAGAAGCTCGCAGTTTTCGCCTGGTACTTGTTTCTTCTTTAGGACAGGTTGCACTTGATGCCTTGTCAACAAACTGTACGTTTTCTCTGATATCTTACTTCTCCAACAAAGAGATAGTGCCAACATTTGCGCAAGACAGGTTGCAACGCGCTGGCGGGCGGACATGGGGGAAGGCTATCCCGATTCGAGTGCAGTGTTGCCGTACGTCGCAGTGCTGCCAACCTTTTAGCTCAAACCTTTGAAGTGATGTTTAAATGAGAATCTTTTAATATAAGTAATTCAAATGGCAGATTTATTCTCAGCAAGAACCTTAAACCTAAAACTTAGATTTATTTCAAATTCACGTCAGAACCTAACCAATGCTTTTCTAAAGTGTATTTTTCAATGTCTCATGCTCAAAAACATTCAACTAAACATTTTAGAAGCGTTTCTATGTCAAAAGGGGGGTTTTACAGCGCCGATTTCGGGTTTCGGCGCTATATTGGCCACCATCTTAAATATCACATTTCCGGCCAGTATTTCGCTTGGCAACTGCCATTTTCGGATTCAGCAATGTCGAAATAGGGGGAAAAAACCTTTGGTCCAAAAGTAATATAAAATGCTTCTAAAATTAAAACGGAGAGCTTTTTTCGATTTTGCGACTAGACTACTTACATTTCAATGGATGATTTCAAAATAACTTTAGCAATTGTTTTATGACAATGTCAACAAAACAAATCGGTTGCTATCACGATTTTATTAAGACGACCATATTATTTTTGACCAACGAAATAGGTGCAGTAAGTTTTCAACAAGTAATTAAAAACGCGTTCTGAAAACAATTTCAATAATATTCGTTTCAATATTCCATTTCACTCGTACCGTAAAAATTCATTTTCCAGAAATATAACGTAAATAACTATTATGACTCTTAGGCTACAATATGACACAATACGCCCTTAAAGATACAGTGTAACGTGACCAACTCCGCCCAGTCGTAGTTGAAGATGTATTGAACCTTTAAATATCAATCTTCTGAAAACCCGCGCCTTTTAAAAGTTTCGTATGTTAAAAAGTTTTTTGTGTGCACCATTTTTAATCCAACCGATATTTGACTAGGATTACCTGTTAGCAAAAGCAACGTTGATTTGCAACCTTATAAGTGCTGGTGGTAGTAGAAGTAGATTTCATTTATTAAACGGAAGATACTAAATGTATATATGTAAAGAACTTAGGTAATGATTGTCTTTCTATTTGAAGTGTAGTATAAACAAGTTTTTTATTAAACCAGCTTATAAATAAATTAAACGTCAGTACATTAATTTATAAAATTGAACTAACACCGTTCCAAAAACATTGGTCAAATTAGGGATTGATAATATTACTAATGAATAGACGAGTTTTATATTTCTTTAGACTTTTCAAGTTGCACTTCTAATATCAAAATGAAAAACAGTTTCATCTTGATTTGTGGTGATTCACATTTAATTGTTTTTATATAACTTTATATTCCGGCCTTGATTAAAACATGATTGAAGGAAGCATTATTTCTCTTCGCTGGTCGTTATTGCTACGTACACTTATTGTCATTTACACATTCTATGCGTAATATAGATAGGGTATTTTATTCACGCACCGGAACCTACATAATAAAAAATTATAGCATTATCGGGATATTAATGGGAAAAAGGCTGCATTATATTCAAAGAATCTGCTACGAATGGGAATGCTTTACTAAACACCTCAAATAAAAACTTTTTCTATTAGTATTTCGCAATTTGAGTGAAATATAGAATAATAACGATTAGCTGTAGTTGCGATAACCGCAAGTTAATTTCTACTAATCTGAATACGAATAATTGTTAATTGGTTTGGCGGCGATAATAAAGGTAAGTTAAAAAACGAGTTTACTGTATTAATTGCTTTAATTTCGCCAAGTGTCCATATATGACGTACACTCTCATTCTTACTATAATAATTTGCTCAGTTTTTCTTTATTAAGTTCTTCAGACTCGTATTCATTACTTTTTCCGGATGTTAGTATCCGTCTTCCATATATTTTCTCACGCACATCGTGGCTAGCCTTACTCCATCCTTTACTTATGCTTACACTTATTCCCACTCTGTAATGTTGACTATTTAAAAGTAACCGGGATCTGATGCATCTCATGTATATATTGTGATGGTCTTAAGCCCACGACATTGGTAAAGAGATGCCAGTAATAATAAAGTAATTAACTAGGGAACGCAAAAAGCAAGCTTGTTTTTCACAAGGGTCGAGATTGACTTGCAGATAAATTAAATAATAGGTTTATAATGAATAGCCGAACCGAAAGAAATTAATAGTCACAAAAAGGTTTGCTATGTGCAAGTAAAAGAAGCGTAGTTTCAATAAAGCTAGTCAGTGAAATTTGTGAGGATTCTAAAAAGGTAAAGAAGCCAGAATAAGATAATAATACATTGCGAAAGAGCAATCTGAAAAAGCAGGCAAGTGGACATAAGAAAGCAATCTGAAGGCGCCAATAGCCTATTTAAATTGTTTTGTACGCTTACAGCTTACAGCCTTTGTATTGTGTATTTTTTAAATATGCATTTTCTGGTATTTGCTTTATTGCAACTTATATGCCTTTTTATGTAAACTGTTGGGTTTTCATTGCTGGTAGGGTTTGACGGTGTAAGTTCAATACTACAGGTGACAACGAGCTGACTTTCAACAATATTAGCTCACCCTTAACCGCACTGATAATATTGATAGTCTCATACCTCACCGAATGAATAAGCTAAGGCATTGTAAGGTAATTATAGGGTTAGGTAAAAAGCCGTGCTACAAGTAATTTAACAATATTGAAATATATACAACTAGTAATACAATAATATAATACATAAAATATATAAAGTTAAAACTTGAATATGATGGACGGTCCAAAATGCTGGTTGGAATGCTATAAAGCAAACAGAAAAACAATTCTGAGAATAGAACCAAAGCTCTTAACGATTTATTTCAAACTTGCAATTTTTAATGTGTATTGATGTGAGATAGCTAATTTTCAAGTTGAATACCTCCTTTGCTATTTTCTTTTTTATTAACTCTTATTTTAAATAGAACGCCGTATATTATTAAATTCTTGAATTCAGCTTAAAATTTTTGAGAATATTAATTTGTCTATTCAACTAACGCTCTATTTGGACGATTTCTGTAGAATTTGTAATTTTTGAAAAATATTGACAAATGCTTAAAAAATGCAAATCAAATTTTTAGCTAATTATAAAATAACTGTAGAAGGAAGTTGTATACTTGGATCACACCAGATTTTTTAGATATATCTACTAATTTAGGGAGGTCTTCATTTTATTGAGAGATCGCGCCGGAAAGAGTAAATGGAGTGTAGCGTGGCATATCATCTGCATGCAGGTGGTTTTTCGACAAAAATATTTCAAAAAGAAATTGTTGGTTTTATATTAAAAATATTAAGGACCTAAGATCGAACCTTGAGACACTCAGACAGTTTAATTACTAAGGATTAAGCATGATCTGAAGAACGTTACTGCCTTAGTTTCTAGTCCAATATAATGCAGAGTTGCAAGCAAAACCCAATGGTTTAAAAGGTCAAATGCATTGGTGTAATCTATTATTGCAAGTGTAGTAAGTTTATTATCGTGCTTATACTTTAGTAAATCACCGTGACATTCAACGAAGCAGTAGACAGTTATTATTTTTGATAAAACGTGATTGTAAATTAGGAAGAGTATCGAATTTAGTTAAGTGATTACACAACCCTGATTTAGCAATTTTTTCTAGAACTTTTGAAAACGCTGGGAAAACACATGTCGAGCGTAGATGATTAAGTCTCTTTAGGTAAATGAGGTTACAGATAATAAATACAATACGATACCCGAATTTAAATGTGTCATGGAAATAACAAGTGCTAATTTACAGCTGCAAGAAAATGAGGAATTACATACTGAAATTTACGATATGCGCAGTATATGGTAACAAATGGAAACAACATAATCATATTAATCATATCTCCACCTCGTAATTTTGATTTAATTGATTTCAAAATTTTGTCTTATGTTATCCTTCATATTATTGCAATAGAAGCATAATAGTACCGAATCAGAAGTATTCTGGCTACTTGCAAAGTTTATCAAAACGTTAATTTCATCAGGGTTCTATAAGCTGAAATACAGTGCAGTGCAGTTATTTCTGTTTGCTGCAGACATTAAATTTTACTACTTTTTTCGAGATATCTTCGGATTTTTTGATGCTAGATTAATGCTCTGAATACGAAAGTTTTCCTGCCGAATTGAGGAGGTGACAAAATTCCTGAGTGATTTATAGTATTTACATTTTGCTAATATGTGTATTTTACTATCACGTGAAACTTTGTTTCTTAATTTAATTCGAAGTTTAACTTAATTTAATTCTAAGTTTAACCTTGTCAATAATCTAGGGTTGCTTAGGTTTTTACCGTTTTGACCGTTTTAGTAAAGCATGAAGATTAAATGAAGTCACTCGTTTAGAGGTGCTTCAAATACCGCCTTTGTGCTGACAGTTGATGAGGCATATGCTCAAGTTCAGTGCACTTCCAACACTAGAATAGCGATGCGCTATGATGTGCTTGGCGAGAGATAACTCAGTCAAAGTCAGATGCTTGTGCATCTAATTGCGGTATAAAGCTAACCACTTGCGTGAGTTCAAATGACGTCGAAGTATACACTACCTGGCCTGGATTCGTGTCGTTCCGCTCTACACGGCGATGGCTTCACTCTTTGTATCTGTCGCTTTCTTTGTTGTTTCTTTGTTGCACTTCTTCTGAATACCTTACAAGAAACTTTTTTCCACGCTTTTCTATGCTGATAGTTCTCTAGTACACGTAGGATTTCCACTTTTACTTGGCATAGTATCTCACTTTCCAGTAAAATAAACGCCCGGTGAGATTTTAGACCCGTGGACCAAATCACTTCACACGTCGAGCTCAAGTTTTTCACACAATGACCCTTTGCGTGATAAAATCATTCGCTTCCAGCACTCGTTCGTATTAACGCCGGATATTCAACCACATTTGCACGATTTTAAACTAACTAAATATAATTATAAATAAATATTATTACAATCGTATCCTCAAATCGGCTGTATAGCGAAATGTTTTGATTAATAGATTTAGGCAATACATGTCAAGTTTCCGTTTCAAGTGTTTTTTAATCTTTCTCTGGCAGCATCAGATTCATTGAAATTTTTAATAAGATTAATTGAGTGCTTTGGTAGTCTAGCTTCTACGAGTAGTACAACATAGTGCCTCACAACCAATGCACACAGTCAAGGTCCTTCTTGTAATCTGAGAAGCACCTTATTTCGGAATTTGTCACGATTTGTTTCAGATTAAGAATTTTTTCGAAGGTTTCTCTTCCTTAACAAATTCTGACTGTGAGTGTTGCAATCTACGAGGCTATAGAATATTGGAAAGGAGGTTTTATAATCTGAAGCATTATTTTGCTTGCATGGGAGGGAAGTAAGATGCGATGTTTGTTGGAATTTGTGGGTTGTCCCCGTTTATGTATAGGGACAAATAGAGATGTGCACCAATCATTTGATAACTTTTCTTCGTTCCAGATCTGCATGTTGTCAATATCACTCCAATTCCATTTTTATATAGATGTTGTAACAACTCTCAGGTTACCCTATTGTTGCCTGGTGCTTTTAGTTGCGTACATTTTTTATTGAATTATTTACTTCGCAGAATATAATTTCTAGCTCATGATAAAAGTTTTCCAAGCGCATCAGTATCAGTTGTGTTTGAATTGCTGTACTTATAGATTCGTGCAATAGTTTTTCCATTGAAAAATAGCTGTTGTTTCATTGCTAAACCTGTGGCTTTCTATTTCATGACAGATATTGCTTAGACAAGGGGGGTAGCGGGTAGACACTCCCTTCGAACCCGGTATAAATAAGTCTACTTCAGGAAAGCGCCCCTGCCCACGCAAGCCATGTTTTCCTCCCACCTCCCAATACCGGGAGAGAATATGTCCCAACCTAAATTCCCATCCACACCTTTAATCCTTCCCATATCCCATCCGGTGAAGAAGGAAGAAGACACCCACTTCACTATATACTAGCCTAAGACTATTTGTGCAACTATTTGTGCTACAAATTTGTACAATTGTATTTATATGATGGCAGGTTTAATGCAAATTGATTCCGGAGTTAAAAATATTCCTCCAGTCGGATCTCCGGGGAGGAAGGTATTAACCGATGCTATACACAAACAAAATCAAACTATGACAAAATCACTAAGAAAGAAAATAAAACTTGCAACCTACAACACCAGAGGTTAAGAGAAGCAGGAAAACTAAATATATTAGAAAAAGAAATTAAGGAAATAGACATAACAGGAATATGTGAAACGCACTGGAACGGATCAGGCCACTATAAAACAGCAAATGGCAATACAATATATTTTTTCGACGACTGACATCGAAAGTAGATTTTTCTCACTGTCATTTGACAACAGAAAGTTGACATTTGCCGCTGAGCGTGCGTTTTCATCATTTTGCCGCTCGCCGAGCGTTTTGGGTTTCCGCGTGAACAAAATAGGTAGCCACGTCCGAATGTTTCCTTGACAATGCCCGTCATTTGTCGAAATAATCGCGTCACATGTCTAATAGACTGCGCGAGTGATGTTAACTTGATTGTCAATTAATTTTTGCGATAAAATGAAATTTGATATTTTCCTTTAATAATATGCTCAGTCGTCAAAAAAATAGTATGTATATTTCGAGCTAAAAGTGCCCTTGCCGCTTTTGCATGATTGCTGGTGTTGGGGGAGCTTCCCACTTTTCCTTTATATGGAAATTTATGGTTGCAGGTTCGATTCGATTTTTTAGTGGACTGTAGGAATTGTAGGTTTCACTGAATTATACACACGTTGAAAAGCCGGAAATATGTTACTTTATTAGCAATAAACAACACATTGAACGTTTGAACATTTACAAAGAATTAGCTTTCGGAGTGCGGACCGGTTCGCATGCTGCCACGTTGACAGATGGAACGTAAGTGAACGGCGAGGCAAAGCCCGCTCGACCTTCTACTGCGCACAGTATGAATTCAGAATGCAAGAGAGGCGGCAAAAGTTTATAAAGTCCTTAACATACCGCCCGCCTTGGAAAGGGTAACCTTTCAAATAAAACAGTACAGAGTTGACATGTAAAAGCTAGAGTAAAACATGTAACATGAACACACATATATACAAAGCATAATAGTACATGGATCTTAATCTAGTACAAGAAAACCCGAACAATGGGGAGCCAAAAGGCTTTACGAAAACTGCGCTGAACGCTAACGCACTAGTTCACAACACTAGGTAGCGGGCACAATTTGGCGAAGGATCGCTTCACGATCCCTGACACAGTGTTCACTGACGCCACACGCGTAACGCCGTCAAGGCCAGGGTGCAGCTCGGTGACCCGGCCTAACCTCCACTTCAGAGGGGGTAGATTGTCATTCTTGATGAGGACCATGGAACCAGGCTGGAGGTCCGAAAGATGCGTGCGCCATTTGGTGCGCTGTTGGAGTTCCGAGATGTACTCCTTGCTCCATCTTTTCCACACATTCTGGTGAAGTTGTTGTATTCTCTGGTATTTAGACAGCCGAGACTCGACTATCTCAGTAACGTTGGGATCAGGCAGTGACACCAACGGACGACCAATCAGGAAATGAGCAGGAGTCAAAGGCTGAAGGTCGTTTGGATCAGAGGACAAAGGGGACAGGGGTCGGGAGTTTAAGGCCGCTTCCACCTGTGCTAACAAAGTGCTAAATTCATCATAATTTAGACTAGCGTTACCTATAACGCGACGTATGTGATGTTTGGAGGACTTGATTCCGGCCTCCCTCAATCCGCCAAAGTGGGGACTGTGCGCGGGTATAAAATGCCAAGCTACTCCGTCGTTCGCGACTGATTCGGAAATAGAAGGGTTTTGTTCCGCGAGAAAATTGCCTAATTCGATTAACTCGGAATTAACGCCTACAAAGTTAGTGCCGTTGTCTGAGTAGACATGGAGCGGTTTGCCTCGTCGAGCCACAAACCGGCGAAAAGCCATTAAGAAGGTTTCAGTAGAAAGATCAGCGACCAATTCAAGGTGCACTGCCTTTGTGACGAAACAAACGAATAGACAAAGGTAGGACTTTACTAGTTTAGAACCACGTCCCTTGCGATCCTTTATCATGAAAGGTCCACCAAAATCAATACCAGTCGTATGAAATGGGGGCAATGATTGAGTACGAGAGGCTGGCAGGTCTCCCATTATGGGTTCAGTTAACTTAGGAGAGAATCTAAAACACCGTAAGCATTGATGAACCACTTGCTTGACGATATTTCTGCCAGAGGTGATCCAATATCGTTCTCTGAGATTAGCTAACAGCATTTGAGGTCCGGCATGGAGAAGCCGAAGATGCTCATGCGATACTAGGAGTTTGGCGAATGGATGTTTGCCAGAAATCACTAGAGGAAACTTCTTGTCAAAGGGTAATTGAGAGTTGTGGAGCCTACCACCAACTCTTAGCAGTCCCTCGGAATCCAGAAAGGGATTCAGGGATATCAAAGCAGAAGATTGTTTCACAGGCTTGCTCTGTGACAACAGTTTAAGTTCGTCAGGAAATGACTCGCGTTGGGAGAACCTGGCAAGCCTTACAATAGATGCTTGCAGTTCATCTGTAGAGAGGGGACCAGAAAGACGATCAGCCTTAGGGGCTCGCGCATTGTTATGAAAACGAAAGCAATAAGCTATAACTCGTTGTAAGCTAGCAAAGCTTGAATACTGATTGAACGGAAATGGTTCAACAGAGGTTACAGGAAGACTCTGAACTTCTTTTTTGAATTCTGGAAGCTCAGCACGAACATGTTTGGAAGTAGGCCAAGAGGCCTCACCTTCGCTTAGCCAGGTGGGGTGATTCTCCTAGTGAGAAGATCAGCAGGATTAGACATTGTGGGAACATGCCGCCAAGTGGCATCAGAGGTGAGTTGCTGAACATCAGCAACTCTGATGCACACAAAGGTCTTAAGAAGATTTGGACTGGTTTTCAACCATCCTAGCACTATTGTGGAATCTGTCCACAGACCGATTCTAGATATGGGCAAATCAAGTGCCTTTATGACTTGCACGGAAAGTTTGCTTAGAAGAACAGCTCCGCAGAGCTCGAGCTTCGGGATTGTCAAGGGCTTTAAAGGGGCTACCTTGGCCTTGGAACAGAGAAGGTGAACCTGCACTTCCCCTTCCTGATTCTTGGAACGTAGGTATATCGACGCACCGTAACTATTGTTAGAGGCGTCGCAGAAACCATGGAGCTCTATCTCGACCACGCTCCGACAGAGGACGTGACGAGGAATTGCTAAGTCATTGAGCATGAGAAGCTCACTGCGATAGGTTAACCATTTTTCTTGTATGGCTTTAGGAACGGGTTCATCCCAATCCAGCTTTTCCATCCAAAGCTGTTGCAAAAGAACCTTGGCACCCATGGTGCATAGACTTAGAAGACCCAACGGGTCGAATATCTGCGATATTTCAGACAAGATGCTACGCTTCGTAGCCTTACTACTTGTAGAATTTGAAATATTGAACATCAGATGATCGCTTTTAAAGGACCAAATCAAACCAAGGGTGTTTGTGTGCTCATGTGCACTAAAATCAAGAACACCCGGATGCAAATCGGAATCTGGTATTCCATCGAGAACTTCTGGAGAGTTAGAAATCGACTTTCTAAGTTTGAAGCAGCCTGACTCAAGAATCTGATCCAAGTTTGAGCAGAGAGTACGCGCTTTCTCAGGAGTGTCGGCACCTGTCAGAAGGTCGTCGACGTAGAAGTCCTCCTTTATGATTCGAGAGACTTCGGGATTTGAAGCCTCACATTCGATGCCCAATTGGGTTAAGCATCGAATAGCAAGAAAAGATGCTGAAGCGGTGCCATACGTAACCGTATTCAGGTCGTACGACCAAAGAGGCTCAGCTGAGGAGGGTCGCCACAAGATTCTCTGAAGGGGCCTATGGTTAGGATTCACCAGAACCTGGCGATACATCTTCTCGATATCAGCTGATATAGCGAATAAATGCTTGCGAAAGCGAACAAGAATTGAAAATAAGTCTTGCTGCACGGTTGGGCCAACCATCTGAATGCTGTTCAGAGATTGCCCGGAAGTGGTTGCTTGAGAACCATTGAATACAACTCGGAGTTTAGTTGTCAGGCTTTCCTCTTTTAAGACTCCGTGGTGGGGTAGATAATAGGATATCTCGTTTGAATTAGGGTTTGAAACGGACATATGACCTAATTCAGAATATTCATTCATGAAACTCGAATAGCGATTGGACAAGTCAGGGTTCGCTTGTAACCGCTTCTCTAATGATAAGAATCTTTTCTGAGCGATTTGCAATGAATCACCCAATACCTCTACAGGTTCCTTGAGAGGGATAGAGACAACGAATCGACCATTCGCTTCTCGTTGCGTATTTTGCAGGAAATGTGCCTCACAGGCGTTCTCTTCATTTGTGCGGACCCTTTCCTCTGGGTAATGTTCGAGTTGCCAAAACCTAGCAATGGGATCAGAAGCATCCTCGATCGTGCCAAGATTGCACTGTACAGGGTACGCAGAAGGGGGGCCTGTAGGGCCAAAAACAATCCAACCAAAACGAGTCTTTTGGAGGATGGGAAGATTTGGGCCTAGACCAATTTGTCCAATACAAAGGAGCTGCCAGAAAATGGGCGAACCAATCAGAATGTCGATGGTGCCCGGTTGGTCGTAGGACAGATCTGATAACTTGATGTTATCAGGAACCTTGAAACTGTTTCGCTGGACACGAAAACTTGGAGTTGTACCTGTAATCTCATCGAGAACAAGACAGGATAGGCCAATACTGTATGAGGTGTGAGGGGCTTGCAGCTTGATATCACACCTAGCCTTGATTTGAGAAGTGGCTTTACTTAAGCCAGAAACAGTAACGTTGACTTCGCGAGTTGGAAGCTTCAACCTTTTACACAAATCTGAACGTATAAAGTTCGATTGGGAACCGGAATCCAACAGGATTCGCACAACGTGAGGCGTACCATCATCAGCGATGAGTTTAGCGGTAGCCGTAGGTAAGAGTACCTGCAAAGCATTTGAACAGAATGCAGAAATCGATTGATTTAGCTCAACAGGGGTTTCTGCTGACACTGCAGATCCTGGTTGACTAGAAGAAGCGTTCTGAGGCTTATCCTCATGAAGAAAGGTGTTGTGCCTCGATTTGCACTTTCTACACGTATGTTTGGAGCTACAGAGGCTCGATAGGTGACCCTGAGTTAGGCAATTAAAGCATACGCGGAGCTCTTTTGCCTTTGACTTTCTGTCAAGAACAGACAGCTTGACAAACTTATCGCATTTGTACAAGGAATGAGATCCTTTACAAAGTGGACACGAAGGGGTACCCGACACAAATGATTTAGAATGCACCTTGGAAGACCTTTCGGGTACAAGCTTGCTATCTTTTACCTCTAGAGTTTCTAGAAGATTTGCTGTATTTTGTAAGAGTTCCTTGAACTTATCAAGATTAGGCAGGTCAGAACTTGACCGGTTTCTAAGGACCTCCCATTCACGAAATGTAGTGGGGTCCAGTTTTTTAGAAACTACATAAATTATAACAAAATTAAGAAGCTCGCTTTCGGTAGCTAATGATTTGATTGCTGCAAAATGTTTGAAAAACATATCGCTAATCGTACGTAATTTAGTTGCAGATTCCTTACTGCAAGATTCAAGCTCGAAAATAGCCTTGAGGTGGTTATGAACCAGAATTTTTGGATCATTGTATCGATTGCACAATGCCTCCCAAGCTAGAGTATAATTACCCGCAGTAAACTCTAAACTTTTTATAATTTGGCTTGCATCACCCTGTAAACTAGCCTTTAGGTAATGCAGCTTCTGAATATTAGTCAGCGTTTGATTCTCATGAATTAAGCTACTAAATATCTCACGAAATTCTAACCATTCTGAAACACTTCCTGAATATTTAGGAATTGAAATGGTAGGAGGCCTAAACGATGGCGTATTACACTGCGAGCTGCAGTTTGAATGCCCTGATCTTAAGCTACCATTAGGAGATCCAGAACGATCTGGTGCAACATCGGACTGCTTGTTGTATTCATTAATCAAATATTTAGCTTGTGAGATTGCAAAATAATAAGAATCTTCAAATTCAACTTGATGTTGCATTTCAAATTCTGTATCCTTACTGTTTTCTAAAATTTGCTCATGAACTGCATAATATTCTGATAACAAGGTGGCTGTATCATTCAATCTTTCTTGCAATTGAATAATCTGAGCGCTAGATAAGAATTGATCTTCATCATGAACTATTTGCAAAGATTGCATATAATTTGCAAAACGCGTAAGCTTGCCTTTGATAGAGCCACGTACTCTTACAAGCGGATCCATAATTGTTGAAATTAAAACAACTTAAGGATGAAAACTGTTCGTACGCCACTGGCGTGAATTTTGTACGCTTCTGGTACGCGGACCCAACGGGTCAACTATCTGTGATATTTCAGGCAAGATGCTACGCGTGGTAGCCTTACTACTTGCAGAATCTGAAATATTCTTTAATGATAAAACCTTTCGCACGCCTCTGGTACGGAATTTTGTTTACAACGCAGACAGCGCTTGATAACAACGCGAGAAACTTGTCGCTAACGACGCAGAAAACGACCCTGGTACAACGCGAGATGATTCACTTGTGACTGCTTCGACTGCAGTATGAAACATGCAGGGGATATCGCTAACAAACGTAATAGCTTGGCATTTCACGCAATTAAAATGTTTATATGACTTATAAACCATTTGTTTACGCAATAATACGCAGCTGAAATTATGCACATGTATAACACAGATGATAGAAAACCAAATATTCATGCATAGGAAATCACAAAAATAGGAAATTAGGCTTACATTGATATTGGTGTATGTGCCGCCTTGCCGGTTTTCCTCGTTGCTGTGGTTCGTACTACCGTCTCGCCTGCAGCTGCAATGCCCACGTGCACGAACTTGGCGCCAAACTCGGCGTTTGGCTATCTCGCTCTCACGTTGATAGCACCGTCTGCTGTCTTCCTTCCCCTCGTTATGGGCACCGCATGTGCCCTCTTCGTTCCACGCGTTGCGGCGAATATGGAACGCTGCTCCTTGCGGTTGATTACATGCAATGCAATACAACTGAATATGCTTTTGTACTTGCCAATGACCAATGTTGTCGAATGCTGTCGCTGTTGATTGGACTCGCAATGACCTAATGTGGTTTAATCCTGGCTCTGTAGGACCATGTTGGGGGAGCTTCCCACTTTTACTTTATATGGAAATTTATGGTTGCAGGCTCGATTCGATTTTTTAGTGGACTGTAGGAATTGTAGGTTTCACTGAATTATACACACGTTGAAAAGCCGGAAATATGTTACTTTATTAGCAATAAACACCACATTGAACGTTTGAACATTTACAAAGAATTAGCTTTCGGAGTGCGGACCGGTTCGCATGCTGCCACGTTGACAGATGGAACGTAAGTGAACGGCGAGGCAAAGCCCGCTCGACCTTCTACTGCGCACAGTATGAATTCAGAATGCAAGAGAGGCGGCAAAAGTTTATAAAGTCCTTAACAGCTGGTTTCGACTTCGTCTCAACCAGCAATATTGATGCGCAAGCGGCAAGAATGCACTTTCAGCTCTTAACATACAATATACTATTTCCAGCCATGATAACAAAAGTCAGAATGGAGTAGCGATAATAGTTAATAAGAAATGGGATAATACAGTGCTTGGATATAAACCTATCAATGACAGAATTTTGAAAATCAAGCTAAATATTAAAACACTACGGATGAACATTGTTCAGGTCTATGTACCCACCTTTAAATCAACGGAGAAGGAAATAGATTACTTTTATACACAGCTGGCAGACGTTATAAACGGTATACCAAATAAGAAAATAACCATCATTCAAGGCAATCGGAATGCAACAATTGGAAGTGCATATGAAGATAATCTTAAACACTACATAGGAAAATATGGGCTGGGTACCAGGAATGATAGAGGAGAAAAACTATTAAAGTTTTGTAGTGAAAATAACTATGCTCTATTAAATACCCTATTTCAACATCACAAAAGAAGGTTGTACACATGGAAGTCCTCTGGCGATAGATACAGGAATCAAATTGATTATGCGCTCATTAACAAGAGGTATAAATCAACTGCCCAAAACTGCAAAACCTATCCTGGAAAGAAATGTGAGTCTGACCATAACTTACTTGTATCGGAACTAACAATACATCTAAAAAGCATTAAAATAACAAAAAGAGAACCAAAAATGAATGAAGATATAATAAAAACTTTTGAACAAAGAGTGAATAGTAAATTAGAGCAGATAACAGAAAATAATCAAGAGAAAGATGTAAATCAGATGTGGGGTGAATTCAAAAATCTTTTGGTGGAAACCAGAACAGAAAGTATAAAAGACTGTAATGAGTTAAACGAAAATCGAAAAAAGAAGCATTGGATAACCGAAAAAACATGAAGTCTGATAAGAGAAAGAAAAGAAATAAAAGCAAGGGTGTTAAACACAGATGAAAATCGCACCAAATATAGAGAATTAAGCGCAAAGATAAAGAAACAATGCAGGAAAGACAAAAATTACTATCTAAGCAAAATATGTGCAGAAATAGAAAAACATAATAATAAAAATGAAACACGAGATATGTTTAAGAAGATTAAAGATATAACAAGAGAATTCAAACCATCAACATGGGCGATTGATTACGAGAATGGGAAAACGCTAGACGACATTGAGAAAATTCTCGATAGATGGAAAAGATACTGCAAACAATTATATGAGGAGAATACCAGACCAGATGAAAATGAAACCATCATAAATACTCAACAGGTTGAATTACATACACCAATACTACAAGACGAAGTCGAATATGCTATTAAAAAACTACACCTAAAAAAAGCAGTAGGAAGCGACGACATCAGTAGTGAAATGCTGAAAATAATAAATGATAAGGGCCTTAAAATTGTAACTGATATCTGCAATAAAATATGGACAACAGGACAATGGCCAGACGACTGGTCCAAATCTATACTAGTTGCTCTTCACAAAAAAGGATCGACAAGGAAATGCGAAAATTATAGGACAATTGCATTAATATCGCATGTAAGCAAGATTATGGTGAACGTAATAATTAATAGATTAAAAAACTATTTAGAATGGCAAATACCTATATTTCAAGCTGGTTTAAAAAGAGGCAGAGGCACAAGGGAACAGATACATAATATGAGGCAAATTATAGAAAAGTGCAGAGAATTTAATGTAACTACATATATATGTTTTTTGGATTATGCAAAATCGTTTGACTACGTAAAATGGGACAAGCTGTGGAAAGTTTTAATCGAAATGGGTACCCCCCAACATTTGGTATATATGATTAAACAATTATACGAAAATCGTACTGCACAAGTGAGAATAAACAACAGGCTCTCAGATATATTTACCTTGCAAAAGGGTGTTAAACTAGGTTGCATATTATCCTCTCTTCTTTTTAATGTATACGAAGAATACATTATGAGAAAAATTTTAGCTCAATCGAATGGTGGAATTAAAATCGATGGCGTCACAGTCAACAATTTAAGATACGCCGATGATACAGCTTTAATAACTAAAACACCGGAAGGTATGAAGGAACTATTAGACATCGTAGACCAAGAAAGCAGTAAACTAGGACTAACACTCAATAAAATTAAATGTAAAATAATTATAATAACAAGAAGAAACATAGAAATAGACGAAAATTACTTTGGAGAGATAAAGATTACAAACCAATATAGGTACGTATTTATCTTGGCACACTCATTGAAAATACAGGAAACTGCAGTAACGAAATAAAAAGAAGACTAACAATGGCAAGAACTGCAGTAACTAAGCTGCAAAGGTTCTGTAAAGACAGGAATTTAACAAAGATGACAAAAATCAAGATAATGAATACACTAGTATTTCCGATAGCACTGTATGCCTCTAAATCGTGGACCATGAAAAAAGTAGATAAACAAAAGATCAATGCTTTCGAAATGTGGTGCTGGCGAAGATGGTTAAGGATAAAGTGGGCGGAACATCGTACCAATAACTCAGTTATACAAGAAATAGGAGTACCACAGAGACTGGTCGGTTCTGTACAAAAGAGAATATTACAATACCTTGGGCATGTTTCCCATAAAACGGAGGGCAATTTGGAAAAACTGGCCGTACAGGGAAAGGTAGAAGGAAAAAGACCTAGAGGTAGATCGCCAAGAAGGTGGTTAAATAAAATTAAAGAACTAACTGAAAACAATCTTGAAGAAAACATCAGACTGGCAAAGGATAGAGATGATTGGAGTAACATCATAAACCGACATACCAACTAATTAGTTTGGACAAATTACGACCTTCGGATTCGAAGAAATACGACAAGAGATGATTGCTGAGACAATTTTTCTTATCCCATCGTCATCTACGTTGTCCTCCTTTACATGTAATAGCATAAGCAACTGTATCATATGTCATGACTTTAAACCATGTATTCTTTTCGATTATATGCCATGTTTCTTCAGTTATGGAAGATTTATATTAGTTTAGTGATCTATCTTTACATTTGTAAACTACCTTTAAGTTTAATCCTGAATTGACCGATACTTGAAGGTATAGTATTCAGCTCGTTTGTTATTTCAACATTAAATCCCGTTTACTTTGATAATGGTATTAAATTACAATCTAAAATCTATTATTATTAGTTGGCAGACACCATGGCAGTCATATTTTTGGTACGTTTTATAATTGGTAGCGGTGGACTTATACGTTACTCAGTATAGAATGAATTTAATTTATTTTGCCATCCCCACTAAAAGAATGTCATTAGTACTGCAAGATGGTGTTTCATACAGCAATTCAGGAGGCGTTCTCCTTAATCGTTTGCAGTTCCGATTTCGAACTCCACTATGAATGGCTTAAGGTTGTTATTTGACTTCGTTTTCCTACTGTTTGCGTTGAGATCACGAAGTTACCAAGTTAGTCTTCTGAGGACTTCTTTAGATGTAATATTTGGCGGTGTCCTGCAAAACTCACCCATATCCGTTTTCTTCGAATTTTGTAATAGAGTATATGTATCATGTTTAATACCTCTGCAGTAATTTGAATTCTGACTTGAAATATTTCTTTTTGTCTAGTAAAAGCTCTAAACATGTTTATTTTATCTTTTGTTGTAATATTATTTGTTTTAAATAGTGACAGCGATAAAACTATTACCAAAGCTTAATATTCCATCTAGATACACCTTTCTACAGCTACATTTTCCTCTTTAATGAAAAGCTAAAACTAAATCGTATCTGAAAAAGGTATGTATGTATTTTTAAGAACGATCGATTAGTAATAAGCGTTTTTTAGATCTCATTTTCATTTGTAGAGGATTATTTTATTTATTTATTTATTTTATTTTATTTAATTCGCACTCAGCCAACAACCGTTAGGCCAATTATAGGCGTCGCTGTGCAGTTATGAGGACTTCCAACCCCACTAACGACTGTCATGATGTTGTATGACTGCCGGGACCAACTTTTTTTCGTGATAGCCGTACCACGAGGCCCCGAGAGATGAAGCCGTGGAACTCCCATCCAAGTTCTGATCAGAGACAGCGTTGCTTAACTCTGCTGATCGAACGTGGACGCTTGTTCAAGCTACACCACTCGGGACCTTATATTCACCCTCGGGTGATAAAATCTTATTTTCCAGCTAAAATAACGTCAGTAGGAGTTAAAATTCGTTTTGCCTTCTAACGTCATTTTAGCAGAAACACAAGAATTGTATCGCCCGTTGACGTTATTTTAGTTATTATCTATAAACAAGTTTTCATAAAAACCACTGTTGCTAAGGTACCAGTCGGCTAAAAATACAGTAAAAATCACCCTGTTTTTATTGGCACCGATGCTATTTAATCTGGATTTATTTTATAAATAAAATTTCGACCGTCTTTGACCTTTGTCCTGTTATAATTTCCACGCCGCGGACCAAAAACGTTTGTCTTACGCCCTTGGTACATAAATAACTCTTGTAAACCAACAAACCACTTGACGATTATTTATGTGCTAAATGACATTAATCAGGTGAATAGAAATAGCTCCGCAGGAGTTTTTATTAGAAATTATGCCACCTTTAACTAGCTATCGCTTTCATTTCAATTTTCATTACTTGAAGTGCATGGCTTGTTATCTGTTTAATTTAATTCATCGAGCAATTTTATTTTTCATGTATTTTGTACAGTTTGAAGTCTTGGTTGTAATGAGGCTTAGTTGTATAGTTTCTGAAGTTTTCTTTTTGTCTTAGTGTATAACATTCGCAAACTATTTAATTTTGCAGGAATTCCAAGTATCAGTTTTTGAATGAAACTGATTATACGAACGTACCACCGAGACTCTATTAACAAAAGAGGCTGCAACAAAGCAGATATATATTATACATATTTAAACATGCACTCTACCTTAACGACCAGCAAATACCTAACATAATACTATTTCTTTGACCAATCCTAAAAAAATTTTGAATAATTGCAGTAGAAGATCTACTTTCGGTATGTGGTTGCTGCTTAAAATCTTTATTTCTCTATTGATACTTGTAAAGTTTGATGCCATACAAGAACTTCCATCGATTAAAGCTTCAAGAAGTAACACATCTTCTCTAATCAGAAAATTGTTTTCTAGCGAAAGAGCTGTTTGTATCATAAGCAGTAACAGTCAGGATACCTACATCTCAATAGAAACAGAGACTCCGCATATTGTTGTAGATTTAAACAAACCAATAAAACAATCCTGCAACACTTGTAACATTTACATAATTTTCGCCAAAAGCTGCTATAGTGACACATTGGCAAAATTGACGGTGAGTGCTATTTGGGATAGAGGTAATTCCCCCAAAGCAAAATTTTTCATAATTACTACCTCAGAGTCTAATATTAAGGAAATCTTCGAGACCTTTTGGAGTTTCGGAATAATGCACGTCGTTTCAGCCGTTTACAAAGATATGAACAAAGACACTGTTGCACCAGCGTTGTATAAAGCGAATCCTTTCGCAGCAGTAAATAAGTGTGGAAGAGTTGCAAAGCAAACGTATACTCTTAGGTTGGATAACGCATCGGAAATAAAAGTATTCGAAATGTTTACAAAGTTTAGCGGATGCATAATGAAATATGCTACTCCAACTAATATATTCAACAACATGGATTTCTTCCCGCTAAAAACATTTCTAGTACTTATGACAAATCTCATAAGGCATAAATTAAATTTTAGTGTATCATTCGTTCTACACGATGGTTGCAGAAGCGGAACTATAAACGAAACCATAGCAGCATGTCCATATCTAAAACGATCGGATAGACTATTAGATGATTATGACATGAGCACGTCATTTTATTATGATGACGTTGTATGGATAGTTCCACCTCCACTTAAAATAGTCAGCTATAGGGTCATTGCTTCAGTTTTTACAAACGTAGTTTGGGGAATATTATTGATAGTCTTCGTGTCGGTATTATTATTATGGTGGCTATTATCAAACCACAGCACAGGTGAAATTAACTTTCAACAATTTCAAATATGCTTTTTATCGTTGTGGAGGTCATCCTTTCTTTACTCATTTAATTTTACAGCCAGAGAAACTGGCGTAAAAATTTTAATATACATTTACATAATGTTTAGTATGCAAATTAATACGGCATTTCAGGCGAAACTAATTAGCGTCTTAACTCAACCAAACTACGAACACGGCATTACCAATATGGAGGAACTTGCGGATTCACAGCTTCCTCTACTAATTTTTCATGGATCAACATTAAGAGAATATAGTAGACAACAACCAAACGACAGTACCTTAGGGAAAATGGCAAATCGCTTTGTACTTTTAGCAGAATTGAATACTACAGGAAACATAAACCAAATTGTAAAATATCGGAACTTCAGTGCTACGACAGACAAGAAACAACTGAAGTGGTTTGAAAAGCAGAGAGCGATTGTGAAAATCATAGATCGCAATACGAGCACCTTAGCTTTGGACGTGTTTCTAGCCATGCCAAAAGGGCATTACTTTATGCCTGCTATCGATAAACTTATCAGGAGCATAGTAGAGGCTGGACTACCCGATAAAATAATGGCGGATTCTTTTAAACATGTTTATGTGTTTGAAAGAGAGAATGAAGAACTAAGAATGGCGCTCAGGCTTAGCCATTTAGGAGTTTTTTTTTTGTGGTGGTTCATAGGATTGATGTTTGCTTCTCTTGCATTCTTATTAGAACTATTAGGCGCCGATTGGCACTCTGGATTATTTTACTAACAATAAAAAGTAAGGAGACAACTCCTAAATTATCTTTTTGATTAGTGAACTAAATGTATGCATCTCTGTTTTAGAAAATAATAGTGAGCACAAGAAAGCGTTATAGTTCTTTATTTCAAACATATGCATACTAATTTTTTTGTATGTTTTACGCTGCATTTTCACAGAATAAAAAAAGAACGAACTCAAGAGTAACACATCGACTAGAGCTATTGTAAATGTTCACAACAATTATGAAATGGATAAATGCTACATATCAATATTTATTTGAATCTTTTGGTTTTAAATGGACGTTGATTATATATAATAATTTTTTGCTACTGTAACTGCCAACAATTTCAATCGTGGATGAAAGGCTAGCAATAAGAATTGAAGACCATCTATTATATCGTCTAGTTATAAGAGTGGGGGGGGGGGTGTAGATGCCATAGAAGCATAACAGTGAGAAGCACCTTCAGCATGCTATCTAACCGAAAAGGTCGGCCGGACTTGATGGCATTCCTTCTTATATTTTGAGACCTGTTACCGTCAATTTTCGCTTTACTGTATTTTTGACGTATTTTTAAATTGCGTACGGGCATTGCGCATAGCTAACGTTTTCTTCAATAATTTAATCCCCACCACGCTATGGGCCCCAATTAAGCTCCGGATACCCCAGCTTGCGGCCCGATGCGCACCTCGTGCGCTCTTTGATAGCGTTATCTCGGCGCGCTCAACTGACGAGCTACCGACCTCCTTGCTTATGCCATTAAGTCCACGAAAGTCCGTCCTTGTGATGTATCAACGCTAAGACGGTCTCGAACCAGCTCAAGGTAACCATTGCTGTTCTACTAACTGTGCTTCCGGTGGCCAGAAAGTGAACCTTGCTGCACGCGTGTATGTGTTTCCATCGATAAAGGACTGCCGTCAGTATTAGAGCGATATACCAGCACGAGATATTGATTATTGTCTAGACGCATCATTCGTATTATCATCAATTTTAATCTGTAAAGTACGACGCTGTACTTCACCGTAGCTTTCACTTTAGCTACGATATGAGAATTTAATTGTTTTATGTAGGGCGCTATAGAAATTCCTGGGGCGATTGCCCGCTTATAATTCACAAATTTAAATTAACGTCACTCCTTGGGATCTTTTACGAATTTTCCCTATTTTATGATTTGGTGTTTTAATTGGCCACCCCATTCTGTAAACAAGGATCCCTGGGGGATTTATATGCATTTACATTGGCCCATATATGTATTTTATGTGTGTGCCCGGCTTTACAAGTGAATAAAACGAAATTAATTGTTTAACTTCAGTTTTGAGCCGTTTTATTAAGTTTACATTGTTCCAATTTAGCTGGAGCGAAACCTATCAATCGTTGAATTAGGGAGTTAGAAACTGTTTTGTTATCCTTAAATTGGTGGCGCCACACTCCATCTAACGAACCCACGGCCGTCTTCGGCTGAAAGCTGCCCGGCGACCCCTAATTAGCGATTGATAGTGACTCACCTAGACATTGGCTGAGTGAGGCAATTGGGGGCTTTGAGTGCTGCATTGAGCATTAACGTAAGTATTATTCCACCACCCTTTTTGTGCTTATTAGGGATAACAGACCTTGTATTGACATCCTAGCTTTTAGCCTTGCAAATCTTATTCAATATTGCAGTAAAAAGTGGAACGTTTCCTACTATGTGGAAAACGGTTAAAGTTACACCTGTTCACAAATCATGAAATGTGCGAAATATTGAAAATTTTAGACCAATTCCAACGCTGTCTTTGTGTGGAAAAATATTCGAGCAAATCCGGTATGATAAATTATACGAACATCTAAAAAACTTTATTTCTCCTGCGCCACATGGGTTTATGCAGGTGATATCTGTACAGACAAATTTATCCATAATTGTTGATTACATCTCTGAAGCATTGGAACATTCCGCACAAGTGGATGTTGTCTATACAGCAAAATAAATAATATGGCTCTCATGTCGAGAATACATTTTCATGTATATGTTCATAGATTACGAACAACAAAAATGTTCAATGTAAACTACAAAATTAATATTAAGAAAAAACATCGCCAATTATAAAAATGTGTTTATTCTATGAAAAAATAGTTGCAAAAAATTTGTCTCTTGATTTATTTGAAAATAATGTACAAGCATTTAAACGAATGTTGACTGCAGTTGTTCAGCAGAATCCTGATCTGTATGCCTGTGATCCGCAATGCCGATTGTAGTATTTATATGTATTCAATTTCACAATTCGTTAAAACCCCTTACCACACAAATATTTAACAACTGCTAAATACGTATTTCGACAGCCAAGCTGTTATCATCAGCAGCTACGAAACTCACACAGCAAATTGGCAAGAAAATGCTTGTGACCAAATCACAAATGGAGCACTGTGGTGAGGGGTTTTAACGATTTGTGATATTTCAAACCAAAGGCTTCAGTAGTGTTTTATGTATTCAATTATTTAAAATAATTAAAAATAATTTTGGAATCCCTTGTGGTGCCGTAAGTAATAAAGATATTATGTTATTGTTTTTTTATCATATGAACAATGTAATTAGGCTGCAACCTGATCTGTTCATTATAATAATAAGTAACTAAATAAATATATAATTGAAAGAATAGTACTCAACTTGGTAAAATATGATTATCGACTAACTGAAAGAGGAGAGCAAAGTGGTTTTAAGATAAGATGTTCGTGCACTGATAACATATTTTCCTTGATGCTGATCATAGAAAAGATGAGTGCAACAAACTGAAACGTTCACATAACTTTAGAGACTTGGAAAGGCCTACGATAGTATCGTAGTACCGTCAATGCTTTGTAACCTCTCCATGAAGCTTCTGCGGCACAAAAATAAAACTAGGCAAATATTTTACCCACATATTTCCAGCCACTTAAAAGTCTTACGTAAGGATGTTGTATACTCCACGCTTCTTCCAAATATTATGTGTCACGGTATGGTACGGAGATAGAGTTCAATAATGTACACTTCTATACGTTGCAGTTTGCAGGTGATCAAGCAGTGGTAGCCCAGGACACAGATGATATGGAGGATATGTTTATACACATGTAGAAGAATATACAAAGTGGGGTCTAACTGGCATCAGTATCCGTAAACCAATTGCATGTGTGTATAGGAGTAGAGCCGATCAAGTTTCGAGTCTAGAGAATAGACTTGGTAGTTAAATTTTCTAATGAGGATGTAACACTTTGTGGAAAACAAATATCTTATTAGCGCAACCTTGGGAAACATATGTACGAGAGGAGTTTGCAAAGGTCTAGGAATTGGTTTTTATTTTAATGTAATTACTAAACGGCGGATCAATATGCACAAAAAAATCAAATATATGGGCATAAATATGCACTAGAAATGTAAAACATATGCAGTCAGTTTGTTAAAATATGCAACACTATATGCAAATATGTATACCAAGAAATAATAAAACAGCCTGTATTAAACAAAAACTTATATTATGCGAAAAATATTCTTAATTAAATTAAAAAATAAGTAATAAAGTATTAGTTTACATTTCACTCTGATTCATCGCTTTTCTGCCTATAACAACTTACAATAAGGTGTTTCTCCAAATTGTTTATATTGAATCTTTGTCGCCTATCAGATAAAATATATTAATATTAATAAGTTAAAAAGCTCCGTTCGGCATCAACAGAGGTAATTGAAGCGTTTTTCAACACAGATACAATGTTAGGATCGATTTCCAATTCTACTGATTTTCCAGAAATAATTTTAGACACATTTACAAGAACTAGGTACCCTTCGTTTTTCTCTAAAACTTTTTACCTATTTGACCATATGAACTTCACTACAAGATATACTAAACTTATTTATTAATTCAACAGAGTCTGTAAGCGGAAGGCCTTCTGCCTCTAATTTAATTTTCTTTTTAACGCAAAGTAATAATTGGCGCTTATAAATGCTAATGGTTGCTGTAAGTCTATTTTATTTAGAATACCTTTTGCTTCCATAATTGAATGAGAGTCATCAATAAATTATAAAATTATTTGTTTAATTTCGTTAAAATTTTCCGAGTAAAACAGAGCGGCCTGTAGCCATGTGGGGTACACAGCTAGTTATTACTGGTTGACGAGAAAGGGAAGTGTTTGGAAGCTTTTCGTTTTATACCTGAATTCTAAGGGGTGCCTTATTAAATACTTTTTTACATTGTTAATCAAACTACTTACTAATGGGAACTGAGATCTAATCTCCTCCGCTACTCTATTTAATCCATGTGCTAGGCAAGTGTTAATAAAACTTTTGGGTATGAACTGCTTCAGGTAAAAAAATTTGCTAATTTCTCTTGAATAAGCCTACATATGGCTAAATGGTTCGTTTTTCAAGTTGTTTGGAACGTTTCAAAAATGATTTACTCGTATAATTAGGATGCAAAACACCTATCAATAAATTTGCGATATACCGACCACAACTACCAGTTGCTTTATCCACTATAAAAATAATTATTTCCTATTTGTTGTCGTATCTCTCGCATTGTATCCACAAAGACAAAATTGACATAGTTTTTTCGCAAGGTACTTTCGTGAGGTATACCCTGCTTACAGTATTTGAAAAACGATTTTAAATTAAGATCATTTAGTTTTTTAAGCGGTATATTAGAACTAACAAATGATTTGCATAAATCATAGTTGAGGACTCTGTTTAGTTCCGTCTTGAACTCTCTGCTTAACATTCTCGTAGGGACGACTGCGGTTTGTATGTTGGCTTTAATTTTTCAGATTTTCGTTTGTGCAAAGGTGTACCGACGTGTTGGTCAATTAAATAATTTTTTGTACAAGAAACCTACAATTATAAAACTGATACCTAAGAAAAATTGATCTTACACACATTTTATTTATACTTAATTAAAAATAAAATTAATTTCGTAATATACAAAAATTCTGAAGATGTATCTATTTAACAGGAATGCATTGGCATTAGAAGTTTAACTGAAATTTTAAAATTAAAGTTAGTAAATGTAATAATTAAATTTAATCTTTCACTGCAATCTTTGCAGAATACTCCATCGCCATCCACTACAAGCTCGGGATAACGTTTTATCCATGATATTACTTTTTACATCGTTGTAAATTAATACACAATAACTGACGAAAGGTTCAGATTTTACTTAAAATTTATCTTTTCCCCTGCTTAGTCCATAGTTCAACACTCTAAACCCCTTTAAGCACTTAATGCATTTTTCTTAGAATATTGTTAGCAGTCAACAAACAAATAGCATTTTTGACAATATTGTTACTCACTGAATGTCTATTTACATAAGCTACTCATTTTAACCATCTTACCTTTCTTAGTTACAGGAATTTCTAAAGGCTTTCCTACTTAGATTTTAATCTTTTATTTAAAAAGTTTAATTTATTGTGCTCGATTTAGAAAATGGGAGAAAAAAATGAGTAAAATATAATGTTTATTTATAAATCCACAAATTATGCAATAACATGCATATTTTACGAATATATGAACATCATTGCAAATACATGCAAAATATGCAAATCTAAATTGGTGTCATATAACTCCAATTAATGTGATTCACCTAGATACGGAATGACTCTTTTCAACATCAATATTCAACAATATGCATTTTGCATATAATCCGCTCTTTAATCATAACAGTCTTAAATGTCTTAAAATCCTCGCTCTACGAGTTCGGATTTCAAAACAACATCTGCAGCAGTTATGATACTCATAACATTCCTAGATACATTAATGGCTATTACTTAATTATTGACTTATTTTCCTTAATTTCCACTGGAGCTTCAACAAAGGATCATTATCACACATGATTGGTAACGTTTTGCAGCTGTTACTATGTTTTTACTTCTTCTATTTCCATCTAACCGTTAGTCTCCACGTGATTTTGAGATTAACACTTCTCTTTACGTGCATCGACTGATAGTATTGTCTTGTATACAGATTGTAGATGTATTAGGCCCACGGCTCGACTCTGCAGTAAGCACAGAGTTGGGGTGTTTTATGTGGCTGAAATGATAAGCTTAACATTCAAACAATGAATGCATTGGTAAAGAGATGTCAGTAACAGTAAAGTAATTGAGTAAAAGGAACGCAAGGGGCAAAGCTTGTTTTTCACAGGGGTCGAAGTTGACTTTCAAAAATTAAAAAATAAGTTTGCGCAGAATGATGAATAGCCGAACCGAAAGGAAGTAATAAACACAAAAAGGTTTGCTATGTGCATGTAAAAGAGGCGTAGTTTTCAATTAAGCTAGTCAGTGAAATTTGTGAGGTAAAGGCTGAAATAAGATAACAATATATTGCGAAAGAGCAATATTGAAAAGCAGGCAGCACGACATGGAAAAGGAATTTGAAAAGCAAGCAGCAGGACATGGAAGAAGTAAATAAGAATTAATGAACTCTATAAATAATCAGTGCATTAAACATTAGTGAAAAGCAGAGAAATTAATAAAACGTGTATGTGTGTGGCGCAAAGAAACAATTTAGATTAGGAAAAAGACAATATTTTAGTTTGTAAGAAATTTGAAAATGTAAATTATGTACTCAAACTTATTTCTAATATGTACTAAAATCTATCAAAACTTATTTCCGTTAACATTGTAGCTATAGCAACGAGAGTTTTTTTTGTTTTAAATAACGGAAAACAAAAGAAACAAAAGAATAATTATTAAGCTTGACATTGCGAAATTTGTGCTCCACTTCAATTAAAATGTATATAATAAATGAGCATTTTCAAAACCTGAAAAGTTTATTATTGTGTTGTGCACGTGTCAAAGTTTATGCGGTATGTTTGCAGAGGTTTCCGCAACATAAAAATAAAATTTTCTCTGAGAGCATCTCAGACAACATCGGCAGCAGTTCAGTTCGAGATTCCGATACTCAATTCCGGCCAAGATAAGGGTCCAGAGCCAGAGGTCTTTATTGTTACGCATCGGGCAGGACTGCAGGAGTGCCTCCGCCAGTATCAACACGAGAGAAGGCCGTTTCAGAGGCAGATATCAACTGGGGTCATATCCAAGCATTGCGGCAGCTACCACCGATCAGTAAAGGTAGAAAATTTGATTAAAATATCAGTGTTATCCTGCGGAATTCGAGGGGCATACAAGATTAGGCCTTCACAAAATCAGCCGTAGCTGAGCATACATTTACAAATGGGCACACTCTAGAATTTGAGCATGCCAGAGTACTTGCCAGAATACCTCATTACTTCCCGCGAGTGATACGTGAAGCCATAGAAATAGAAAAACATCCAAATAATATCAACAGGGAAGATGGCTTTAAGCTTAGTAAAACGTGGACCCCTGTGATACACGATCTAAAGCATTACAACCACTGTGCGTCATACGGCCACGCCCCGCGGATTACGTTGCACTCGGATGACCAACCAGCGTTACGCCACTTCGCGCGCCTGGCACAGAGGACTATAAATAGCTCCACACCGACCTTCGGTTCTTAGTGCGACTTTCACTCTGATGATGCAAGTTGCAAGGTCTTGCGAAACGTTAGTGAATATGGATGCACAAACAGCAAAACGGCCAAATCTGCCTAAGTATCCTCGTTCTCAAGATACTCAAACAACACGAGCCACCAAAGAACATGATCATCGCGCGGGTTTTTGCTCGACTTCACAAGGTGCAAGGCACATTAAGCCAGAGAATGCTGGGTGTTCATCTACAAATACTACGCGGTCTAAGCCGAAATTCTATTCTGAGGAGAATAAAACGGGATACTCCTTTCAGGTCCATCTGCTGAACTATAGACTGCTTATGCAGTGCTACCTGGTTATATTTTTTAGCTAGCTTTAATTAATTGTGCCCTTATAATTGATAACCTCTGACTGGGCCTAGATTACATTAATTCAACACTATGTACATTTGGAAAAATAATAAAATAAATCATATTCATAACTATGTACAATGACAATTCTATTTGACGCAAATCTTCAGGTTGGTGCTGGAAAGATAGGCAACCTCTATTGTCTGGAGGTTCGGCCGGGCCCATCGCATTGGGCAGTCGTTGGAGCCAACGGAAAATTTGGGCGAGCGTTGGTAGAACTGTAATACGATAATCAAATTATAGACAGCTTGGCAGCTTGCCTGGCAATCATCGATTGCATGTTCGCGCTTTATCACATTTCGCAAAACTCATTACCACAAAAAATCTACCTGCCCTTATACGAAAATTCCTGTGCTCTACGTATTTCCTGTTTCAAGAACGTTTCTATAAACATAAACGCAAATCTACATGTTTTCTTAGGAAAAAGATTCGGAAAGGCATTCAGATTTACAAATATGACAAACCTCGCTCTGCACCCTCTTTACTCAACCGCGACGACTCATTGTTATAAATTTGGCCTTCTTTCCGGGAAGAGTAGACGAGTTTTGCCTCTGGCGTTGTTGGCACGTTGAGTTACCGCTTCACTCCTTATAAAACCTCCTATGGAAGTGAGTATAACAATTCTTCTCTATTAACAATGACATGTTCCATTGCCGCAAGTTGCTCCTTCCATAAAACTATGGATATTTCAAGTCAGCTTGTTTTTAAAATCAATTCTAAGGTAGTAAAATAGACATTCCGCAAGTTTACTCATTTCATATTTATTTAGTTAGGGGTTTTGGAAATTATCATTGTGCGTTTTGGGTTACAGTAAGTATTCATTCTAACTTGTACTGTAGGTGCTAGCATTGACCATCATTAAATTGCCATCCTCCCATGATGTCCACTAGCATATTACGTCGTTCTTAGCCTTAACATGGTCCCCATCTCTCGTTTGCTTGCCGACCAGGCTATTTTTCAGTATTTTTACCATGAACTCTGATCTGGTTGCTCGGCGTATACGGTTCCACCACCCGTAGGTGCGAGTGGATTTGGGGTGCTTTATATTGTGCCTGACACCTTATAGGAGCCCCCAAGTTTACTACAACTTACTAATCCTATTGTGAATGCAACACAAGCAAGCACTAACTCTACAGCCCACAGAAAAAGATCCCCTAAATGATAGAGCGTGAGAGCTGTCCTGAGCTATATATTTTCCTTGTCGAATAAATGCATCTTTTTTGAAGAAATGTATGATATATCGGTCAGCAGTTCATATCTATAGACAGGTTGCTCTGTTCAATTTGGGATTGTAAACTACCTATACTTTTTGAATTTATACTTACAAGGAGTGATACATTAAAATTCTTTTTGAGGGCGATAAAATCTACGTGGAGAGGTCGTAAGAGGATTTTCGGTTAATTTAACCAAAGTAACGTATTTCATAATGCACCCACTGAACTCTCCAAACAATTTCACTACTGTTATTTTTTCAAACTCAGCATAACCTTCTGTTTTCTGACATTTCCACTCATATTTTCCACTGCAAAAGGATTTGATGTATATTTCAATGGTGAAATTGTACCTTGATCGATACTTTTCTACACAGCCAAAATGGCAAGCATTCGTTTATAATTCCAGAAAACTTTAAAAGCCTCTTTCACGCTACATTGTGCAAACGTAGTTACCAAAAATCTTGCTTTTAGGGAAATACTTCTCTTAAGTAGTATTACTTTTTAATTTTTCCAAAGTCTCGTTAATGGAAGCTTCAGTGTAAATCATATAACTACTATAAGAACTACAGGACAGTTGCACTGATCTATTTAGATTTATGATAATGCATGGCGTATTTCGGTTGGAGTGTACACATTTGGGTAGTTGTTAATTTGCGATGCAAAGAGTTGCTTCGGTTGAAAGTATTTTTTAAATAAGAATGTAGTGGCATTCATTCGTTCCTTAGTTGAAGAGAGATTTTTAATCTTGAAACACTGACTAATATTAAGTTTTAAAGACAGCCAATTCGAAAATATATGCTTTATATATGGTGATACTAATAAGCAGCATAGTAAATTAACCAACCAAGTACTTCTACAAATAAGCAAAAGAAATAAGGTTACAGATACCCAAACAACCGAACTTGCAAATTAATTGTTTTCACTAGATAATATGAATGTAGCTGCAGATTTCCAATACTGCATATATACGATTCGGTGATTAAGGTCGGGATACAATCACAGACATTTGAGCAAACGGATTATTCTCTATTTAATACATTATACTATGACATACTCTCTCCTAGAATATGAATGGATGAATTTTGATTGAAAATAGATTGCTTAGGCGATCATACATTTATTATTAATAACTATAATGACAATAAAATTATATGCCATTACATGGAGTACTTGAAAGTTTATTGAACGAAATCAAGTATATGTTTCTTTGATTCTAACATTATTCACGTTTAGGTATATCAGTTCTGTAATAATAGATAATAATTGCTTTATTCTAAGGTCGAAACATATATCCTGTTTAATAGAATATCGGTACTTCAAATATTGAAATTTATTAAGGAATGGTATTATACCATTCACGAATAATACTACTGCCGCAAACTATTATAAACTATTATTTTTGCGAAAGTATGAAAACACATGCAATTTTATTACTATCTTAGATGAATAAAGCGAATGATTATCAAAAGTTTTTATGTAAAAAGGAAAAATTCAAATATTGTATGCAATGACCAGAGGATGCGCTCAAGATTTAAGGCTGCGAAGCGAAAAATATTTAAGGCGGCTTAGGAGAGCTAATACATTTCTCTAGCGAGCGAGGTAAATTGTTCTGTAGCGCCTTGAAAAACAGTATTTGGACAACTGTAGGTACATCACTTTGTTTTGTACATGACAATTTCGGAAGTGGATTATTTCTATAAGTGCATTATCTGTTAATCTATTACCTGCGTCCTGCGACGAAGCTTCTATTTATAATTGAGTTAGCTCAATGCGTCCTTACGTTTGGTGCCGAATAACCAAATTAGTTTAACTGAAATGTTTTGGTGCAACTGATATGTTGTAATTAATTGTAGTTAAGAGTTTGTGGACTGACATAATTAACTATTTGCAGATAGCCTTCTTATATTTTTCTCTCACATTATTTTTCCTAAAAAATAATTACGTATTATGAATCTTTTTTGAAATTCCTTATTGAACAAGCTAAATTATTGTTAGTCAGTAGCGTTTACGACAATAATCTTGTTTTGCAAACAAAACATAGTTAATTAGTAGACGAATTTGAAAACATTAATTACTTTTATAAATGAGAGACGACTGCTACAATAATGATTCGTATCTGTATTTAGTATCAGCTACGAAATTTCGCTCTTTGTAGTACAGGTACGTATGCGAAGGTTATGACTAAGCAACGAAACCTTACAAGGCAAGCTTGCATTCTGAAATAACGATCACTCTAAAGTTTTCAGAATCAACTATTGTAATTAATTTAGCGAAGGGGAAAATGGAAGATACATATTTTTTTTTCATAAATAATGGTTAAAGAAATATGTTCAAGCATGAAAGCTATCATAGCTATATTTTCATAGTTTGAGTTATATCAATCTATCCAAAACAAATTGCAAATGCATAGGTATACTTGAAGTTTTTTATGACGATTTATAGTGACACCAGTAAATAATATCAGATATATTCAAAAATTTAAAAGTGTTTGATAGTAGTAATCAATTTATAGAAAAAAGGATAAACTTTTCATTAAAGAATTTCTACAAATATATGTAAAGCTGCAGCTATATCTTATAATACCCAAGGCAATTTTTTATGTACAATTGAAGCATCTATATTCAGTGAGGTTCTGGATATTTTATATAAAGATTTTTTACGGCACGCCAAAACCAATATACTGCAAAATTGAACAGCAAACGTAAGTACCTATAATCTATATATGTATATATAAAGGAAAGTCACAACCCTGACTAACCAACGCAGAGTCGTAACCACTGGTACAAGGAACTTGAAATTTGGAAGCAAGGCTCAATTTGTTACGGAATGTAGTGCTAAGAAGGGATTTTTGAAATTCGACAGCTAACGGTGGTGAAAAGGGTGAAAAGGGGAAAAATGTAGTTGTACGAATTCCAAAATATCTCTTAGGCCCGATGAGATATCAACTTGGTGTTTACTTGCAAAGATTTTCAATGCAAATCCCTAGAAACGTATTTCAGGATTTTGCCCTAATCGACCTATAAATGTGCAAATCTGGATTCTGGGTGAATTAAAGAGCCCTTTGTAACTCCTAGGGTTATTGAGTTAGAAGATTCCTTTTTTTTAGCAAATATATATGTATGTATTCTTAATATATTAAGAAAGTGGTTTAAGGGATTTTACAATTTTACCCATAAGGGGGAGAAAAGCTGTAAACTGTATTTTCACGAATTCCTCAATATCTTTTAGACCCACCCGATAGGGTAGCCTTGGTGCTTGCTTGCACAGGTATTCAATACAAGTGCCGAAAAACGCATTTCAAGATTTTCCCCAATCAACCTCTAGAAGTGCAAATCTGAATTTGGGGTGAATTAAGGAACCCTTTGTATCTCGCATGTTTATTGAGCTAGAGCATTCTGTTTTGGCATATAAATGTATTCTTAAAATATTTAGATAGCGGTTTAAGGGATTTTAAAATGTTACCCCTAAGGGAATGAAAATCGGTAAACTGTCTTTTCAGAAATTCCTCAATATCTCTTAACCCGATAACATATTGTTAAGTGATTTTGACGTCATTAAGCTATCCTTGTTATCCATTCCACGATTGGGTATTATTAGTGCATTTAAGCTGAAATTATTCTATTTAAAATTTCCTGGATTCGGCCTTGTACTAGTTTATATTCGAATTCATTTTAGCCAGCGTTCAGATGCTTGTGACCGTGAATTCCTTCTTTGATTTCTTATTGTCGATAATGCGTGCTAACACTTTAAAGTTCTACGTATTGCTTTTTGTTGTTCTTGTAATTTGATATTTAAGCCCTTGAATTTTAATCCGATACGCAGTAGCTTTCGTTCATTGTGGGAAACTTTCCTTTAAGCCTTATCTTTTGCCAATTCAGCAATTGCATCACCCGTTAAAGCCTTCTTTGTGGTGTTCTCAGCCCACGCATTTTACGTCCAGGTTTGGAACCATGGGAAATAAAGTTTGATAAACCCTTAGTTAACCGTGTATGTGGGATTATTAATTTTGGAGTTCAAAACTTTCTTCCGTTACGTTGTTCTTAAGCCTTGTGCATTTGAAATAAGGACTTAGTAGCGGACTTAGTAGCGAACCCTCGAATAACACAGTTGTGTGGTGAAGTTCACACCCCGGTCCTCGGAACCGGGGGGTTACGTTGTTTCGTGCTGGAAGTAGTTCGGAGACAGCTTCATAGCCGTAGGTGCAAAAAGTGCTCCGAGGCGGTCGTGAAGTTAAGGGAAAGACCCGCGAATCGTTTTATTGGGGAAAACGTGGTTTATCGTATCGTTTGTTGTCTGCTCTCAAAGTACAGAGGGAGTTTGCCATTGGTGCACATATAGTTCTAACGTCGTTTTATTATCCCCGCCTGTGTGTACTTGTGTCGTTCGAGGATTATTGCAGTTGCAACTTCCGATTACGTTCGATGGGCCACCCCGAAAACTAAAGTCATCTTCGTCAGCTCCGTCGCCGACCCGTTATCTCTTTCAAGTTGGATCCCCCTGCAGCAGCTTTGCCAAGCTTCCGCCGAGGACGTCATCGCTACCCCAACATGCTTACAGCTCCAGGTATTTATTGTATGTGCGATATATCTTGTGTGCCGAGATAAGTGGCGTCTGTAATTTTTACTGTGCAACCCCAGTGATCAAAACGTTGCGTACGCTCGCCGAATTTTAGAATTTGATTTGCTTGTTGACATCAGGGGCTTGGCCCTGGATATCTTGTCTTGTATTTTGTAATAACATCGTTAGACGTTAAGGTAACTTTGCTTGAGGACCCTTTCATGTTCAAGTAGGGTGTGCTTTTCTTTTTTTATTAAATTTAAACTCGCCTCCGGGCGATTATTTCAGTGTAAACTTGTTTGTAAATTTAACTCATTCTATAATAAATCTGTTAAAGTCAGTCGGTTTATTTGTCGAGTTCTGAACCCCTTCTGGGTTCCTAAGTAATTTAGTTTGGGCAAAGGCCAGGTGTAACTGCAGCTGTAAAGCTAAAGCATGTCTTATGAGCAAGCAAGCCCCCAGAATTTGGGCCAGTATTAGTGTGCTTTTGTTACTATTTAGCAAGGGTGGGCCTTAAGGTAAGTCATTTGTTTATGGCCACTCTTGGTGTTCTATCTGAAGACTCGGTGGAGGCTTGGACAGCGCGGCGAGGACAACGTACTTGGAGGACTTCTACATAGGCTACGTGTATTGTTCTTGGTTCTAGACACGTCAGCCACCCCTAATCAGAACCAAGTGGCGCTCAGGCATTTCTTTTTCTGTTAAGCAATCCATTAGGGTAAGTACCCCGTCGGTTTTCCATTTGAGCTTTCGAACCACGCCTTCCCGACTGAGTTTAGTGCGAGTAACCGGAGCAACAAAATCTGCTCCAGCACATTAAGAGCTGTGTTCTTTTTAGTAAAGCCGGCGAACCCTGTAGATTGTACCCGTTTTTGAACAATCAATACGACCTATGTCGATATGATGAATTAATACTGTAACAATATCGATTTGGTTTTTTGAATGCATAGGTATCCAATACAAATGTCTAAAAACACGTTTCAATATTTTTCGAAATCAACCCCTAAAAGTGTAAATATGGATTCGAGGTGAATTAAAGAACCCTTCGTATCTCTTATGTTTATTGAGTTAGAAAATGTTCTAACTTTCTTTGGCATACAGATGTATTCTTAAAATATTTAGAAATGGGTTTCAAGGGTAGGGTGTTAAATTTATAATTTTTTTTCGGTGTGGGTTTATTTCAGAATAATATGGGCTAAAAGAATTTTCCAAATTCCACCCGTAAGGGGTGCAATTGGATGTCTTGCTATAATTTATGAATACAACATTTACTTTGTACATATATATTTGAGTTTTATCTCATTGTTAAACTAAAGCTATAGTTTTATCAATATTTATAAGGAGAACGACAATTACGTACACATCTCCAGGGGGTACGTGAAGCATATAAAAGTTGTGCAGGATCTTTTTCGGAAGAATTGTGTTTCTTTTTTTTCTACAATATTGTTTTGCGTATTAATTGAGGGGGAGGGGGGCGCCCTAGAATTCATTTGAGATTTAGAAGAAAAAACATTCGATGTCGGTACGAAGAACGGGCATGTTGCTAGTAATTGATAAAATCCATGCATTTTTAGGTTGTTCCTCCGATGGATTAATTGACAACGATGCTTTAATTGAAATTAAAAGTTCAGAAAAAAGCGGGGACCTTTCTCCACTTGAAGCAGTAATTAAAAAAACTATTATTTTATACTCAATGAGGAAATGGGCACGATCAGTTTAAAACGTAGTTATAATGATTATTATCAAGTTCAGTGGCTGCTACATATTTCGGAACGGACTCTCTGTTAGTTTTTAATTTATACTAATGGCGGCTACATGTCGAAGGGATTAAAAGGTACTTAGTAAATGTACTGCAGTAGTCTTAAGCCCTATAACTCAACTCTGATAGCATTGCCAAATTAATGGACATTTCACTAAAGCTCACGGTGAGGTATTTTATATATCTGCAAGGCTGAAACTTGAATTTAATAGAATGGGGGCATTTGTAGAGAGATGCCATTAATAGCAGTATAATTAAATAGAGAACGCAATAAGTAAAGCTCAATTCTCACAGGGATCTAAGTTGACTGTAAGATCAATTTAAAATAAGAAGTTTGTGCAAAATAGAATAGAAAGTTTTTGGTGGTAGAGTTTCTAGCTCTACGCAACATATAGCATATAGTTACTTCATTTATCATTTGTGAAATTCTTAAAAATGTGCCAAGTATGCTATTATATTTTTTTTTATCCAGGACTAACGATTTCTAGAAGAAAAGTATGGAAAAACATTTGTCCGAATTATACTTGCACTTTCTGCTTACCGAATTAGTTGACTCACGAAGATGTGGTCAACAAAGTAGTGTGATATAAATAAAACTAATTATAATTTCAACACTGTTTAGAGATATGGGTATGTACAATTATGTTATTTGCTATATTACTAATATACTATATTATTATTTATTGTGATGCTTTAATTACGCGTATGATTATTAATATATGTAATTTAGGCAATGTGTTTATTGCTATTTTAACTTAATTTTCTGGTATTGTTTTGATATTATTATAAAACCAATAAGTTCGCTTTATCACCACTACCTTAACACGCCTCGGTTTATAGCTCAGCGGTAGGGTTACTTCAATGGCGTCGGTTTCGGAAGAGGAGGGTGGGCGTTACCCTCAGCTAGACACTGGATTCGATTGGAACAAAGTTTATTATATTTACACTACTAACTAACATACAGATAAGCTTATAACTAGGTAACATATATATACAGAAAAATAAAATGGCGGATTGGCATCCGCAGTTGGAAGCTGGTGTGGTCCTTCGGAGGCGGTGCCGGCGGCTTCCTCCTGCGGTTGCAGCGGCGGCGGTGGCGACTGGCGACGGGGCGGCGGGCTGAGAGCAGCGGCGGCGGCAACGTCGGCGGCAGTGCTAATCTTCTTGGCGGAGGCGGCGGCTGTCGGCTTGCTTCTGCGGTTGCAGCGGCGGCGGTGGCGACTGGCGACGGGGCGGCGGGCTGTGAGCAGCGGCGGCGGCAACGTCGGCGGCAGTGCTGACCTCTTTGGCGGAGGCGGCGGCTGGCGGATTCCTGCTGCGGTTGCAGCGGCGGCGGTGGCGACTGGCGACGGGGCGGCGGGCTGTGAGCAGCGGCGGAGGCAGCGGTTGGCGGAAGTGGCTCGAGTTCCCAAATTTTTTCGAAGACGGCAGGCAGCAGAGTCCAATGCGGAGGATTGGCCCTAAGTCCACGTAGGTGATAGGCTCTGGAGAGGGCTGGGGCTGGTAGATCCTTGGAAAGCTGGAGCTGCTAGCTGGGTTGAGTTGATGCTGGTTCGACTCTCCTGGATTGAGTGTGCTGCTGGAAGGCTGGATGGTTCCTGGAAAAGCTTCTAAGGCTGGAGTTGAGTCCTGGAGCTGAAGTGGCTGCTGGTGGACTCTCCTGGATTCAGTGTTCTCCTACTGCCAGCGTCTGACTATTTAAAGGAGCCAGTCCTTTGTCAAACGCGATCTCGCAGCTCATTGGTCGAAGTAGAAGGGATGTTTTGCCCGTTTTTGATGTATTTCAAATTATAGCGTTTAATTGAGCGGCGTGATCAATTATCGACTTGATTTGAGTCGCAATCAATAGTCGTTGAAATGTCGATTCTAACGACACCCAATTTGCTAGGTTTTGGTAAAGATTAGTTGAACTTGGAATTTTTAATTCCGTGTTCGGCGTAAAACTTAATTAAGCATTACTCTTATTGCGTATGTTAAGAAGTTATTTTGCTTCGATTGGTTGCGCGCTAATTTTCTATGAATTTTGAGACTATTCACACTTTCCTGGGATGCTTCCTTCCGTTAATTATAATTTAATGTGTAATATTTAGCCGGATGTAAGCGGCTTTGTGTCCTGATTTAACCGTTAGAAAATACGTCTTCGCCGGGCCGCCGTGTACTTCGAAATTTCTGTAGTGTTTACTTGCAACCATCGCCCGCATTACAAGCGGTGATATTTTTGCTGGCTGATGGAAAAGTTATTTTTAATCGACCTGTATGTGTGCTAGAGACTTGGGCGTTGTTTTATCAGGTGGCGGCTTATTCCTCCTATCGGCAGGTATCCTTATGTGGGGTTTTGATTGGGCGCACTCTGTTTTAAGAGCGTTTTAGTGATTGAACTTGGATTATTAATTTGGTCGCACGTTCGGAGTTTCGTTCGCCGCGGCGCTGTTTTTGTCGGCTTCCGGATTTATTGAGGTTTGGCGAGCCGTTGGCCCTTTATTGCACTTGAGAATTGGTGCTCCTTTGAGCGAGCATGCCGCGATTTATTGTTTTATTTTTGTAACGGTTTTCTTTTAAATTCTTGTAGGATCGGGGCGATTTACTGGTAAACAGATGTTTTTGTAATTTGTTCGAAAGTACGAAGTAATTTTTCATCGCCAAGCAGGCAGCGAACAAATTACAAAAACATCTGTTTACCAGTAAATCGCCCCGATCCAACAAGAATTTAAAAGAAAACCGTTACAAAAACAAAAAACAATAAATCGCGACATGCTCGCTCAAAGGAGCACCAATTCTCAAGTGCAATAAAGGGCCAACGGCTCGCCAAACCTCAATAAATCCGGAAGCCGACAAAAACAGCGCCGCGGCGAACGAAACTCCGAACGTGCGACCAAATTACTAATCCAAGTTCAATCACTAAAACGCTCTTAAAACAGAGTGCGCCCAATCAAAACCCCACATAAGGATACCTGCCGATAGGAGGAATAAGCCGCCACCTGATAAAACAACGCCCAAGTCTCTAGCACACATACAGGTCGATTAAAAATAACTTTTCCATCAGCCAGCAAAAATATCACCGCTCGTAATGCGGGCGATGGTTGCAAGTAAACACTACAGAAATTTCGAAGTACACGGCGGCCCGGCGAAGACGTATTTTCTAACGGTTAAATCAGGACACAAAGCCGCTTACATCCGGCTAAATATTACACATTAAATTATAATTAACGAAAGGAAGCATCCCAGGAAAGCGTGAATAGTCTCAAAATTCATAGAAAATTAGTGCGCAACCAATCGAAGCAAAATAACTTCTTAACATACGCAATAAGAGTAATGCTTAATTAAGTTTTACGCCGAACACGGAATTAAAAATTCCAAGTTCAACTAATCTTTACCAAAACCTAGCAAATTGGGTGTCGTTAGAATCGACATTTCAACGACTATTGATTGCGACTCAAATCAAGTCGATAATTGATCACGCCGCTCAATTAAACGCTATAATCCGAAATACATCAAAAACGGGCAAAACATCCTTTCTACTTCGACCAATGAGCTGCGAGATCGCGTTTGACAAAGGACTGGCTCCTTCAAATAGTCAGACGCTGGCAGTAGGAAAACACTCAATCCAGGAGAGTCCACCAGCAGCCACTTCAGCTCCAGGACTCAACTCCAGCTTTAGAAGCTTTTCCAGGAACCATCCAGCCTTCCAGCAGCACACTCAATCCAGGATAGTCGAACCAGCATCAACTCAACCCAGCTAGCAGCTCCAGCCTTCCAAGGATCTACCAGCCCCAGCCTTCTCCAGAGCCTATCACCTACGTGGACTTAGGGCCAATCCTCCTCATTGGACTCTGATGCCTGCCGTCTTCGGAAAAATTTGGGAACTCGAGCCACTTCCGCCAACCGCCGTTTCCGCCGCTGCTCACAGCCCGCCGCCCCGTCGCCAGTCGCCACCGCCGCCGCTGCAACCGCAGAAGGAATCCGCCAGCCGCCGCCTCCGCCAAGGAGATCAGCACTGCCGCCGACGCTGCCGCCGCCGCTGCTCACAGCCCGCCGCCCCGTCCCCAGTCGCCACCTCCGCCGTTGCAACCGCAGAATGAAGCCGCCAGCCGCCGCCTCCGCCAAGGAGATCAGCACTGCCGCCGACGTTGCCGCCGCCGCTGCTCACAGCCCGCCGCCCCGTCGCCAGTCGCCACCGCCGCCGCTGCAACCGCAGGAGGAAGCCGCCGGCACCGCCTCCAAAGGACCACACCAGCTTCCAACTGCGGATGCCAATCCGCCATTTTCTTTTTCTGTACATATATGTTACCTAGTTATAAGCTTATCTGTATGTTAGTTAGTAGTGTAAATATAATAAACTTTGTTCCAATCGAATCCAGTGTCTAGCTGAGGGTAACGCCCACCCTCCTTTTCCGAAACCGACGCCATTGAAGTAACCCTACCGCTGAGCTATAAACAGAGACGTGTTAATTGGCGTCCAACGTGGGGCAGCCTTGTTAACCTTTAAAACGTACCATTATTTATGTTGTTTTTAATCCCAGATTTTCTGCACCTAAAATATTAATAATTTTTTTCTTTTACTACTAGATAATAAAACCTGGTGGCTAAATACTGCGCCCTCATCGCTGAAATAATTAATAATTATTCCGAACTTCAGCTGATCTGGTGGCTAAATACTGCGCCCTCATCGCTGAAATCATTAATAATTATTCCGAACTTCAGCTGATCTGGTGGCTAAAATATTGCGTCCTCATCGCTGAAATCATTAATAATTATTCCGAACTTCAGCTGATCTGGTGGCTAAAATATTGCGTCCTCATCGCTGAAATCATTACTAATTAACTCCGAACTTTTGTTATTTTCCCGAGCCCGGTAGAGTGGAACAACTCCACGAGATGCTCTACTCGACCATTCAGACTAATTAACCAGCCCTAAGAGGAAGCTCTAATATTCCTCGTCAATAACTGTCACTAGGCCCGAGTTTTAGTTCAAAAACATTGTAATTTGATTCCCCCGGCTAACAGCCCAAATTCCAGCTAATAATATAGGCGATTACGTGATTTGCTATTAATTACTTTGAATACAGAATCAGTTACCTACCTCAAAGTCTTCCACGGCGTTGTAAACCACCGCATCACCTGGGGAACCATCTTCAGAGAGCGTAAGTACGTGGAAGTTGATTCACACGGACCGAACTTGTAACTCGCGAAGTCCGACCCGGATCCCCGTGGAAACATACACGGAAGCCTAGGCGATAATCGCGGCTGCCCGTGTAGGTGAGAAAATGCATTATCTGTATTAATTTGGCTTCTGTATTCACAGTAAAAACATAAAACAACACGAGGCGCTTGACAGCCGCTGTCAACAAACACGGACTTTCTCGAGGCGAACTCCGAAGGCGCAAGGCGGCACCCGAACGAGTTTAAAAATTCAAACACACAACCCTGTGAAGTATGCCTTCCTGTGCTCCGACCGTGTGAGGCTGGTTGCCGATGTGCCAGGGACGCAACGTCCGTTATTCAAGAAGATTGTTTATTTGCCAATAATATTCGTTTCATTTATTTGTTGTAAACATAGATCAGTAGAATAAACATTTTAAAAGTCTGTTGTTGATATTTATGCTACGCTGTGATACATATCTGAAAGAACCAAATAATTCTTCGACTGATTTTAAGCTATCCGAGGTGTAAGATTGTAAATAAGCTCTATGAGAGAGCTAGCATTACAAATTGGCGTGTCCGAGCAGGAACCTAGTCAGATATGTACATAGTTTAGCAAATATCATCAGCTCCCGTGTGTGGATGACCAGATGGCGCCCGAGCCCGGTAAACTCTGAAAAATACCAAACCAGTAAATTTAGTTGTAATTTAAATAATAACCTGTTACAGCCTAGCCGTCCAGGGGAATCTACCAGAGCCCAGAAACCGAGATGTCCCAGTCTAGAATTCCCAGATACCCGTCCAGCTCCTGTCTTTTCCAGATAAAATCCTGTCTAGATCCTGTCTAGTCCAGAAAGTCCTTCTGCGACCCTCAGGGACCAGCAGCTTCACTGCTGGTACGGGATTTTGCGTCCCCGAGGTGCCTTAGCTAAATTGCCGACAATACTACAGTCCGCCCGCGTAGTACCGTCTTCTGCGACCCTCACGGATCAGTCTCATCAGCTGATTCGGGCCTAGCAACCCCGAGGCACCCGAGCGAATGCCAGATGAAGAAATCCGCAGTCCGCCTGAGAGACAATCCTGATGTCTCGTCCGCGGAAATTTCGCAGGTATCCGTATGCAAGCACCTGGTGCGCCTGTAAATTGATGCATGTTAGTTTAGAATGCGCTCCAGAGAATGTAAGTATACATGATTTCCGAATGTGAGTCAGAATGCCGCCCTAGTTAGTGCGAATAAATTCCCCTGTTATTCTTCTTTTGAAGCGTGCTCCCTTGTCCCCGTAAACCCGGATTTTGGCAGGAGATAGTAGACGATTAGTCGAAGCTTGAAGGAGTAAATGTGATTTCCCGTACCAGAATCCTGAGTCCTGTATACCGTTGTCCCGAAGACTATATTCTGATCTCCGCAGCAGCCGCAATTTTCCCGATGAAATAGTTTTGTGTGAATGCCTGTCGATACCGCGACGGCGTTTGAAAGGCTATCCGGCAGCCTGGATGTTTTCTTGTATGAATGCTCGTCGATACCGCGACGACGTTTGAAACTCTTCGCTTGAGGTCATTTGCAAACTGAGACCACAGTTTTGCAACCGCCTGATGAGTTTGTGTGTGCACTCCTTGAACGCAGCATTTCGCCCCAGTGCCTATAAGAAGCGCGCGTTCACTCCGCAGAGTGCAAATTTTTGTGCGACAGAATGCACCCCTATGCATCTATTATGAATGTGAATGCTACCCTGAAGGACCGGTAGATCGAAACCGCGATCACTGCCCTGTCCTGTATATTGCATGTGTATCTCATATGTAATTTTTCTCCGCAGAAATATCCGGACTGAATATAGGTTGAAACCGCAACCTCACTATTCAACTAGCAAGTTTTGAGTTAATATTTTACTCGTCCTGTATATATTGTACTCATCCTGTATATAATTTTTAAAGAAACACCCGGTAAAATTTTACACGTCCTGTATATAGCTTCCGAAAAGCACCCGTTAAAATTTTACGCATCCTGTATATAGATATCCTGATTGAATATAGGTTGAAACCGCAACCTCATCCCTATTCAACTAGCAAGTTTAGAGTTAAAATTTTACTCGCCCTGTATATAGTTTCTAAAGAAACATCCGTTAAAATTTTACTCGACCTGTATATAATTTCATTTATACTGTATATAGTTGAAATGCCCGTTAAAATTCTAGTACCCTCGCGTTTCCTAGCATGAATGTTTTGTGTCCTGCCCGATTAAATACCAGATCTCCAGGTGATCCCCGTATTGTTATTAGAGTCGAATTTAATCCTGGAAGAAGATACCCACCGAGCTTCGGTCTCCTTCGAGGACACCGGCATATGTAACGTTTGCCTGCAGATCAAATTTGTATTTCCGAATATTAATATAATATTTAAATTTGATCCTTGTCCGACCTCACGTTATCGTAATTTCCGTAATGTCAATGCACGAGGCGATAAGCAGAGCGCAGTGACCGACGTCACGTCAGTACAAAAGTGCGTCGCGCGCTGTTTCTCCCCACTTTTAGAAGCGCTCGAAGTTGCATAAAACGAACGGCGGAGCCGATTTCGAGGCAGAGAGACACAGAGATCCGAACCTACTTCCCCAGCTCTACTTCTATCCCAGTTCCAGATCCCAGTTCCACCTGCCCGTATCCCTGTTCCTGCCGAAGAGATTTCCCCGGAAACACTTGTTTTTCTGAAAACCCGATCCCGACCCCGCACACTTATTTCCCTGGACATTAATTAAAAATCATAGAACAAATATTACGCATTGAATTTTGTCGGCACCACGGCCGCCGGTTTGACAAATGTCAATTTTCAATACTCTCTTCTTTGGAGGCGAGTTCGGAAAAGCCGGAGGTTGCAGAAAAATTGAGAGCTAGCGTCTTTTTTTCTTTAATAACTTGTTGTGGATAATTGGATTTCGATCATCATTGAATAGTATTCCGAGTGTTCCTTTTCAAACGGACACATACAATTCATATTTATTTTATTTCAACATAAATCAATAGCAATAATAATTTTTATTAATCATGCCATCAAGAAATTACTAATATTTCAACAAAGATGGGCTAGAAACTATAAAAATTATAACAAGTATTCAAATAGCCCCCCCCCCCATTTTGATGTAAACAATATCCGAGTCTGTTATAAAAGGAATTCCTAACATTGGCAAACTGCCTTTCGTTTATTAGCCCACACTCTGCAACGATTGCTGCCCTAAGAATTAATATTTGGGTGGCGCTTTTTGTGCAACTTCCTCCAATGCAGGACCTACTTCATTAATCAAAGCTCTAAATAGGTGTTTGAATTTCATTTTCCAACAATTTCAAATTTTCCCATAATTTTGTTATTATAAATCTCAGCCCAAATATTAATTTTTTGAGGGTATTGAGTTCTTGAACGCAGATTAATTCTTGGGTTTTCTTGAGCCCAATATCTAGTATTTTTCACATTGGGTTCGTTGTTCAAAGTAAAAGTACTATTGCTACCAAAAAAACTAGGACAACGGTTTTTGACTTGTGTAAATAGCAATTTTTAATTGGCAACTGAGATTTGATTAACTTTCAAATTATTTCAAAACGTCACTGTCAATCATGCCTCAAATAAGTCCAATTTCAAAAGCTAGGATTAACGCTTGCTTAGAAAACGGTGTAACTATTTAGCAAATTGCATGTTGATCTAGTTTTTATAACTATTTTATATTGTAGCTTTTGATATTAAAATTTTATGACATATTGATAATTCTAACCTGTCATATGACAGTTTCTTAAGGTCATTTAATCAACTAAAACAATAAAAATGCATGGCTAATGGATTTAGAAGTTGTCTTAGTTTTTTGTGGTACCAATAGTACATTCATCCGTGAAACATATTGATGACAAAAAACGACGATCTTGATTGGAGCGTTCTTGCATTTCATCACAAAATAAATTTCTACTTTCTTCGTCTGGTTCAAATATTTCCTGATGACATTGCGGTTTGTATGGATGATATCTGTGATTCTTTAATATCTTAGGGCGGTATCACACATTTAATTCACGACCAATTTTCCTTGTGCTGTATGTTGGGTCAATATTGATCAACCCAAAGCACCTTCTTCTAAATCCCTGCCATCTGCACTAATATTCCTGCGATTACCTTTACTAAAATGTCATTATTGATTTTTTTTATGAAAGTCAAAATTAAATAATATACACTAACCACATCTTGCTTCTGATTCTACTGAAATATTAGCAGTTTCTTCAAATTTCCGGACATTATGTGTATTGTATATTCAGAGGGTATTGGACTGTTATCAAATTTTACGGAAAACAAATCTCTCACTCAACTCAAACTAACTTCACTCTAATATGTTTTTACGATAAAAACTTTATCTTCGTTCGAGTAATCGTTCATTTTATAAAGTAAAAGCTACTGAACTAACTCTGAATGTCATCAAATAACAAATTAATTTGAGTATAGCTGTCAACTGTTTTCAAGTCAGGGCAACTCATATTTAAAAAACATGAAAACTTTTAATTAATATTATTCACTGAAAATTGATAAAAATAATTTAATTTTTGATACCATTAGATGCGCAATAATTTTCTCTTTCCACTGATACCAAAACATTTTCTGTAGGTTGAATTGGCGAGCAGGAATCCATGAAACTGTTAAAAACAATGTTAAATCCCTATGTTCCAGTTTGAAAGTGGCCACCCGGTATATATATTGCAGTGGTCTTAGGCCCAAGGCTCTACTCTGTTAGCAGTACAGTTTAAGAAAACAAGTCAATAAGCACATAGTTGGGGTGTTTTATCTAGCTGCAATGCTAAGCTTAAATGTCAATCAGTAAATGCATTAAAAAAGAGATGCTTGTATGGAAATAAATGATTTGAGTAAGGAACGCAAAGGGAAAAGCTCGTTTTTCACAGGTTTGTAGTTGAATTTCAAAGTTAATTAAATATTAAGTTTGTGCAGAATCAAAGCCGAACCGATAGAAAGAATAGTCACAGAAAGGTTTGCTATGTGCATGTCATTGAGCGTAGATTTCAAAATAACTAAGCAAGGAAATTTGTGAGCAGTCTTGAAAAGGTATAATAAGCCAGAATAAACTAATTATACGTTGCAAAGAGCAATCAGAAGGTAGGCATAATGAACAGGGAATAGCAAGAGTGAAAAGTAAACAAGTCATGAAAAAGCGAGTGAAAAGCAAACAGAGACAGGAAAGAGGAATTGTGCAGGAAGTGAACTATAAAAAAATTAATCTAATTACACGAGTAAAAATAGCAGAGCAATTAATAAAACGTTTGGTGGCGCAAAGAGACATTTTAACAATTAAAACTGTAGACAATGTTTTAGATATAAGAAATTTGTAAGAATAATAATTTATAAGCAAGTGTATTTTAAAATAAACTTGATTTGAACATAGTTAATTTCCGTTTGTATAGTATTAGATTAGCATTTGTTTATAACGGACTTCAGCAGATAACAATTAATTAAATTATAATATTGACATGTAGATTTGTGCTCCATATTTAATTGAAGTTTTAACCTAATAAATAATCATTTTTACCTACAAAAATTATATCTTGTGTTCACCAAGTGGTCTACTTTTCACCAAGAGCGCTTCCGAGGATCTCCGTCAGCCGATCACATCTGAATTTTGAGCATCGATTCCGGCTAAGCCAAGGTTTCTGATCCAGGGATTTCCACTACGACGCATCAGGCAGGGCTGCAGGAGACCGACCAACAGCATCATCACCGGGAAAAACTGTCCCAGAAGCAGGTACCAGCAGGGGCCCATTCCGAACATTGCAACGCAGACCTTCAAACTTAAGGTATTGTGTTAACCTAGAAGTAACTGTATTAGCCGCCGAAAATTTGGGTGTATGCGAGACAATACCGTGTTGAACAAGATTCAAGCGTATCCACGTCTCCAGCGAGGGTGCATTTAAAATTATTAACCAGAGTCCAGTTTTGAGGTTAGGCGAAGATAAAAACAAATGCCTGTAAATAGCGTCGGTTAACAATCAAGGGAAGGTCTCGACGTAACGAAAGAAACACCGTTTGAAACAAAAACTAGTAATTATCTCCAAAGTGCAAAAATTTTAATAAATACCTTTATGGAATATTCATAATTTCACTTATTGTCACGTCATAACGACTGCACGATTTAAACTGATTTGTGCGATTTTTGACAGCCTTTTACCGAAGCATTTGAACTAATTCCGGTGTGCAGTGGCGCACCAGATAAATTGTAAATTACAACTTAATAGGAACTCACCTGGGATTAATGAGTTTTTCTTGTTCTACCGAGCTAGCGTTTTATGTTAATCGATTGCAGATAAATAGAATACAAAAAGGGCATACTACCATTTATTTTGCATCAAAATAAAAAATCGCAAACAGTGGCTAATATTAGAGCAATTATATGAATAGTAAAACATTATACAGCTCAGATACCATAGCAAAATAATTGGCTCCGCAACGTCGATGCAGCGAAGAATTAATAAATAAAACTGTCCCTTACTAAATACTAAACAAATTAGGTAGGAGCCATTGCAATATATGTATAATAGATAACCTTTTACCCTAAGGTGTAAGGTGTATCCGTTTCACCTGTCTGTCTTCTTCCATTCGATTGAGGTGTCCAAATCACTTCAGTTCGTTCTTTTTGATGATATTTAATATTGGTTCGACTCCTAGTTCTTCTCTTGTTACTTCATTTTTTATCTTATTTTTCTTTGTTATTCCTTTGACTGCTCTTATGTATTGCATATCAATAGCTTGTATTCTACTCTTCTGTGTCTGATTTAGCATTCCCGGTTAAAATATCGAATCAAAAATCCCGATAGTACATTTACCCGACAGACCAAAATTACGACAAGCAAAAATCCCGACAAACCAATTTCCCGACAGCCAATATCCCGAGAGACTATTACCCCGACAAAAAAGCTCTTCATTGCTGTCCATGGAGTTTATCGATTAATTTTTACAAAAGCACAATCGTGTGCTCCAGAGTTTGCAGATAATATAACGTTTTCCCTTCGTTTTCATATTCATTGCAATCAGAAACAATTTTCCGAATTGTGTGATTGCGATCCTTCTAGGGCAGCATTGTACTGATTCCATAGGCATGGGTGATAGAAAACCTATTCAACCATTTTCATATGAGAAATGTATTGTAATGTAGTGTAATATTTTTTCTTCTACGTAGAGAAATGTAATGCAATGTAATGTGTGTCGAGTAATATGTATGTCGGGTAAAGTGTTGTCGGGGAAAATGTTTGTCGGGAAAGTGGCTGTTGGGATATTGGCTGTCGATAAATTGGTGTGTAGGGATTTTGGACAGTAATCCTGATGTAGTACCCAGCTTCCACTCCCATAGGTAATGGTCGGCCTGAAGATGGTTTTGTATACTGTGATTCTTGTCCTTTTGCTTATTTCTCTCTTAATTATTAGTGCTGTGTTCAAACTGTGATATATCTTTGCTGCGTTGTTTAGTTTTTCTTTTATTTTTTTGTTCCATATTTCCCTCTCTGTCTAATATTATTCCTAGGTATTTGAAGTCGTTTACTTATTGGATTTCTTTTTGTCTCAAATTAATCTTGACTTTTATATTATCTTTCCCTATTACCATCACCCCGGTTTTGCTAGTGTTGATCTTCAGCTTCCTTTTCTTAAGTTCTTTATTCCATATCATTAGGTTTGCTGGTAGATCTCTTTCTGTGGGTGTGCTGAGCATGAGATCTTCTGCGAATGCACACCCAGAGAAGTAAAATATGTGTGTTTTGCGGATCTTGCGTTCTGCCGTTCTGATAACGTCATATAATACTACCATAAATAAGGTCGGGCTCACGACACCTCTGTGTCTTAGTTCATCGTTTATAACAAAAGTGTCCGACTGCATGTTGTTTTTCCTTACGTAGTTCTTGTTGTTTTCGTACAGCTTTCATTAGTTTCTCGCTTACATTTCTGCGTCTGAGTTCTTCCATATGGCTTTTTGTGATACTCTGTTGAATGATTTTTCCATATTTAAAAATAATAAAAAGATATACTGTTTGAGGCTTTCGCTGTTACACGAATTATTCTTCTTAACATAGAATTTCGGCTTAGACCGCGTCGTATTTGTAGATGAACACCCAGAAGTGTCTGGCTTAGTGTGACTTGCACTTTGTGAAGTCGAGCAAAAACCCGTGCGATGATCATGCTCTTTGGTGGCTGGTGTTGTTTGAGTATCTTGAGAACGGGGATACTTAAGCAGATTTGGCCGTTTTGCCGTTTGTACATCCATATTCACCAACGTTTCGCAAGACCTTGCAGCTTGCATCATCAGAGTGAAAGTCGCACTAAGAACCAAAGGTCTGAGTAGAGCTATTTATAGTCTTCCGTGCCAGGCGCGCGGAGCGGCGTAACGCTGGTTGGTCGTCCAAGTGCAACGTAATCCGTGGGGCGTGGTCGTATGACGCACAGTGGTTGTAATGCTTTAGATCGTGTATCACAGGGGTCAACGTTTTACTAAGCTTAAAGCCATCTTCCCTGTTGATATTATCGCGGGAAGTAGTGAGGTATTCTGGCAAGTACTCCGGCGTGCTCAAATTCTAAAGTGTGCCCATTTGTAAACGTATGCTCAGCTACGGCTTATTTTGTGATGCGTTTGTATTTGCAATCGCCTTTATGTTTTTCAATTCATAGATCAACTGAACGACTAGTCTGTCCAATGTAACTCGAGCCGCAAGAACAAGGAATGAAATACACGCCAGCGGCTGTTAAACTTGGAATCTTACCTTTTACCGATCTGAAGCCGTTACCCAAGGTTTCCTTGCTAGTGAACACAGTTTTGATGTTGCATCGTTGCAGAACACGTCCAATCTTATCAGTCGAGGCTCTAACGTAAGGTAGAAATACTAAGCCTTTCAAAGGTGGGGATTCTTCTTTGGATTGGTTTTTACTTATAATCTAAAAAGATTTGAAGTTGAGCTTTCAGAAGAAGTTTGATAATTTGCCCACAAACCAGTAAAACATTATTGGTCGAAATTCTTCGTACTTGTTAGTTACTTTAATTTTAGGTACTGGAACAACTCTAGATATTTTCCGTGATCCTGGAAAGCACCGGGAAACTAAATTATTTTTTGAATAAATATCTCACCTACAACCGGTAAGGCATCTGCAATAACACCAACTGATATAAGATCGAAATAACCCTTTCTTTTAATTTTAGCTATTAAATTTTTAATATGTTTTAATGTAATTGTTTTAAAATTAAAAGTACTGATGTTATCCGGAAACGTAGCTTCTTCAAAACGGTTGTTCATAAGAATAGACTTGTTTAGCTCCAATATGCCATTTACAAAGTACTGATTAAAGTTATTGGCAACATCCTGGGCATTGTTAATTTTCTCTCCGTCAAATAAAATGTGTGAAGAAGTATTTGTTCGTCCATTCATTAAAGATCTGACAGTCTTCCACATCGTCTTATTATTTCTACGACAGTTTTCTATTCTGTGTTCATAATATTGGTTTTTCCTGTTCTCAGTTTTATTGCTGTAAGGATTCCAAATATATTTATAGTTTTCGCAATCCGCGTGTTTTTAGTAAGTTTAGCTGTCTTGTACATTTGATTGCGTTCCGCCTGGATCTTGAGTATGTCGGCCCAAAACCATGGGGTGTGAGTATTAAGTTTAATTGTTTTGATGTCAATGAGGTCATTTACGGAATTTTGTATTCTGCTGACCATATGTGTGGCAAGATTGTTATCTCTTTACTAGCTAATAATGCGATCCAGCTATATTTATTCAGTTTATTAAGCAGTTTTCGTGAGGAGCAAATAGCGTACGTTGTAATATTAACTCTTTCAAATGTTCTGTCATAATTACCGCGCATTCTTTCGTATCGTCACATCAATTGCATTATGCTCAAAAATTTATGGAATCTGCATATTAACAATAACAGTTTGTCGATTTATTAGAACGAGGTCGATGATTGTATTGGAATTTTTTGTTGAGCCCGTAAATTCGGTTACGAGTTGATTTAAACCCAACGTATTGCTTGCTTGTGTAGAATAAACCTTTCTAGATATCCCAGTTGAAATCGTCTAGAATTAAATGTTTGGTGTGGTCTGGGATTGTATAGTCGTACCATTTTCAAACTGCTTTAAGAATCTTGCGATACTGGCATTTGGAGAACGATAAACAGCAATGTACAATCCGTTTTCAAATCCTTGCGCTATGTAAACGGATAGCAGCCAAAATTCATTGTTAAATAAAAAGTGTGACACTATTTTAAATTTAATATTATTATGCACAACAATTGCCACTCCTCCAGTATGTCGATTTTCTGAATTACCACGAATGGTGATATAACCCCGAAAACTTATTTCACAGTCTTTAATATTTTTGTGAACTTTGTTTCACTTAAAAGTAGGTTAGCTGGATGTCTGTCTTCAATTAAAACTTCAATTTCCTCCATACGTTTTAGCATACTTTGTGCATTTGGGTAAATAATTTCAGTATTTGGTTCTGCTATTCTAAAAAATCTATCTTATGTTTTTCTTGTTCTAGATCAGGGCTGTCCAACTTCAAGGGACCCAAGGGCCACTGTAAAAAATTTGAAGGTTACGAGGGCCGCATCTTAAAATGTGTCGTATCCGACTTTGTGAGTGATTTGTAATAAATATAAAACGTCCTCGACACTGAAAGGTAGAAGAGGGTCGCCGATAAGTAGTAAGTAAGTATATTTTATACTAATTTTTATTTATTCAAGAAGCTTAGGTTACATTACAAAAAGCATTGAAACATAAAAGAGATATACAGGGTGTTCCCTGAGGTAACCGACAATCTTACACAATATGTTCTAGAAGTGATTCTAAACAAAAAAAATCCTATTCACTTTAGGTTAATTCCTTTCCGTTCTTGAGATACCGACAAAAGAAAAAAAATACATCACCCCCTTACTAAGGGCGTCAAAGATTTACCCCTCGGGTTAAGCTCAAATCGGAGAAATGCGTTCACTCAAATATATATTCGATTAAGTAAAACACCAGATAATTACCAAAACAAATATAATGTTTTCAGCTATAGTTCATTCAAATTCAAGATAGAGCAAAATCTGCAACCCAAGTTACAAATATCAGCAGTAAGTTGATTACTAATATGATTTTATTAAAATTTAGATCAGAGAGATATGGCTTTGTTGCTGTCTTGATGAGTGTCAAAATCAAATTCGAGCTTAGCAGGTTAGGTTTTGCGTCAGTTCATGTCAAAACTGACGCAAAACCTAACCTGCTAACCTCGAATTTGATTTTGACACTCATCAAGACAGCAACAAAGCCATATCTCTCTGATCTAAATTTTAATAAAATCATATTAGCAATCAACTGACCGCTGATATTTGTAACTTGGGTTGCAGATTTTGCTCTATCTTGAATTTGAATGAACTATAGTTACAATTATTAATTAAAAAGAAATCTGAGTTGTACATTATTTAAAAACAATATGTTCTTCTGGAACGGTGTCTCGTTTCGTGGGTCAAGCTGCAACCCAATGCACCGGCGAGTGTTGCCTGTCCCTATTGGTAGTCCGCCGGTACGCACGCCGATTCTTCGGGAAATAGGCTGAGTGAGTCTTTTGTTCCTACAAACTTGATCTTCCACTCAGCAGATTTTAAGTTGTAATTTTCCGGTGAATTTAGCGATCTTAAGGGTTACCTGGGGCGAGCGTTAGTGCCTAAATCCTGGCGCAGAGGTTGCTGGTACCTTACGACGGCTAGGCGTCGATCTTGGAGCGAACGCGGTGTCAAATCCTGCAGATGTATTTTATTCGCCTTGAGCCGGAAATGATGTTGACATTCCCCCGGTAGGGAATTTGTGGGCTGCGGAATCGAACGTCCAGGAATTTGCCTTTTAAAAAAAGAGGCCCTGCATGTGAGTTTATGGAGGGCGGCTACAGGACTCTAGCCGCTCACAAGCGGGGTAGAGGCTGCGATTCCTACAGGTTACAGGTTTAATTATTAGTAAAATGAGGTTATGAGGAGTATTTCATCTCTCGGGGGGGGGGGGGGGGGGCGGGGGGGGGGGAGCGGGATTTGCATTTAAAAATTAGGCGGTCGGAAATGACTTTTAAGCAGTTAGCCTTGCAAGACAGTGCAGCGTATTAAGACAGGGTTAAAGCCTCAGGGATTCGATTTTCCAAGAAAGTTCAACAATCACGGTAAAATCGAATTCTAGCGGTCTTGCTCTTGCGGAAAATTTTAACTTCTCGGGCTGACAGTACCACAGGTCATCTCCCTTGAAACATAGTCTGGTAAGGGTTGGAGGCCTACTCCGTTAGACAGTTTACCGTGTCAGACCGGAGGGCCCAGGTAGGAAAGGAGAGAACAGGATCAGGACTGGTGGACTCAAGGGAGAATTTGATCCGCGGGCCGCAAAAATATCCTGGCGGGCCGCATGCGGCCCGCGGGCCACATGTTGGACAGCCCTGTTCTAGATTATGTTTGTAAATTGGACAGTCGAAACTCCATGCAAAATGACCTGCATCTAGATTAGAATCGGCACATTTTGGGCATCCTATCTTTGATTTATATTGTATAAGTCATGCCTTTTTGTTCCTCCATAATGTTTTGACCGTAGTTTTTACGTTTAGATCAAAATATTCAATCTGATCTTGTAATGCCTCTAGTTTGTCAGAATGCTTTTTTAATCCTGTATTTATGCCATCCAAGACTGCTGTCATGTTTTCCAGCACATGACTTAAATAGTTATTCTTCCTATCTGCACATAAGTCGCAAAACCAGCCAATATTATTCTTTGACGCAAGTACACTGAATTCTTCTGAACTAAAGTTCACACATTTTGGGCGGTACTGGTTTAAGCCATCCCTGTATCGAAGCTGTAGAATTAATGCTAATAATAGAATTAGTAATTCAAATATCGAAGATGGATATATGAAAACATATTCGTTTAATTTAATATTCACTTTGCTATAAATTATATGCATAACATGTGTAACAAATATATGTTTACAAGATTTTGATGATGTATATAAATGTCGATTTAGCCTCTAATAAAGACACAAGATGATCACAATTAGTTTAGGATATTTATTTGACTTAATTATCTACATATATCTTCATTAACGTTAACGTTACTATGGTTTCTCTTTACTATTTGTTTTATTTTCTTTAAATTTTCAGAAACAGTATGCTTGCATTTTAGGATTCAGTATTGAATACAAATCGAGCGGATATCAACTTGTTTCTTCCATCAGTTACAAGAATATTAGAAAAGTTGGTGTGCACCATACAATGGTTGGCAGTATTTAAAAATATCTAACACATTAGCTTATTTTCTACTAAGCTTTATAATCTGGATACCTATATAATAACAATACTAGTGCTAGTTTATTCAATTACTATTACTTGGAACAGGTAGGACTAAATTATTCAAAACGATAGACCTACAACAGATGTCGCCATAAGATGGTGCCTTGTACAACTTGACACAAGGTACAGTCATATAATACATTAAGGGCCGGTTGCAGAAAGCAATGTTAAGTCTGGTGTTAGCTAACATCGCGTCAAAGTGAACAAAATCGCATCAAATTTTGTTTACTAATGTATTAGTTACCATAAGCATTTGAGATTTGATTCGTTTTTGTTCACTTTGAAGCGATGTTAGCTAACACCAGACTTAACATTGCTTTCTGCAACGGGCCCTAAGACATCCCTATGTAGTTCAATCTTATGTGTAAAAACTGAAAAGGTTGCAAAGAAATTAAGAAGATATTCTCCGAACATAAACTTAAGAAAACGCCAGTTACTAATATTATAAAGCTACATAAAAATTGGTAGTGGGCAAATAGCAAATTAAAGCAAACGGACCAAACAAAAATAAAAGATCATAAAACACAGAATACCTTCAGGCAGAAAAATTTAAAACTTCTTTGGAGTTGACGGTTAATAGGTAGCGGAATGCAGCAATAAAGACAAAAATTAATACAACACCGGCAAGTCTCGATTACATGGAGGAGTTGATCAACCACAATTTACTTATTTTCAAAAACCGTGAGGACTCCAATTAATCCAAACCGATTAGTAAGAAAACGTAATTACCAAGATTATTACAAACAACTGTCAGATGACTGATAACATCCAATGAGAACCATGCATTTTTTGAAAATCGACTAATCCCGAACTGATTACCTGATAAGCTTTCTAGTGCGCATTATCGACCCCGTAGATGGTGTCATAGGTGTCATAATTAGAAATAGAAATGCAAGGAACAAGTAATTTTAGTTTTTTGCCATTATTAGATCAATTTTAAATCATAATTTGCATACGGGATTTGTGTAATAATCTTCAAAATTAAACGCGAGCGACACACATATAATTTTGCCCGTGCCAAGAGCTATCGTGCTGGTTGCCCTTAGAAAACTGCCCTCGGGACAGTTTTCATTGCAACCAGCACTCGCCTCTTGGCGTGTGCACAATTATCGGTAAGTATGTCTCGTCCTTGTTATATTACTAGTGATAATATCCAGTACCACCAATTAAAAACTACCTTAATTCCTAAGGATTTTTTTTCGAGTTCACCCATCACTGTGGTAATGTGGATCAAAACGTTCAATTAAACCAAATCCCCAGCATACTAAAGCAATTCTGGAATTTGTCAGGTCATTTTGTATTTTAATTAGCCACCTAGGCTTTAGGGCAGCGTGCCCGTATGTTAAACCCGTTTAGTTACTTATTTGGCTTCATCGCCTAATTCCATAATAGTGATTTTGCACATATTTGGCCTCAAGCGCAGTATTTCTCGTCATCCGGGGCACCCCTTTGTTGGTACTTTGACAGTCAGGTGTTAACGCTCGCAGGATTTCCGAACCTTCTAGAATTTACGCTGTTGGTGTGACTGCGAGGCCTCGCGCTGTCTTTGTCACCGGAACTTATTTGTTTTATTGGGCGCATCGCCATTGGCTGTCGAGAGTCACGTGGTAACGCCGTTTTGGCTCACGCCACTTTCGGGGGTCCTAACGCTTCTTGCGGGGGATTCAGCCGAGAGCCGTCGATCTAAGAGGTCGGATAGTGTGTGTGTTCGTGCGGCGCTCCCGCCCTTGGCGGAAGCGTCAGCCTTTTCCCGTCTCATGCTGTTTCAGCAAGTATTGGATAAACTGTTTCGCCTTAAGCGAGAGTGGCAGTTCAACTCAGGCGATTGAACAAGGGAGGTGTGTGTGTGTCGTTAGCGGCGATCTTATTACGCCAAGGCGTAGGTGTGATAGAATTCCATGCCAGGTTCTACGTCGTCACGTAAGGGAGTGTTTCCTTTAGCTCGTTGTGCGAGGATTCCGTTGAGGTAGGACATCACTTGGGCTAGTTTGGCCGTCGTAGCGGCGTTTGTTGAAGCGCCAGCCTTTGTCGCCATTTTGGGCGTATCCAGACCATTCACACGTCGGCCGTTTTAGCGGCGAATGAATTGCCACAGGCAACCTGTTTCCCGCCAGCTGGACCGCATGCCGATCTCTTGGGCCGTCACCAATAAAATTAAGGTATTTGTAACCATTGAATCATACTAACTTCTCGTGCGCGAGCTGTGCGCTTAGTCATGTGAATAATTGCTAAACTCTTGGCATACGTGCTGTAAGGCGGCAACGCCGGTTTGGTCGCGGTAAAATTGCATGGGCGCGAACTTGATGTGAAATCTTGTGCACCGTTAAAAACGTACCCTTCGCATCTTAAATTGTTGTCGCGAAGTGGCGTCGCTCGTTCATTTTTGATCTAATCACTTCCCTCACTTGGGCTTTGCTGTGTTTGCCCAAATTATCATGTGAGCATTTTTATGAACAAACGTTCCCTTTGCGGGACTCATATGTCAAACTGCTTTTGATTTTGTACAGTTATGGGTGTTGTTTAGTAACAGTAGTGCGCCCATCAGCTGATGTTTATTTATAAGAATTAACGCAATGTTTGCGGCACTCTTTGCTGCCCCAATGTAAGAATGGAATAATAGACGCTTATCTAATTAAGAGACGCTTTATTCTTGGTCGCTTTGTGCATGTTCTGCTTCAGCGTGCGCCCATCATTGAGGAGATAAATGTACGGTGGAGCCAGTGAGATCAGAGCGTGCAGGTAGGCTTGGTGGTGACATTGCCGTGGCTGAAAAAGCCCCACTTCATGATCTAAGTATTTTTGCCATCACGAAATCGTTGTTTGAGTTTATAATTCACGAGTACCCCTATCGACGGAGTGTCTTGAATACTTCGCCCCCGTCTAACCGCCCAGGCCCGGTTATCCGGGTTATGACAGGCTTGGTGGCGCCCTCACAATTTTGACGTACCCTATATATATGCCTCAACACGCTTGCCCAGAACGTATCGTGTGACTCACCCCCGACTACCTGAGCGTTCCAGCCGTGGCCTTTAGCCTGTTTTTAGCAAATCTCAGGGCAAGTGTGCAAGTTTTCCAGGACTGATTCCGTGGTGCGATGCTCACCTTGGGTGGGTGTCGTAAAGTTGTTTTAATACCGTAACAAATTTAGATCTTATCTTACGTTGTATTGTGATTCTCCAGTCGCCAGATACCTTTCGTGAAACCCACTTTCAAGCACTCTTCTAATTAGTCTGTTTAAAGTATCCATAAAATAGTGTCCTTTTCTCATAACCACAAATACTTCAATTTTTTCATTTCTTTAGAAAATAACTTTGATGCTCGTTTTCCTAACACGACAGTCGCATTGCGATGACATACGACATCCGTTATGAAGTCAGATATATTGAGTATCGGTCGAAATGTCAATCGTTTGACTAGTTTTGAATAGACCCTTTTATTTTAATTCGTACCGAACATACTCACTCCAGTAGTCCGCTTAAGCATAATTACTCTAAGATCAGAATCTGCAAGTTCTTGCATTGTGCGAATTCCAAGATCGTATCCGGGTTTCATCAAAACTCCAATAAGTTTCGCTTGGAAGAAATTAGAAATATGGACCGAATATATTAAGTAAAGGACAGCAACATATCTTATGATTCTCGTTTTTGGTATCTTAGAAGGCATACATAATGAAAGTGCGACAACTGATAAAAAGCTTTTCCAAAATTGATTATATTTATTTTTACCTTCCGTGCGGTGTGCAATAATCCACCAGCTTAAGAATATCGTAAGCACAACTAATAACATCGCTATCCATGCCGTTTTTTGAAAAATAGAAGTGAACACTTTCACATCGGATATCGATAGACCTTTGGGAACTGCCCAGTTTGAGATATCTTGATAGACGACGTCACTATAGTCGTAACTTTTGACTAATTGACTTGATTTCCGTATTTGATTACTAAATATGATTCCTTGACTGTGATTGTACAACATGTCTGTTACATTAGAACCGACTATATATGTTATGTTTGTATTTAGAATAGTGAAGTGGTTTGAGATAGTGAAGTGGTTTGATTCTGGTGCGGTCGTGCTTTATTAGCTCCGAAACTAAACTCGAATATCGGGAGGTTCCGAGCGAAGTAAATTACGATTCAGAATCTAATAGCGAGAGATAATTAATAGTGAGTGAAATCCAAAGAGAAATAAAGGAACAGTAAGGTAAAAATAAAATTATAAGCAAACCAAGCAGAAATAGAGTGCCCAGAACAATATAGCGTACGAGAAGACGGGCAGGTGGCCGGGCAGCGGCTCCTATCGCGGCGCGGTGCGACCCAAGATAAGCCGACCGCCAATCTCAACGCGGCCGTCGACCTGAAACAGCTGATTTGCGGAAACATACAAAATTAACAATTTAAAAAACGGAAAAACGAAAAACTGAAAATGGATAGCGAAGAATATACAACAGACGAAGGAAAAAGAAGAAGAAATTGGGTGAGCGGAGAGGAGGAAGACACGTTTAAGAAAAGCAAGAAAAAAGCACGCTCTCCCAGCAAAAGCAAAACAAAAGAAGATGAGGATAAGCTAGAAAAAATTTTTAAAGCTATGCAATCGTTAGCAGAAGAGATAAAAGGGATGTGAGAAGAGCAAAAAGTATATACCAGAGAGATAAAAGAACTGAAAGCGGAAAATGAAATCACGAAAAAAGAAAATATGCAACTAAAAATGGAAATCAAGATAATAAATGCCAGACTGGATGCAATGGAAAGAAAGAAAAGAAGAAATAACATCGTAGTACAAGGACTTAGGATAGATGAAGATTAGAACCTAACATCAAGGCAAGTACCCTAGTAGCACAAAATGGTTGGGCCAACGTTGGCTCATTGAAGTGTCCCACAGTTGGCCAACAGTATGTAATGTCCTCTTTTACAGTCAAACCCCAACCATCGATTTCCCAACTGAGGGCCAACTATACACATTAAAGTATTCCCAACCAGCATCCAACAATTTAACAACCAAAAGCCAACAAATATCTAACTCAGCTTTCTGTATTAATCGGTAGGTATGAAAAGACAAATAAACAAGTGTAAATAAAAATGCCATTTATTATACATAAAGGAAAACATAAATACAATACTTACAAATCTTGTATAAAACAAGTAAGTTATAATATATTTGAAAAACGAATCATTTTCAGCAATATTAAAAAGCACCAAGTATATCAACCTTGCAAGGTTCAGAAAATAAGGTTTATGTTATTTTATTTTATTTATTTTATCCCCACTATCATCACTGCTGTATCAAATTCTTCTCTTCGCCTTCCATTTTCTCACCTTCGTTTCTTCCGATGCAGAAACTAGTTCTGATTCACTTTCGGCCTCCTTTAGCGTTTCTCTTGCTTTTAAAATATTTTCTGGAAATGCAAAGACAAAATTAATATTAAAACCACGTCATTTAAATTTGACCCGCTACAAATATAAATCGCACTTCAAAATACAAATATAATTATTATAGTTTAGGCAAGGTTTATAGATTTTAAAACCTTATATTGCTATTGCATTATCTAGTTTTAAGTAGAATTAAGGTTGTAGTGTGGGGTGCTAATAGTTATTAAAGTATCAAGGGCATTATGAGCAAAATAAGCCCCCAAAATTGTTAGTGTACAAACCTAGATCCTTTGGCCCGAGGTGTGTACAACAATCGCGGCACTTAGTTTATATAATGCTTTCAACGTTGTATGTCATACCAGTTTTCTTATCTAATTGAAGTCAAAGTGATTTTGAATTACATTTTCCTAGTTATCGCTTGTAATCTTCAATGGAAACAAATAGTGTTTATTTTATCCTATTATGTTACTATGATTATAAGCATAACTCTTTAGCAACAAGTTGCGTTAAGTGCATTTAACACCACTAGTGTCGTTAAGAAAAATAACATACAATACTTTATTAGCATTTAATCACATGTTGGCACTACTGACGTGTATTGTCAATCTATGTCAAATTCGATGTTAGTAGGTTAGATTTTGTTTGTTACTTGACACAGACTGACGCAAAACTTAACCTGCTAATCTCGAATTTAACATAACCTGACGGTGTTACCATCTTACCAGTGATACCACCACAGCCGATATAAGTCTCGCTGTTGTAAGTGACACTAATAACAATTTTTCCTTTTTTAAAAAATAGAATTTTAGGATAAAATAAACCGTGTTACGATATGCGTAACGTTATCTGCTTTCTATATTACTCGAGAATTTTAAAGAACCCGCTCGTTCATTCATACTATTCTCTTGTAATGTAAAAAGCTTGATAACATTACTTGAATCGTAAATTACTATTACTTTTTCATAATAACATTATAAAAAAATTATTTCCCTGGTGCGTTATTTTGTTATAACATACCTTAAAATAGAGTAATTATTATCAATTAATATACCTACTGGTATGATGTAAACATTATAAATTACATATGAGATAAAGATCTGTTTGTATGTAGAAACAAATTTGTATTCTCGATTTTTCTTGAAAACTGCTATTGTTTTAACCGAACTCCACAAAAATTTGTTTACATTTTCTTTACTACTTGCAGACAAAACTAAGCTTTTTAATGGGTTCATTAACGATACTGAAAATACAGAGCACAGGAAACAATCCTGTATGAAAGAAATATTGCAACAATCTATTTTTCAACTTGTGCTACTTTGAGACGTGCTAATATAGATCCAAAAACTGCAAGATTACTGTGTAACGTTCGTATACTAACCAGTACTAGAAAATATTCGCTTTACAGCGTACACCATCCACGTTTCACATGCAGGATCTCCATTAACCAAACATTTATTGTGAAGTTAATTTAAACGGAGGCCAAAAACTTTCTTGCTTCCTCGATGTCAACCACTCATCATCTCGAACTAGTCCAAGCAGGCCTCCTTCGAACTCCACATCGTGAAACATGTTTGTGTATTCTTCTAAAAATTGAGAAAAACAGTTATAATATTGAATATATAAGAAACAAGAGTGATCACAAAGTACAAGATTTACCTACATAAATAAGTAGGTACTCATATCGGCCAAAATTGTTTATAGCAAATTTGTTAGGTTAGGTTGCACGTCTCTTTTCTATTTATCCATAATGTGGGTTATTTCAAAACATAAATAAGTTACAGTACATGAGGATCATATTATTGTTAATTTTACTTACCAAATCTTGGATATGTAGAAAGAAAAGGACCCACAAGTACAAAAACAAACAACGCAAGCTCGCATGGATTTTGGCGCCGGGCGCGTTGCAGAGGGCAGAAACCACGAACAGCTGGGTGGCGGTTGCTTGGCTCGCGCAATGCGCAATAATACGTCATTAATAACATCACGGGGCATGCGTCAGCTGTTGTACAAAAACTGATTGATAAACGTAATAGACAAATTTATTTATGATCATACCAAAATTTGCCATAATTACTGATGGAATTAATAAATTGCCAATTGATGAATTGGCTTCAGTATTCACTCATTCAACTTCCCTGTTATAAATAACTAAAATTCACAACAAAATATTACAGTTGGGCCAACGCACGGTTATTGTTAATAAATGAACAACTATCTTCCTAGCACGCTGATGATATCCCAACGCTGGGCCAACATATGATTATTGTTGACAAATTCAACAAATATTTCACTTTATACCAATGTTGGCCCAACGTAGGATATTAGTTGGCAAATCTACCAACCATTACCCAACCATGCCAACTATATCCCGACGTTGGGCCAACAATCTGTGCTACTAGGGTAATGAAGGATTTCATAGAGAACCAATTAGATATAAAAATAAATGTTAAATCGGCCACCAAGTTGGGCGTAAAAACATACCTTATTGAACTAAATAGCGCAAATGAAAAAATCGAAGTAATGAAAAATAAAAATAAATTGAAAAACTACAAAGAAGAAAAAATATTCATCAATGATGATTTGACGAAAAACGAGAGAGAAATACAAGGGAAAATTAGGAAAGCTGCTAAAGAAGAACTGAAGAAAGGGCGAAAAATAAAAGTAGGATTCCAGAAAGTACTAATTGACGGACAGGAGTGGAAATGGAACAAGGATGAGGAAAGGCTAACCATTTCAAGAAGCAGAAAACTAGAACGGGCAGAAGATATTGATTCAAAAAACGATTAACGGAAGGCAATCTTAAGGAAAATCTGGAAACGACACGGCAAAGAAATGGTACACGAAGAATGAACATGGCAACATGGAACATTAGAGGTCTTCACGGAAAAGAAAAAGAACTTGTCAAGGAATTCGAAGAAATTGATATAAACATTTTAGCAATTACGGAAACTAAACACAAAGGAAAAAAGGCCACAGAACTTGAGGAAGGACATATAATGATACTGAGCGGAGTTAAGCATGAAGAAAGGGCTAAAGGAGGAGTAGGGTGTATAGTGCACAAAAGAGTAGCAAAATACTTAACTAATTGGGAATGTACATCAGAAAGAATAATGAAAATTGAACTGCAAATGGGAGAAAGAAATAAAATACATTTAGTAATATTGTATGGACCGAATGATGACGAGAAAGCAGACGCCAAAGATAAATTTTGGGAAGAAGCATCCGAAATAGTGGAAAGCTGCAAAGGAAAAATATTGGTATTGGGCGATCTAAATGGCAGAGTTGGCGTAAGAGATGACATGAACATAGAATTATAGATTTTTGTGTGCTACATAACCTAGTAGTGATGAACACATTTTTCCAGCACAAGGATGCGCACAAATATACGAGAGAAGCCCCAAGCAGAAAGGAAAAGTCCATTATTGACTACGTGTTAGCAAGTAGGAGCATCAGACGTGAAATAATAGACGTCCGAGTTAACAAAAGACCCGAGATAAACAGTGACCACTACCTGCTAAAAGCGAAAACGAAGATAGGATGCCAAGAAACTAGCAGTAACAATAATAAATTAGAAATACTAAAAGGCAATAGTAAAGAGACAATAAAGACCTACAGATTAACAAATACAGAAGTAGCGCTCAAATATGGTAATAAAGTTGAGGAAATGATATATGTATTGAGGGAACCTGAAAATCGCGATGTAGAGGAAATATGGAAAACATTCAAAAGCATTTTAATAAACGCAGCAAGAGAAACATGTAGCATATCGAAAGTAAAGAAAAACAGAAAGCAAACGGCCTGGTGGAACGACAGTGTGAAGAAGAAATCAAAATAAAGAAAGAAAAATGGAAAGCATATCTGCGTATTAGAAATAATGACACGTTCCAAGATTACAAATTACAGAGAGAAAAAGCCAAAAGAACAGTATTAGAAGCAAAAAGAGTATCTTGGGAAGATTTTGGCAAGAAAATGGAAACGGATTTCCATACGAATCAAAAATTGTTCTACAAAACATTGAAAAACTTAAGATCAGACAACAAACGAGAAACAATCAAGCAAATCAAGGATGAAAACGGAACAGTATTAACATCAGAAGAGGATATAATAGAAAGATGGAGATAGTATTACGAGAAATTGTTGAACAAAGGAGCTGGGGGAAAAAACCAAGAAGGAACGTACAATACAGAAGAAACCCAACAAGGTAAACATATACAGCCAAGAGACGTGAAGGAAGCCATAAAGAAGCTTAAAAAGGGAAAGGCAGGCGGGAATGACAGTATAACAGGAGAGATGCTAAAAAATATGGGCGAAAAAGGAGTTGAGATGCTAACGAAAATATGTAACCAGGCCTGGGATGACGGTAAAGTACCGGAAGACTGGACAACAGGAATTATTGTTCCAATACACAAGAAGGGAGACCACAGAGACTGTAATAATTATCGAGGAATTACTCTGCTGAGTATAGTATCGAAGGTTTATGAGCGAATTCTGGAAACAGAATTGACACAAGTACTAGACCCACAACTTGAACAGTCGCAAAGTGGCTTCAGGAAAGGCAGAAGTATACACGATCATATATTCACAATTAAACAGATGATAGAAAGGACAAGGAACACAAACACCGAAATATATCTAGCGTTTCTCGATCTAGACAAGGCATTCGACAGAGTATCAAGATCAATTGTGGAGGAGAGCTTAATAAAAAGAAAAATCAACCCAAAATTAGTAAGAGCTGTAATGAGCTTGCATAAAAACAACAGAAACATCATAAGAACCGATAACATGCAATCACGAGAGTTCCCGGTAAACGAAGGATTACGGCAAGGAGGGGTCTTAAGCCCAACACTATTTAACGTGGTCATGGAGGACGTAATAAAAGAAGCAAGAAAAAGAGCATCAAAAGTAAACGTGGGGTATCGAAACTTAGAACTAGTGCGGTTAAGTGAGTGCGCGTTTGCCGACGACCTTGTCATATTTGCAAAGAACGAAAGAGACCTGAAGAAAAATCTAGACATATGGGAAGAAGAATTAACAAGGAAAAAATTAAAGATAAACGAAGAAAAAACAAAAATTATGATCATCGGGAAATCAGACGTACAAATAAACATAGAACTAAACGGAAAGATGATAGACAAAGTAGACACCTTTAAATACTTAGGAGTGCACCTCGACAGTAAAGGTAACCATGAAATGGAAATAAACAACAGAATAGAGAGTGCATCAAAGGTATATCACAATCTCAGAAACAACTTCCTGGGGAAAAGAGAAGTTTCAATAAAAACGAAGATGAGTATTTTCAAGTCGGTATTTGTTCCTATACTAACCTTTGGATCGGAAAGTTGGGTTCTAACAAAGAAAATTAATAACAAAATCCAAACTATGGAGATCAAGTACCTAAGAAGAGTACTAGGGATCACAAGGATGGACCGGGTTAGAAATGATAGCATAAGACAACAGCTGAAGGTGAAACCAGTAGCAGGAAGGATAGAGGAGTGTCAACTACGATGGTACGGTCATCTCCAACGAATGAGTAAGAAGAGACCAGTAAAGATAATATGGGAGGCCAAAGGACAAGAAAAGAAGAACAGAGGGAGACCGAAGACAACGTGGAACCAAACCGTAGAGAAGATGTTAGAACATAGAGGGCTCAAGCAGCAAATATGGCGAAAAACAAGAAAGACTGGAAAAAATTTATTTATAGTGATAGAGACTTATGAACATATATGCAAATAGGGGTGAAATGTATGTATACACAATACAGAAGAATATGTAATGCCTGACACTTCACGGTAAAAAGGCTTTTGATTATATATATATATATATATATGTATTTAGAATTCCAGCTATCACATCTAATATATGACGCATAACGCCAGTAACAGGCGTTGCTTTATAACTGGAGCTGAGTTTATAAAAGCTCACTAACTTTAATGGGCAGCCACTTAAATTCTTCGTATACTCAGGGAAAGAAATGCTTACATTGCTTTCGCATTGTTGCAAAAAACGTATAGATATCCTTTTGTCACATGCTATACCTGCAACAAACGGCTTATAAGTGTACGACAGAAGCGACTGTCCATTTCCATTATTTGTAGGCAGAACTACTATTGCATTTAGAATATCAGATGTCCAGAGTTTCTGAAATACTGTGTGCAAATTACTTTCCGGGGTAACAACCAAAATAAATCGTCTTCTAGGAGATTCACTTTTATTCCAAAGCGAACTCACTTTTAATTGTTTTAACATGCCACTTAATCGAGCGGCACTATAAATTATAAAGCTGGTATAAGAGTCGGAAGTCATTCTTATTGGTTTCTTTAGATTAGCGACGACACGGGCATTATTCACTTCATTGGGAATAAATATATCCCTATTCATACCAATGACCAGCACGCTTACGTCAGTTGGAAATAACTTTTGAATTAAAATTGATATGCATTTTGTTAAAAGCGTCGCTCCATTTCCAATAGTAATAGTTGCACGTGCGCTAGATGTATACATTAATGTAATTACTATGACTATGCAGCGCTTTCATTTTGTAAGTTAGGTACCGAGTTCAGGCAGTAGCGCGTCAACGAAGAGACAATGTATCATGTCAGTTGTCAACACGTAAATAAAGTACGTAAATCACTCACAGGCGTACAAATTAGAACTATTTTTATGTCATGACCTCATATGAAACCTATGTTGACACCATATTACTACTCAAACTGTATGCTTAGTATGTTCGTATATGTCTTTAGTTTCGAATATGAGTGTGGTCTCCGTGGCTACGAAGAGACATCCAACTTCTTCAATCAATTCAATGAGCCACGTCTTTCACCACAGCTAAAGGGACTCTCTCATGAAGTTCGGCTAAACGTCTTAAATCGAAAAAGGAAAGGTAAAGAAAGGCTCACGGTAATTTCAATTCTCTCAAATGGGGTTGGAGAATGGAGAAAGGCCAGGAAGGGTGGAGAAGTACTGCCCCGGCATTCACCTCAGAGAAAGTACTCTGTTGACTCAGAAAAACCAAGTAAAAACCTTAATCAGAGCATACGGCCGCGGGAATCGAATCCACCACCTCCCGAATGCTAAGTAGGTGTGCTAATCACTAGCGTATAGAGCTCGGTTTTAAATCTGACGACCCTTAAGATCGGCGTAAAAGTTACGATCTGATTTTAACGTACCGTATCATAGTGCGTGATTTGTCGCATATTCTACCAAGCTTTTATTATTTAGACAGACATCCCCGTCTTCGAGGCCAGGCGTTTAAATTAAAACGTGAAAATTTTTATCTGCGCGTTAGAGAATTCATCCTAACAAATCGAGTGTTTGTGCAGTGGGATTCCTTAAACTATTCAGTTGTATCCGCTCCATCATTTAATAATTTAAAAAACCGTTTAGACAGTGTTGTATATGTAGTAAATCTATAAATGTGTTTTCTTATGTGTATTAGCTTATTTCCTGTGCAGGTTTATGTAAGATATGTCAATTTAAGATTTATCCATAGCAGTTAAATTTTATCATGTCATTTTGAACATCATAAGCTATTGGCATTTGCTCTTATTGACTGTTAAATAATAATAATAGTAATAATAATAATAATAATAATAATAATAGAAATAGAGGTGCTACATCTAAAGCAAGCAAAGAATGAATTTTTAATTGCAATACATGTACTTACTGCAGCATTTCTAAAATCTAGCACGTCAGATAGCATTAGATAGAGTTGGCACTTTACAGTGTGTTGATAAGCCTGGATATGTACCTCCTTCCACCTTAAGATGATTTTTTGTGCGTTTTCAGCTATTTCCAATTTTGATTTTAATTTCACTATGAAGAGCAGCATGACTGCTATAATTAGTAATCCGATAAAGACTGATTTGGAAATTTTGGCTAGCGTTCAAAGGTTTATTTCAAAATATCTGATCTCACTTCACTCACAAAAGGGTTTTTCTTGGTTGGGAGGTATCAATATTGGCCTAGCAACAGGAAACTATAGTCAAGGGTAATACCACAAGTAGTGGATATATTTTTGACCAATATTTCGCCATTTCCTTGTAAATTATTGCGTTGAAATTTCACGAAACAAAATCATATCAAAAATGTCATGAGCCGAAGGCGAGTGACATTTAAGTAAGTGTAATTTTGCGGTAGCGGGTAGATACTTCTCTGCGATTCCCGTGGAGAATATATCTACTTCAGGGATAGCGACCCTGCCCACGTGAGTTCTTGGTTTTTCTCCTATGTCCCACTTTGGGGACACCATGACCTAACCGTAACCTTAGTCCTACCCAAATTTATATTTTATCCTAACCTATGGGAGACAACCCTTATAGAAAACATGAAGGAAGGCAAAGAAAAACCACCTTCATTAACCTTTCAGAAGAGAATATCATGATGGCAGCATTCAATTCTGAATATTTCGAAGTAAAACTGTAAACCAGCGCTCTTAAACGCGACTAGACGAGAACAGGTGCACAGACGATGGCATAGAGATTAGAGCGGTTTCGCTAAGCCTTTTAGAAATCCGAAAGCTACGTGCGTGTTAGGATTTCTCGATGCGAAATAGCTGAATTGTTATACGATAAAATATGACTGAAAAGGAACCTATATACCGGCAGACTCGTAAAATATAAAAATGATCTGACAACCAATTAGTATACTACCTCATCCCTACAAGCTAGTAAGTACCATCGAACATCTACAGACCATTCGTACATTGATAGAAAAATCACCGAATATAACGTCTCTCTACACTTAGCGTTTGTCGATTACAACACAGCTTTCGACACTATGGGCGATATTTAGTGCACTAGATAAGGCAAGATCTACTCACGCTATAAAAACCTTCTAAAACAATATACGAAAACGACACACTGCACGTCCAAGTCTTGAAATACAGAAAATTCATATGAAAAGGGAAGTGAGACAGGAAGCCACCATCTCTCCTAAACTGTTTACCTTGGCATTGAAAGACGCCTTGAAATCGCTAAACTGGGACAATAAAGGAATTAGTATCGATGGTCGACATTTGAACCAACTGGGCTTTGCAGATGATATAATTCTAATCAGCAGTAACTCTACGAAACTACAAGAAATGCTATCCGAATTAAAACTAGCCTCAGAAAGAATAGGGCTCACAATGGACACCGATAAAACAAAATTTATAACAACAGGCGAGACGAGTATCACGCTAGACGGAAATGTAATTGAAAACTTACACGAATACATATATTTGGATCACACAAGAGGTAAAGAGAAACAAGCAGCAGAGATTTCAAGAAGAGTGAGAATGACCTGGACTGCGGTAGGAAGACTTGGATATATCGTAAAAAACCGAGATATTCCAATAAATTTAAAAAGAAGAGTCTTTAACACATGCATACTTCCCGTAGTGACCTACGAAGTGGAGACCACAACCCTAACCATTAAATCAGTAAACAAACTGAGAACTACTCAAAGAGCAATAGAAAGAATTATGCTCGGCGTAGGCTTTAGAGACCGCATACACAACGAGGAAATTAGAAGATAAACTAACGTGAAATATGTCATTAAAAACATAGCTACCGCAAAGTGGAGATGGGCAGGTCACATAGCCCGACAAAATGAGGACAGATGGTCAAAGAGAATCGTACAATGGTGACCCAAATTAACGAAGAGAAGCGTTGGCAGACTCCAAAACAGCTGGATAAACGATATTAAAAACAAAATGGACAGAAACTGGCATTATCTGGCTCTAGACAGACACAAATGGAGAAAAGAAGAGGAAGCGTATGTACAGGAGTGAACGCAGAAGGGCTGCTGAAGAAGGAGACCTTAAAATTGCATTTTCAAGAATCGACATTCGTAAAGTCACTAGATTATCACGTGACTCCTAATGGGTATAAATATGACTATGAAACAAGACTTGCTCGGAAAAAATCAAGAAGTTTTGAAAATTGGCAATTCATATCCTAAATAACCTACTAAATTTGCTACCTGGTGCGCTTCCGCTCACTTCACCATTTTGAAAAAATGGGGTCCAACTTCAGTTTTTCGCTAGTACCTCCCGGTATTCTCCAGACAAAAATAGTAGTTTGTATACCAAGGCACTAATGTTTAGCTTTTTATCATGAATGTAGATTTAGTTGCCGAGCCCCGTAGGGCCGAGACAAATAAACCACATGAGGTACCAGGTGGCCATAAATATCTGATATCACATTACTTTTGGAATCAACACAGCTTTATTAAAATGATGAATCCAACTAAACTAAATGTCATTAATATCATCACAACTAAAATTCCTATCTGTCCAAAATTATTACAGATTGCAATAAATAATGGACTTAGAACAGGAGATTTTTATAATCGAGTCGTAGGATAAACTGCAGAATCCGGGGCACATTCCCTTCCTCTTATTGTATTTTATTACATTATATAGGAACCAATACTTATTGTAATTGAAATATAATACTAACCCAACATTTATAAGAAGCTAATTCCATAGCTACCGGGATCTCAGATATTTATGGCCACCCTATAAAAAGAAACTTCAGTGCCGAGGAGTACATTATGTTTTTTTTTTGTATTCGCTCCCCAAACTGGTTACTTTGGAAACTGTCTAGGATCCTCAAAATGGCCATTTAGAGGCCTTGTACTTAAAATCGTCATGGCAACATTTTAGCGGACTCAAACATTAGTTGCCATGACGACTTTAAGTACAAGGCCTATAAATGGCCATTTTGAGGATCCTAGACAGTTTCCAAAGTAACCATTTTCGCGCGGCCTCCTAACATAATGCCGCGTTAATGGTAATTGAAACTTCATATTATAATGTTTGGAGAGCTAATACAAAAAAACGTTGTATGCAACACGTCCTCAAATGGCTTTAGAGGACTCATCTTCACATTACGGACTCGGCTGCGCTTCGCTCCGCCTCGTCCGGAAACATTACGACTCGTCCCCTAAACCCTTGCTTTGAGGACTAGTTACATAAAGTACTATTTAAATCGAGAAATCGTAAAATTACAACATTTTAACAAACTTTTCTAAGTTATGTTGTCGTCGGTTGACGTTTATCAGCGGCCCCGCCACCTACAAAAAGTCGTTAAACAATGGATTACTTCACTGCCGATTTTTCGTATTTTAATGACGCTTTCGAGGTACTTCACTGTCGATTTAAAAAAGAAATAGTTTTTATAGAAATTGTGGATCATCAAACTCTAGAGAAGTTTCGCCTAAAATGTTTTTTTGGAACGTTTTAGAGCTAATGTTATGTGAGTTAGAATGTATTTCTCAAATTTTGTAAGTGCTTCCGTGTTCGTTACTGATTAGTTATTAAGTCATTTATTATACTCGTTTTCATAACACAATAGAGTAGAGTAAATAGTGCATTTTTTTTTGCTTTCTCAGTAAGCCTAATCAACATCAGTGGTTTTTTAAATCTTATACTAACTTGTCTTTGATGCTCTGGAGGGACCAGGTTTGTTGACTTCTACTTCTGTAATGCTTGGCTGAGTGTCGTCTTCCTCTTCTGTACTCTGCTCTTCATAATTCTCTTTCATAGCTTGTTCCTATACCGATAGTTTGTTAGTTACAGTTTTTCATCTGGTCATCTTTCTCGAAGTAGCTCAAAATGCCAGCAACGTTTCAGCAGTAAACGCAAATCATGGAGCACTTTAAATCTGCATTCCTGCAGCTACGTCCTGAATCGCATCCATTTTTATCTTTACAAGCAATTTAAGCAGCATCTTCAGTTGTTCTGACTGGAGTAAATCCACTCTTACTTCTTTCCTATCCCCACACTTTCGACTTCTTGTAAACACTGTACGAAATATTTATTTATTTAATAATAAGTAACAAAACGGGTAAAGACCCAATTACAATGTTACAGAAACTACGAAAATCAAAACAAAATTCACTAAAAACTAAGACAAAAAAAAATTATTATTACTTCTGAGCAACCAATCTGTCAGGATCAACACTTGTATTATCCTAAAAGCATGATTTTATTTCTGATAATGCATATCGATGAGCCAAACATGTCTATGTCACACGTAGAAACAACTTTATTAGCAATATATAACATTTTAACTAATGATGAGTTTATGCGCATGTCCGTTCTAGAAAAAGGTATGTAGAACAAGTGACGACGGGGCCTATAACATATAGCAGGTACATACAAATTAATTAAAGCCAGCAAATTGGAGCAGTCTATAACACCATTTAAGAGTTTGTGTAAGAACAAGAGAGCAGCAATTTCCCTTCTTTTAACCAACTTGGTAATTCCAAATTCGAAGCGCAAGTCACTATATTCATGAAAAAGCGGATATCGATGGTATTTTTTAAAGCAAAGATATTTAATGAATTTATTCTGGACAGTCTCTATTTTATTTTTATACAGCAATATTCCTGGGTCCCAGACAATACAAGAAAATTCTAATTTGGATCTAACAATAGAGTTATACAGTATTATACACGGTTTTATACTGGTAAATTCGGAAGTGGCTCTCATCAGGAATCCTAGATTCCTTAGTGCAGCACTTGTAATGTTATCCACATGATCATCCCAAGTTAACGTAGGATTGAATGTTACGCCCAGGTCCCGAATAATATGTGCCCTACTTAAGAGTTGATCTTGCATTTTATAACTAAAGTTTATTTTATTAATTTTTAGTGTAAATGTCATAATCTTGCATTTATTAACATTAAATGAACCGCATTGTAGGTTCGAAGAGAATGCAGCAATGGTGTGGATAATCTACACTTTCTTCCCTGAACAGTCTGATTTCATTCCTAATAATTTTGAGGCATTTTCAGAAACTTCTTCATTCCTTTACCGAAAATTGCAAATAGCGTGTCACACTAGCCGAAAGATTGCAAAAACAATATGTTATCTGCCTCTGTTTTTTCAACCTGCAAACTTTGTGGAGGATAAACTTTTACTGAAGATTTTCCGTTGCCTGGCTTCAGGAAGTAAACATTTGGATAATCTTTCCCCAGTGCTGTTAAGAGAACAATGAGGTCGATGTCTTCTCTTACAACACAAACAGAATTAAACTATGACATATTGATCGTTGTTCCTAGGATCAATTTGTCAGCGTCTTCTGTTGTCTATTGAACGGCAACATTTTTATTTCTCAAATCTCGTTTTGACCTTGGAGAAAAAACGACCCTTGTTTTCTTTTTGCTAAAAGTCTTGCTTGTGTATATGTCGTGATCATCGATTTATCGAAGATTATATCTTTGGGAAGTGGTTCTGCACTTCATGTTTTGGTTTTGGATGCGTCAGATGAATATCCGTCGAATACAACCATTGCGTTCGAATCATAATGTCTTTGCACGTACTGAATGTACTAGACCGCTTCGAGAGCTCAATTATTAATATAAATAATAACTAATCGATAATGGGTACAATTTCTTCACATGAGGTTAACGCAAAACTATTAACTTCGCAAAAAAATGTTTGAAGCTAAATTTGTAGAGAATTTGATCCTCCGCGATATTTACAAAAAATACAAAAAAGATGACGAAGCAAGGTGACACACACCAAGGTCGCAAATTTAGTATGTTATTCAGAATATGAAACTGTACTAAACTACCAATTTGCAAAACGTCTTGCATTTTTCCAGCTAAAAATACCTATCGTTTGGCCTAATATCTCCTCTTGGTGACTGTTCTATAATGGACTCTTGCACCGATATTTTTAGAAAGTGGCAATCTTCGGCTTGATTTCCAGTAGTAAGTATGTATTCTATAACATAAGGCATTTGATTTTTTCGAATTTGTTGCTTGAACCTCTTTGGGACAGATAAGAAAATTTTAGGAGAACAGTTTATCGATTTTGGATGATTGTATAAAGGTGATAAAAGTCAAAGGTTTCTATCTTTGATAATGTTAATATGCAACCTTACGTTCCCGTATTTTTTTGTTGCATGGGATGGTGTTATGTGCCCACTCGTTATAAATAATTGATTTTTGTGTGCATGTAATGGGTGTTCAAGTGATCTGGGAGATATCTCAAAGTTGGTCTCGTCGTTTCTGGTTGCCGTTAGTGGTTTTATTTGAGTATCAGATATTATGTTAAGCTCCACTCAAAAAGTTTTATTTTAATTGTCTGTTCACTTGTGTCATTACACTGACTTATTTTTATAAACACAAATCTTGTCCATATCCTGTAGTGTGATTTTCTTGCAGTTTTACTAAAACCTGTCCGAATTTCACCAATCTTCAAATATCACTGCTCCCTTTTCTTATAGCCTTATTCGATCTATTATTGTGCTCTTTTTGCACTGTAATTGAACATTCTGTCCTTCTTCCCTTTATTTAAAAAGTTCATAGAACTGCACTTATTCAGTTATACTGACAAGTAAATTTAACTAACCTGCATGTAATAAATCCCTTTGGTGATAGATTTGTTGAATTATTTATTGGCTTTACTTTGCACCAACCTCTTAATTTATGTTAATTGATAAATCAGTAATTCTAATTTACGATTTGAGCTCTGCCTTACTGCCATTCATTCTAAAGCGATTTCATTTAATATCTGCAATGCTTTACCGATGTAATCATAAATTAAAATTTCTAATGTGACTTCTTGCAGTTGCCTGTTTACCCCAGTTCTGTGCTTTATTGACTTGCTTTAAATTATTGATTCTGCAAGCAGAGTTGTGTACCGGGCTAAAGACTATTTCAATATGTAAATCAATCGGTTGTGTAAATAAATTGGCTTTTCTTGTGCATATTTTTAAGTTAGTTGCAGCTCGAGAACACTATACATTGGGAACCAGCTTCTTAGTACATATTGACACAACTGGGGTATTAAGAAGGTTTTCTATGTTCACTAAGATAAACACAAAGGGCGAATAATTTCCCGTATCCACGGAGGGGAGAACAAATGCCTCATTTCAAGTTCAAATATTTGTGTGTCATGTAAGTTATTTATCCAGATGGAAGTTTAGATACTTAACATCAGTTGCCTGCGTTAGTGGCCGTACATTAGTGATTACTTGTGGAGACTGTCATCAATACTTAGTAAACATTGTACCGCCTTAAACAAAGGGTTGACAAGGCCTCGGCTAGCTCTATTAACTCTCGTCAGAATATGGTGTGGTGTTAAGGACCCTACTAAGAAATGCTTCGGGCTTTTCAATTGTACACTAGGATTGATACAAATTGGACGCCTTATCGTTACTCACAAAACTTGCTAATTAATTATACGTCACCTACCTGTGGTGTTTTACTGTATACCTAGATAACTCGTTCAGCTAGAGAGGTTGCAGAAGGAAACACAAAAAAATAATAGCAATAGGGGCATTTATTTAAACCCAAATATTGCAGTAAAACATGAATTAATTGCAATTGCCTTCAGGTTATGTAACAACAAATGAAGTTGTAGGACTATTGAGTATCAAATGAACTAATAAATCACCAATAGGAATTAACTTTTCAAATATTGAATCCAAAAAATGCTAATTATAGATTAATTCACTACTTCAGGACAACACCTGTGCTATAGCAATTGGCATAAACGCACAACGCCTAAGGCGCGGCTCATGATTTACAACGCACATGCTTATTTCAAAATTTGAAATTATTTAAATTCTCGCTCATTAGTGTCATAAATGATTGAGCCAAAAGGTTGATTGAACACGTCCAGTTTGATTTGCTAAGATCTTAGTAGGAACTGACATAATTAAGACGAAAGTGTTTATCTATAAAAGAACACAGCTGATAATGGCATGTACTTACAGTTTAACTTTTTGTTGAAGTCCAGAGATCAGCAAGTGGAATCATGTTGCGTTGCATTTATCTATGAAGACGCTAAGCCGAATTTGGTTGCTAAAATCTTAGAATTCCTAGGTCGCCACTGTTAGAAGTCAGATGACAACAAAAGGAAGCAGCACATGTCGGGAATTCCTTCCTGCATAGGGAAGCAAAATCGGGGAACTGAATTAACTGAATTTTAATCTTCGTGTGAGCCCATATTAGCTCATACAAGATCATAGCAGCCCATACTAGACGATAGTAGGCCATATTTGGCCATACAAAACGATATTAGCGTAAACTAGCCGCCCAAAAGTGTATCGGTCTAATTGCTTAGAAAACGGCACAGCAACGGTTTCCACTATTGGCAGCGCAAGGTAATCCAGCTACGCTGAATGGGCCTTACGAAAAACAACGCCTACCGGCTTCGCTTCAGTTTATCCCAGCAATTAACATCCATGGGAGCGTGCTTTTCAAAAAATCAATACTCTTCCAGCTATTCTCTTGTTTGAGCAGCCTACTCGAATCGAAATGCCACAAACAAGCTGCGACAAGAAAATGTTGCAGGTTTTTATTTCTGAATGCAAACGCTTGCTGCTATAGACTGAATTATTTTGCTACAAAATATAGCTATAAGGTGGTCTGAAAGTCGGTGTTAAATGCATTAACGCGTTTTCGAAATAAAATGAGACGTGGCGTTACAACATCACATTTGTTCGTGTATCGTTTGCGTATACAGCAGTGATTATGCTATTGCCATTAGCAGATGTGTAGATCCCAGGACTCTTTATTAAGGTACTCCAACATTTACTTGTATTAACACAGTTACTGCTTCATTGAGTTTGACCTCAAAAATCCTTTTTCGTAAGTACGACTTTAGTATGGTGAGGTATGGATGGAATAATTTCTGTTTGAGTGTTAAAAATAATAGTTTCTTGTGCCAGCTCTTATCAAAGGCTTGGATCATATCTAGGAAATCCACAGTATAGTAGTTTGTATTTTCAAGTGTGTTATTTATGACTACAACAATTCTACGTACGTATTCTATGGTAATGTCATTTTTTAAAGCTGAACTGCCCTTCCTTATGCTTCGTACAGTAGTAACTTTTTCAATAGCTTAAATAATACTGGTAAAAGGCTGATAGAATTGTATCACTCAATGTCAATAACATGTTTCCAGGTTTTTCTATTATTATTATTTGGGAAGCTTTCCATTGTATGGAAAAAACTCTGTTATACATTGACTTTTTGGAAGTTCTTACTATATTTTACAACTACTGATATACCATTCTAGTGCCTTGTCAAATTTTAGTGGTTTTATCATTCCTGTAATTTCATTCAACCCTGTCAATCCGAACGCCAGAATGGGGAAGTCGGGCTCTGCGTGCCACAAGCTAGAGAAAAGACACAAGCCTCGGAAATGATGGGATCAGTTGGAATGTTTATACCAAACTTCTTTCGTACGTTATGATTATTTATTGTTTTATTATTTTGCATTCCATATTTTCTATAGTGTTCTGAAGAAAGTTTTAAATAAACCAAAACGTCGACACAAACATTTTAACATTTATGATCCAAAATCTCAACAACAATCGAACTTATTGAATTAGAAAGGATCACAAACAACCAATTTATTAGTAAACAGTGTGTCCCCGGATTGAGTTCACATAAGGTGTAAATAATAAAAAATATTGACTTCGAAGCTGATATTCTAGGATTCGCACCTGCTTGTTCTCAAACCAAGTTAATTAATATACAGTGTGTTTTTCCAATCGATTTTTAAAAAAATGTCTAACGGTAAACTACCTGTATTAGAAGAGATAACAAAAAGAGTATTAAGAAAAGTTATTTAGAATTCATAGTAATGGCAGACTTTCACTTTTCAGACAAATCGGCCTACTTTGATTTGTTAAAATATGTTTTTGGTTTTTTATACCAACATACTTTTTATCATGTCTCTAACTGGTTTGTGAACTAAGATGTTAAAAAAATAATGGAGGGCCTCTTGCAGCTACGATTAACCCTCAGACTGCGGAAACCGGGTCTCAAGTGACCCGGACTTTTTGTTTTTTTAAATAATTTTACCGTTTTCCAATATACTGCTTTGGGTGTTTGCGTATTCCTCGAAGCTGTTATGGAGATGATGTAGAATAAATTTTGTGGAGAAATGTCTTGGTATACCTGAGATAATCCGCTAGGGGTCACTTGAGACCCGGTTTCCGCGTTTCGCGCTCCATTGTTTTTTTTTTGTTTTCTGGGGTATTATAACACTGTGTAAAATAATAGGCAAAAAAAATGGATCCTAATAAAATTCCCTATACGGAACAACAATAGTTATCCGTGATGATGACGAAAACGACTTTCATTTTTTGTCTGATGAGGACAGTGGCAGCGATAAAAGTGACGCAGAATATGAAGAATTTTTTAGTCTGCAGGTCAATAAAAATAAAAGTTGCATGCTTATATTATCATGTGCAAGTATGTATTAGAAAAAGATATTGTAGGGCTTTAAAAATAATTTTAAAAAATTGAATTCGAGGCGGTTCACCAGAGACCCATTTCCGCACTCCGCGTAACTGAAATTATTTCCGCTGGGCGAGGGTTAAATGTATGTTGGTATAAAAACTAACAAAAAATAAAAAATCAAAGTAGGTCGATTTGTTTGAAAATTGAGAGTCTACCATTACTCTTAATTCTGAACAACTTTTTTTAATACTTTTTTTTGTTATCTCTTCTAATAAAGGTAGTTTACTCTTGGCCATTTTTTAAGAATCGATTCTAGAACACCCTGCATATTAATTAATTTGACTGAATTTCTCAAAATCTTGGTTTGAAAATAAGCAGGAGCGAATCTTAGAATAGCAGCTTTGAAGTCGAATATTTTTTATTATTTACACCTTATGTGAACTCAATCCGCGGACACACTGTATAATATTTTTAAAATAAATTATTCAATAGTCTTTTCTTTTTACACAACTATAAAAATTATCACCATCGAAGATACCAAACATTTTGTCACAGAAATTTGACTAACGTCATCCCACTGCCCGCGTTTAGAGCGATTCATCGATGGATGCAACATTCGCTGGCCATTTTCGAGTAAACTATTCCAATGAAAAAACAAAGTGTTATGAGTTTTTGTGGGAAATTTAATGCCCTTTCACTTTGTAAGATCAGTATTTTTGAGAAAGTTGGTATTTCATAGGATATTAGCAAAAAAACTATAAAACTGAACCTTCTTTCCAAGATGGCGGCGCCGGCTCCACGTTGAATTTTTCCGATTTTTTTATATATTCAATAGTACGTCCAAATAAACATCCTCACCAAATTTTAATTTTTTTGTTGCATTTGGCCTTTGTTGACTGGGCTAATTCATCACAGAGAGTAATTTGTTTTGGAAACCAGATAAATCTTTTAAGAAGTTGTTGAATGTTTTATTATTTCTCTTCTTATTCTCAGCTCTTATTACACCCTGGATATAGGTCTTCTTACTTATATTGTGTCATCTTTCTCTCTCGCCATTGGTCATCATATACTTATTTTACATATCCTAAGTCTCCATACCAATAAACTTATCGTTCATATAATGTAGCGTAGTGACCAGCTAGCCTCCATGTCAACAGTGGTTTTTTGGCGATGGCTTCAACTTTCTGCGCTCGAAGAACCATTTATTTCTTTGACGATCTATTAGTGATAAACCCAGGATACTTCTCTCTCTTGCTGTTGTATTTGGTGTCTGAATGACGAATAGCTATGATTTACACTACTGGTGAGTATCCCCTTTAATAGCGAAAACTATTCAACTAGGATTATTGAACGTAAACTTATTGTACATTTTTTCCAAGTTTTCTCTTTGTTCGTTGGTAGTGGCTGTTGTTTGGTGTCGTAGGCGAAAAGGATAACGACGCCAGCCCTAGTATAGTAGAGATATACCTTCGCTTCCTTTAACTTTATATTAATACAATTCTGAATCTTATTACTCCTCGTATCTACTTCTGCAGGCTAGACTGTAAGCCCTTATTATTTTTTTATTATATTAGAATGTGTCGACGAAAGCAGCTTAATACAAAACTTGTGTTAAGCCGAAGGTGAATTGAAAATGTAATCGTCATTGGTTTATTAAACTTTTTTTTAAAATAATTACTAATAATTGAAAGTAAGATGGTATATCCAAATAAAAAGGACCGGAGGTCATAAATTAAACAGCCCTTTAATGTAGTAGAAAAATAAGTCTCCTGACTGGTTGAGCGGGTAAGAACTCGGCTTAACAGTCAGGTGGACATGGGTTCAAATCTAGCCATGACAGAGATTATTCTCGAAGCGGCGTTAGGTTTGAACTCATTACTTAAGTTGTGTTGAAGTTGAAAGTGTTGTGTGTTGGATTCGATCCAGTACCTCCGTTGCCATTCCTCAACACCGAAAGTTAAACGAGGCCAAAGATGGGTAATGACCGAACGAATAAACAATTGAAAAATATATTATACGACTTTATTAAACTTTGTGTTAAAATCCAGCACGTATTAACGATCCATCAATTATAAAGTATTACAGAAACAAAATGTGGTTACTACGTGCAGTAGTCAAAAACTTTTGGGCATTAATCGTTTTTTAATGAGAACTGATAAATTACATTAAGCAGAAACAAAACTGTAATTTTACAGCTAAATTTTGTATACTAACACAACTATAATGCTGCTACGCTCACAACAAGCAATTTGCATTATAAGACTCACCTACTATTGGCTTTTTCAAACACTGAAATTACTCACAAAAACATAATTTATATCAATATAGTTTGAAATTTGAAATATTTAATCTAATAAAAAGTGTACACCTTTAATTAATGGATATTTTCGGGGTTACTATTTCATACATTAACGAATAAATGAAATGATAGCACATACGTTCATACAATTAAAAGCATTTTCATTTGATACTGATTATTGTGTAGTTTATACTCTTGAATAAAAAACTAGTATGCACTTTTTGTCGAACTATATGCAACAAAGGTGGAACAAACATATGCTTATATATTTAACTGTACAATTATTGAGTATAACTCACTCTAGTACATATTTGAAATCTTTTCCTGATATAGCAACTAGGCCAGTTTGTATAATTGGTTTAATAAAAAAGCTATTTTCCGAAGACAAAACCATTAATTTTGTATACGAAAACCAGTTTAAACTTCCGATTCTTTCAAAAATAAAGAATCCACGCATTATTGTAGATGTCGACAGATCAGTTGTGATGTATGGTAAATTCTACAGTGACTATGTAGTTTTTGCAGCAAATGAATCTACATTAGAATCTATATTTAATAAATTATGGAAGACTACAATTTGGAGTACAAGTGAATCTCCGAGAGCTAAATTCTTAGTAGTAATATCCACTAAAGTTAATGTAACAGCTATTTTTGAAAAGCTTTGGAATTTGGATATAATCAACGTAATACTAGTAGTTTCTGAAATAGAAGGTTCAGTTCCACAAATATACAAGTCTAATCCATTTACACCAGATAGTGGCTGCGCTGTAATACCAAGGTTGGATTATTTTCAATTATGCGATAATATAACTTCAGTTTCGTTTAATGACCGCATCACCGACTTAAATGGTTGCGTGTTAGAAGTGTACTGTCACAGCTCTCTTTCCAATACATCAAGGCAATCAGCAGCTGATGGTTTGTTATGGTATAAGTTTGATACTATTAGTAAAATACTAAACACTAGTGCATCGTTTTACCTAACTAAAGAAATAAAGAACGTAAGTAATAAAAAAACGGGAAGAATATTATTAATGCCGCTACTAGTTAAGTCAGATGAACTACTCTCTAGCTATGACCTGAGCGAGTCTGTGTATCAAGACACGGTTGTTTGGGTAGTTCCAAAAGCTAGTAAAGTGAATAACGCTAAAATAATTTATTGTGTTTACAGCGGAAAAATATGGACGTTGATAATTACTGCTTTTATAGCAGGAGTGTGCGTGTTTTGGTTAGCAACACATTCTACGGTAGACCAGAACGGCTTTCAAAAGTTTTCAAAATCTGTTTTTAACGTGTTTTCTCTTTCTCTATGCAATGCTGTAAGTCCCGCACCGAATACATTTACACTGAGATTTATTCTCGCCATTTACTCGCTGTATAGCATCAATATCTACTGTATGTTCCAAGCAAACCTGAGTGGAATTTTAACACGCCCTTTATACGAGCGCGGGATTAGTACAACTGAGGAACTTGCAGATTCAAATTTACCAATTCTAGTATATCAAGCCACAAACAACATGTTTTTTAGTAAAACGTATACAAATAATAGCGTGTATATGAAACTGCAAAGAAACTTTGTCTTTGTGAATCAGGTAAATAGAACGGATGATTTACTGAGGGTAGCTAGAAATCGCAATTGCAGCACCTATGCTGGGAAAAATGCGGTAAAGATGTTTGTAACAGATAGATCCCTAGTGGATATAATAGATAATGATTTAGGTATCAGATCAATTGATATGCCCGTGTTAATGAAAAAGGGGCATTATTTCCTTACCGTTTTTAATAAACTTATAAGAAGAATTTCCGAAACCGGATTGGAGAGAAAAGTTGCATTAGAGGTCATTGCAAGAAGATATTCAACACAAGATATCAACTCAAAAATTAAACTAAGTAGAAATCACTTAAAAGGTGCCTTTATGCTATGGATTTCTGGATTAGTGATATCGACAACTGTCTATTTTATAGAACTACTTATACATCGTAGAAATCAGAATTTATTATTTTTTAATGATCTAAAGCAGTTCTACTGAGAAAAAATCTTTTGATGTAATTTAATATTCTTTTTCCAATGGGCCATGTAATTGTACCTAGACTTAAAGAGTGGACCTTAATTCTAGTTTCCAATACATTTTTAAACTGATATAAATAATGTTAATCGTCGATTTATAGTAATTTTGTATGTCGTAGAAAAATAAATTAATCTTAGACTGAAACACTCAAGTATTATGTGTTACAACCTAAATTCGACTTTACAACAAAATAAATAGCGACGCCTATAATTGGCCTAACGGCTATTGGCTGAGTGCGAAATAAATAAATAAATCCGACATAAAACCTTTTATTGCTTGCTTGCTTGCTTGCTTGGCGCCACTTTGAGAGCGAACCCGTGGGCCGAATTAACTGATTTTGGTGTCAATCGACTCAGGGCGACGCAAGTAAGCCAGTAGTAGGGTTTTCAAATTTTTATAAGTGACTTTTTTTTATGTGGATTTTCTAACCTCAACATTAACTCGACACACAAAATGGATCACTCTTGTACAAATTGCATTAAACAAATTATTTCGCGCCCAATTTGGGTGCAGAACGCTAGTAAATAAATAAATAAACAATGGCACCATATTGGGATGCCAGTTTGTTTCAACATTAACAGCTCTTTAGAACAAAGACGTCAGTTTGTTACCACATAAAAGCTGCTTTATCAAAAGGCGTCAGTTTGTTACTTTACAAAATCGGGAAAATTACACAGATACGTTGCCCCAACCCCGTTACGATGGGCTGTAACAAGAAGTGCCAGCTCTAAAACGCTCAGTGAGAAGGCGGGGTTTTTAATGACCTTACTGTAAGGCCATGATTCGGTAAACGAAATACAAATGTTAAATGTTTAGCGCCACCGTTTTGTTGGTAAATCCGCTTACTCCAAAAGTGGAAACAAATGAACGGAGCTCAAAAGGTGTTTGCAGTGCTTGCTTTCAACCATCTGGCAGCCTCAGTAAACTTACCTTTAATTTTTTCAAAAACTCGTGTATTTCTTACAAAGAAAACACAAAATACATATATGCATGCATTAGTTGGTATACGAAATAATAACGAACAAACTAATTAATTAAATCAAATCTATTGACTTAAAGATATGCAAAATAGTTATACAAACGCGAAGACAAAGAAATGGGTTAGTAGCTTCAAAATTACTTCACAGGAATAAAGTTTATCTACAATAATGACATCAACAGTCGTGAATTTGACAACAACAAAATTTACTACGGCGGTATCAGTGCTGGGAAAATTACTTTAAAAAAGTAATTAATTTCTAATTACCAATTACCTCCCAATGAAGTAATTGAATTATCAGAGATTTCAACTATCACATTAAATACGAGTAGTAATTCAATTACCAATTACTTAGTAACTGTAATTTTACAACATCAATTACTTTTTCAATTACTTTCAATAAGAATTATTATCATATAGTTGTATCTAGTAGCACTTTCTTGCAAGTTGCAACTATCATTAGGGTCGTGTCGATTTGTAATCGTAGCCTAAAAATCCTTAATTTGTATGTTGTATTAATTATAGTAACCTGCATACTTTATCACTTTTGAAGGTTTTCTGATAAATAAATCTTGTAGCTACATGCACCGTTTACTAAAACCAACAGTTTTCAGTTTCTTTTGATATAATATGTAAGTAAATAAATAAAGTCAATGATAACAATAATACAGAGTGTCCCAAAAAGAATGGGAGACCGATTGGTCATAGATTCCTTAGGTTATAATAAGCCGATTAAACCTAATATACTGTCACGATTACTCTACCACGTTGTAACTCCTATGTTACTTAGAAATTTTAATTAACTCATTTGCCCTATTTTTATTATGGATAATTAGTTGTTAGCTTCGCTCGCTAGAACACTTGACTGAAAAAACAGTTGGTTTCTTTCTAATCTAGATTGTTTATATTCTGAAATTTGATTTTCTTATTTTTATGACAACTCGTACAACTTTCAACTGATACTTCAAATTAGTTTTGAAAAATCAATTACAAATACCCTCTCGTTACATTTGTCGTTCCACAATATCAAACGGTAAGTACTCCTTTAATTAAAATGAACTCACTTCACTCTTTATATTTTCTTTCAGTTTTTAATTTTAAATACCTGTATTCTGTTACCTGTTATTGAACTCAACACTCTCCTCTACCAAGCCCAATGCATCCAGCTCTGCAACTTACTACATTACAAGAACTGCTCCACTCAAAGTCACGGCGAAGGTTTCAATTGACAACCAAACTGCTAAGACGTCCGGAATCCAAATTCAAATCAACACATGAACTCAAGAAACAGTTTTTCACAGGAAGACACCTTTAAAAAACAGCATCCATACCTCTACCTCAGTATGTATCCAAAGCGACCTCAGCTGTAGATGTGTTTACTCTGATGCTCAACCTAATCACAAGGGTGACCTGTATCGAAGTTCTGAAAACTAGCTCTTTTCCTTTAACATCAAGCAAAAATTCCACGGCAGTCCGTATCCAAATCTTCAAGCCTCCTACAACCCGGCTCCACGAACCTTGACCAGATGCAATCCAAAAGATGTTACTTGACAAGCCAGTCAAATCAGAACTCCTTGTCGAATCAGAACTCCTTCAGATGTAATATCTCCAATTCACCCCACAAATACGCTCACTCTGCTAATGATGTAGATGTTAAACATTCCCTTTGAAAACCATTCCTTATTATCCAATTCAGTTGATGCAATGTAATTTTATAGTAAACTCTGTTCAGCATTCCCTTCTTTATTTGCTTTTGTAGTGATCTGATTCAAGCTCTTACTTTGTGTTACCTATTAGTGTACGTTTATAAATTATATTTTTATCAATTTAAATTGCCCTGTTTATATTATTTGAATATTAATAGTTATTAGTTTTGCTAGCTCCTGAAAAATTCTATTACCGGTCAAAAATAACTTTTGTCAAATGATATGTCAAACACATTTGAAAATTCAATTACAAATACCAGATTGTTACATTCGCCACATAACAGTATCAAACAGTAAGTAATTCCTTAATAATGAATTCACTTTTTTAGTCTTTATTTTCTTTCAGTGCTCACCTAATACCTAAAATCACCCACATTTCATTCGAACTTATCAATGTCCCTGACTGCTCTACTCAACAAACACAGCCAAAGCCTCCAATGACACCCAATATATCAAAACTGTCTAGAATCAGGAACAGAAGCTCCCTCACAACATGGACCCAAAACAGACCCCAGTTGTAGTCACTCAATTCCAACACCGCATCCAAAAACACTCCTCCAAATTACTCAACTGACCAGCACCAAGAACCAACGGTCTCTCGACGAAATCCAAATCAATCGATGTACAATGCCAAATGTAATTCTTCAATAAATTTAACTTAGTATTTTTCTCTATTTATTCTCCTTTGTAGATTAGTCCTGCTCTTAGTTTAGTTTTTCACCATATACTTGCTATCTTTCTCCATTTTATATCTCATCTTTTTAAATTAAATTCCATTTCTATTTTACCATGCAAATTTAGTCCTAATATCACTTCTTAACATTTTCTTTTAAAAATAGGATTTATTTCATACTTTTAAATTACTCCAAATTAATTACAACTTTACATTTTTCAAAATTTGTTATATTAATAATGAAAACAAAGTCCTTAGCGATATCATATTTTCTCCTTTCAACACACTATATCTTTATTTTTATTTCTACGTACTATGTACAATAATTTATTTCGATTAAGTATTTGTCCTTCAAATTTCGTATTTAGATATTACATTATATTCGAATCCATCTGTTTCTCAATTAGCCATATTTTACTCATTAAAAAATTCTATTGTCTTTTCTAATTACATACTCATTATTCATATTTCCAATTCATATTCAAATTGATCCCTATAATATTCAACTATTGTAATCCTTCAATTCTATTTTAAAATTGATTTTTATAACCTTGTATTCATATCAATACAGTAGATTATAATTGTATTACTTTGGTATTCTCACCACATTCTTATCTTCATCCAGATAGTATGCACATTTTCTATCCTTTTAAAATTTTACTTTCTATTATTTTTCCCCAATTTTATTTCACATTTTAATCCTTTTATATACCAAATAGCTTTTAAAAACTTTTATAAAGGGGTTTATTTTATAATTTCAAACGTTACATTTTTATCACATCATTTTATTTATCAAAATTTTTCTATTCTAATCAACAGAAATCTCATTAGTGATCTAGAATATATTATTTTACAGGCCAACACACTATTGAAGCATTATTATATGACTAAGACCCACTATGTTAATTAGTATATTTCGAAAGAAAAGTATTTGCCATTAACTTCCGTTTTCATTTCAGATATTAAATTATATTAAAATCCTACTGTTTCTCAATTACCTTCTTAATTAAATTTTAAAATTCTATTTTCTTTCTTTTCCAAATACATCTAAATAATTTTGATATCCATTTCATGTCTAAATTTTTTTTTTTGTAATTTTTAATACTGTGTTCTTTTAATTTCATTTATCTGATTTTAAACCCCTGTACCAATACCATAACAATACCTTTGTCCAAAGTCCTTGTTACTGTATTAAAACAACTTTACGACACCCACCCAAGGTGAGCATCGCACCACGCAATCAGTCCTGGAAAACTGGCACACTTGCCCTGAGATTTGCTAGAAACAGGCTAAAGGGCCACGGCTGGAACGCTCAGGGAGTCGGGCGTGAGTCGCACGATACGTTCTGGGCAAGCGTGTTGAGGCATATATATAGGGTACGTCAAAATTATGAGGGCGCCACCAAGCCTGTCTTAGCTCGAATAACCGGGCCTGGGCGGTTAAACGGGAGCGAAGTATTCAAGATACTCCGTCGATAAGAATTCTCATGAGCTGCAAGCTCAAATAACAATTTCGTACTGGAATGGTAATATTGGGACTCTTTGGCCGAGACTGCGCAATCACTGGACCTACCTGCACGCTCTGATCTCTCACGTCTCGCCGTACACCAATCTTTACACTGTAAAAGGCGCTATCTGAAACAAAGCATGCACAGGTCGAATAGGAATAATACGTCCCTTAACTAAATATGCGTCTATTGATCGCTAATTACATCTGGGCAGCAAATCGTGCCGCCAAGCTTATGTTACTGCTTACGTTAAGCACCAGCTGATGGACGCGCTATGCTAATGAACAACACGCTATGGGTGGCCGGCCGCAGTTGGCTCGACCCTTTACATATTACATATTAGGAAGCAAAGCACAAAGCCTTCGCAAACATAAACAAAGAAAAACTCGAACAGCTTAGGGCGCGCCAGGCCCAGCACGGCGAGGCGTTAATTCTATTTAGGTATTAATCGGTACAATATAGCGAAGCTCGCGCACCTAACGTTACTGAATTAAAAATTAGCACAAACGTAACACCAAATCATAAGCGCAGAGTTCTTTAGCTATTTAGGCGATGAAACGCGAAACTCGCGCACATGAACTTACTAGCAGGCTACCAAAGTAGCGTCTTGCAGCATGGTGGCCTCAAACCGGCATTAAAAACCGCGACAAGCAAGCAAGGGGCATGCATCCGCCCACATAAAGTTGAGCACAAAGCACCAACTCTCGCAAAAGTGACAGTTACTATGTTTAAATGGTTGCAATTACAAATACCTTAGTCCGCAGACGGTCCATGAGAGTGGCGTGCAGTCAGTTGGTAGAAGGCGGCAGTCTGTGGCAGCTCAATCGCCAAAACACGGCATTAGGGGTAAACGGGCTGGAATCCGCCAAGATGGCGGCGTTAGGACGCTCTCCTGAGAGCACACTACAACGGCAAAGAGGCCTACTTCGTCCTGCCTAGAAAGATCCTCGAAACAGCGAGTTGCAAAGGGAAAGCCCCCTTTCTCACCAACGCAGAACTGGCCCCAAGAAGCCCTTCACACACCTACGCCTTGACGTAAAGACGTGCCACTCGCACAATCACGCGCGACCTCTTAAAGGATGGCATATTCGACAACATTCGCTGATACAGCACGAGACGGGAAAAACAGGCTGGCGTCCCCGCAAATAGCGGGAACGCCGCGAAACGGCACACTCTGCGACTTCTTCGATCAACGGCCTGACTTGAACTCCTCAAGCCAGCCGTGTTATGGCCCCTGCAGTGGCGTGAGCCAAACGGCCTTGCCACGTGACTCTCGGCAGCCAATGGCGATGCGCTCCACAAAACAAATTAATTCCGGTATCAAATACAGCCAATGGCGAAGCGCCTCAACGGAGTGATTTCTAGAAGCTTCGGAATTCTTGCGAGCGATAACACCCGGCTGCCAAAGTAGCAGCAAAGGGGTGCTCCAACTGACGAGAAATACTGCGTTTGGGGTCAAATATGTGCAAAATCATTATTGTAGAATTAGGCGATGGAGCCAAATACGTAACTATAAGGGTTTAGCATACGGGCACGCTGCCCTAAATCCTAGGTGGCTACTTAAAATACCAAAATGACCTGACACTCCCCTTACTTGAAAGAGAGTTCCCCGAAGTCTCTTAAAATCACCGGGGCATTTTGGCTGCGGCGCCACGAGAACTCAAACGACCGGAACCGCTGATACAATAGCTGTACCCCCAAAGGAATTACGCACACTGGCCACCAGATAGGGTACGACAGGAGGGAAGAGAGAAGAGGAAGAAGAAAGACTGGATACGCCAGTGGAAATACGAAAATTGGGTAGGACCTGGCGGTTCGCTGATGGCTAGCACTCACTCCCCGGACCACGGATGAAGGGCGACAAAAAACACTAGCTGTCCCAAAGGAGTGGTACCCCGCCAGGGGTCCACAAAACGGTTTGTGTCTGGCTCCCTCGGGGAACCAAACGGGCTAAGACTAGGCAGACTGGGGACAGTCTTGCCGATCCGGCTCGACTGCTCCTCCAAAAATAGGAGTGCCACAACAATGGTTAACGAAACCACGTCGATAATCGACCACCAAAACGACCAAAAAAAAAAACAAAAGGTAACCGACCAGACCCGAAACGGGTGTGGCACGCACTGCGGCGACGGCCACGAAACGCCGACTGGACCTTAACACCGGGTCCATGACGGTCGCCTAACAGTGCGGTTTTGAAAGGTGGAAAAAGAAAGAGAACAAAGGGGTTGGGTAGTTGTCGCCGGGACACGGTAGATAGTAATGATAAGGGGAAAAGAAAGGTAAAAATAGAACATGGAGAAGGAGGGTTTGGGGTTCCAAATTGAAACCGTTAAAAAAAACGCGCGGTTAGCGCTCGTCAAAATCGGGTCAATAGAACGTCTTACTCCCATGCACACTTTCGACCAACCATTCCAAAAGAACATAGGGATGGGGGGGGGTATAGAAATGGAAGTCCAAAATCCCACACGAGGGTTACCTGAAGAGGGCACGCTGCGCGTCACGAGATCGGCGCATTGTGTGAATCCCACAACTGGTATGAGTACCCAAGAGAAGAGGATGAACCACCAAAAAGGGAAAATGGTTGTGACAGAAACTGTCAAAATAGTCATGATCAGTAATAGGAAAAGCTCAGCCCACCGAAATCCTCAATCGATGCCGATGCCGGAGCCAAGTCGACTATTAAACCGCAAAGCGCGAGCTCGAAAGTGACTCCAACACCGAACACCAAAAGAAAATCACGAAGAACCAAGTCTCCAAGGGTGTAGGCGTTCGATGACGCATGCCCAATAAATCCTTTTCAGAACTCCATGCGGCCCAAAGGGACTACCTTACGACGACAGGGTCCGCACGAAACAAAATGACCAGAAACACGCTCTCTTTATGTAATCGCACATAGGTGGTTGAAAATGGCGACGGCCAACGGTACGGTAAAAGAGCGCTAGGCCACGAAAACAATAGGGCATCGCTACGCAAAAAGAGTCAAAAATAGTTAAACACTCAAACACTATACACTTAAGAAACCTCATGCGGACAGCAGGCCATTACCGCCACACAAAGCTCAGAAGCTTCAACGAAACTGTTCACAAAGAACACGATACTTGACAACATGACGTGATCAGACAAAAAGGGTAGGGTAAATGACAACAAATCGTCAACAAGTACGAAACATTCCGACCAGCGGTAAAGACTCGTTAAATGCTAACGGTATGTGTACAAAACACTGCGATAACTGTTCGAGATGTCCATGAAGAAGTCGGTAAACGAAGTTGGGCGGTACATGATAATAATGAGAATGAGATAAAGGCCAAACGAAAATAACTACGTCAAACCAACTAAGATGATGGCTTGAGGGACGTAATAACCGCACGAGCGAATCTCCCCAAGCACACCAACAGCACACCATAACTTATCAACAAACCAAAACACGGTCATGAAGGTGAAAAAGAATTCCAACCTGCTTACCAAAAATCAACTCGGTACAACACCAAACGATAGGAAAAAAAATTGTCAAAATCGGTAATCATCAACGTCAAAATCGATAAACCTCGCTAACGTAAACGTCAAAATCGATAAACGGCAGTTCGGTACAACAAAAGTGTCAACTTAGCCCAAGGCTAAACAATGTAAGCGACAGGGAATCGAAACTCCCAACTAAGCCTTCGAAAAGACTTAAAAAAACAAGGGCGGTACCTTCACTCAGCAACATCTGGTACTCAAAATAAATGACAACAGCCAACAAAAGCCTGAAAGGCCTGAAAAGCCTCCAAAAGCCCCACGTTGGGCGCCAAAATTAGCCTGTTGCGGTATTAAAACAACTTTACGACACCCACCCAAGGTGAGCATCGCACCACGCAATCAGTCCTGGAAAACTGGCACACTTGCCCTGAGATTTGCTAGAAACAGGCTAAAGGGCCACGGCTGGAACGCTCAGGGAGCCGGGCGTGAGTCGCACGATACGTTCTGGGCAAGCGTGTTGAGGCATATATATAGGGTACGTCAAAATTATGAGGGCGCCACCAAGCCTGTCTTAGCTCGAATAACCGGGCCTGGGCGGTTAAACGGGAGCGAAGTATTCAAGATACTCCGTCGATAAGAATTCTCATGAGCTGCAAGCTCAAATAACAATTTCGTACTGGAATGGTAATATTGGGACTCTTTGGCCGAGACTGCGCAATCACTGGACCTACCTGCACGCTCTGATCTCTCACGTCTCGCCGTACACCAATCTTTACACTGTAAAAGGCGCTATCTGAAACAAAGCATGCACAGGTCGAATAGGAATAATACGTCCCTTAACTAAATATGCGTCTATTGATCGCTAATTACATCTGGGCAGCAAATCGTGCCGCCAAGCTTATGTTACTGCTTACGTTAAGCACCAGCTGATGGACGCGCTATGCTAATGAACAACACGCTATGGGTGGCCGGCCGCAGTTGGCTCGACCCTTTACATATTACATATTAGGAAGCAAAGCACAAAGCCTTCGCAAACATAAACAAAGAAAAACTCGAACAGCTTAGGGCGCGCCAGGCCCAGCACGGCGAGGCGTTAATTCTATTTAGGTATTAATCGGTACAATATAGCGAAGCTCGCGCACCTAACGTTACTGAATTAAAAATTAGCACAAACGTAACACCAAATCATAAGCGCAGAGTTCTTTAGCTATTTAGGCGATGAAACGCGAAACTCGCGCACATGAACTTACTAGCAGGCTACCAAAGTAGCGTCTTGCAGCATGGTGGCCTCAAACCGGCATTAAAAACCGCGACAAGCAAGCAAGGGGCATGCATCCGCCCACATAAAGTTGAGCACAAAGCACCAACTCTCGCAAAAGTGACAGTTACTATGTTTAAATGGTTGCAATTACAAATACCTTAGTCCGCAGACGGTCCATGAGAGTGGCGTGCAGTCAGTTGGTAGAAGGCGGCAGTCTGTGGCAGCTCAATCGCCAAAACACGGCATTAGGGGTAAACGGGCTGGAATCCGCCAAGATGGCGGCGTTAGGACGCTCTCCTGAGAGCACACTACAACGGCAAAGAGGCCTACTTCGTCCTGCCTAGAAAGATCCTCGAAACAGCGAGTTGCAAAGGGAAAGCCCCCTTTCTCACCAACGCAGAACTGGCCCCAAGAAGCCCTTCACACACCTACGCCTTGACGTAAAGACGTGCCACTCGCACAATCACGCGCGACCTCTTAAAGGATGGCATATTCGACAACATTCGCTGATACAGCACGAGACGGGAAAAACAGGCTGGCGTCCCCGCAAATAGCGGGAACGCCGCGAAACGGCACACTCTGCGACTTCTTCGATCAACGGCCTGACTTGAACTCCTCAAGCCAGCCGTGTTATGGCCCCTGCAGTGGCGTGAGCCAAACGGCCTTGCCACGTGACTCTCGGCAGCCAATGGCGATGCGCTCCACAAAACAAATTAATTCCGGTATCAAATACAGCCAATGGCGAAGCGCCTCAACGGAGTGATTTCTAGAAGCTTCGGAATTCTTGCGAGCGATAACACCCGGCTGCCAAAGTAGCAGCAAAGGGGTGCTCCAACTGACGAGAAATACTGCGTTTGGGGTCAAATATGTGCAAAATCATTATTGTAGAATTAGGCGATGGAGCCAAATAAGTAACTAAAAGGGTTTAGCATACGGGCACGCTGCCCTAAGGCCTAGGTGGCTACTTAAAATACCAAAATGACCTGACACTCCCCTTACTTGAAAGAGAGTTCCCCGAAGTCTCTTAAAATCACCGGGGCATTTTGGCTGCGGCGCCACGAGAACTCAAACGACCGGAACCGCTGATACAATAGCTGTACCCCCAAAGGAATTACGCACACTGGCCACCAGATAGGGTACGACAGGAGGGAAGAGAGAAGAGGAAGAAGAAAGACTGGATACGCCAGTGGAAATACGAAAATTGGGTAGGACCTGGCGGTTCGCTGATGGCTAGCACTCACTCCCCGGACCACGGATGAAGGGCGACAAAAAACACTAGCTGTCCCAAAGGAGTGGTACCCCGCCAGGGGTCCACAAAACGGTTTGTGTCTGGCTCTCTCGGGGAACCAAACGGGCTAAGACTAGGCAGACTGGGGACAGTCTTGCCGATCCGGCTCGACTGCTCCTCCAAAAATAGGAGTGCCACAACAATGGTTAACGAAACCACGTCGATAATCGACCACCAAAACGACCAAAAAAAAAACAAAAGGTAACCGACCAGACCCGAAACGGGTGTGGCACGCACTGCGGCGACGGCCACGAAACGCCGACTGGACCTTAACACCGGGTCCATGACGGTCGCCTAACAGTGCGGTTTTGAAAGGTGGAAAAAGAAAGAGAACAAAGGGGTTGGGTAGTTGTCGCCGGGACACGGTAGATAGTAATGATAAGGGGAAAAGAAAGGTAAAAATAGAACATAGAGAAGGAGGGTTTGGGGTTCCAAATTGAAACCGTTAAAAAAAACGCGCGGTTAGCGCTCGTCAAAATCGGGTCAATAGAACGTCTTACTCCCATGCACACTTTCGACCAACCAATCCAAAAGAACATGGGGATGGGGGGGGGTATAGAAATGGAAGTCCAAAATCCCACACGAGGGTTACCTGAAGAGGGCACGCTGCGCGTCACGAGATCGGCGCATTGTGTGAATCCCACAACTGGTATGAGTACCCAAGAGAAGAGGATGAACCACCAAAAAGGGAAAATGGTTGTGACAGAAACTGTCAAAATAGTCATGATCAGTAATAGGAAAAGCTCAGCCCACCGAAATCCTCAATCGATGCCGATGCCGGAGCCAAGTCGACTATTAAACCGCAAAGCGCGAGCTCGAAAGTGACTCCAACACCGAACACCAAAAGAAAATCACGAAGAACCAAGTCTCCAAGGGTGTAGGCGTTCGATGACGCATGCCCAATAAATCCTTTTCAGAACTCCATGCGGCCCAAAGGGACTACCTTACGACGACAGGGTCCGCACGAAACAAAATGACCAGAAACACGCTCTCTTTATGTAATCGCACATAGGTGGTTGAAAATGGCGACGGCCAACGGTACGGTAAAAGAGCGCTAGGCCACGAAAACAATAGGGCATCGCTACGCAAAAAGAGTCAAAAATAGTTAAACACTCAAACACTATACACTTAAGAAACCTCATGCGGACAGCAGGCCATTACCGCCACACAAAGCTCAGAAGCTTCAACGAAACTGTTCACAAAGAACACGATACTTGACAACATGACGTGATCAGACAAAAAGGGTAGGGTAAATGACAACAAATCGTCAACAAGTACGAAACATTCCGACCAGCGGTAAAGACTCGTTAAATGCTAACGGTATGTGTACAAAACACTGCGATAACTGTTCGAGATGTCCATGAAGAAGTCGGTAAACGAAGTTGGGCGGTACATGATAATAATGAGAATGAGATAAAGGCCAAACGAAAATAACTACGTCAAACCAACTAAGATGATGGCTTGAGGGACGTAATAACCGCACGAGCGAATCTCCCCAAGCACACCAACAGCACACCATAACTTATCAACAAACCAAAACACGGTCATGAAGGTGAAAAAGAATTCCAACCTGCTTACCAACAATCAACTCGGTACAACACCAAACGATAGGAAAAAAAAATTGTCAAAATCGGTAATCATCAACGTCAAAATCGATAAACCTCGCTAACGTAAACGTCAAAATCGATAAACGGCAATTCGGTACAACAAAAGTGTCAACTTAGCCCAAGGCTAAACAATGTAAGCGACAGGGAATCGAAACTCCCAACTAAGCCTTCGAAAAGACTTAAAAAAACAAGGGCGGTACCTTCACTCAGCAACATCTGGTACTCAAAATAAATGACAACAGCCAACAAAAGCCTGAAAGGCCTGAAAAGCCTCCAAAAGCCCCACGTTGGGCGCCAAAATTAGCCTGTTACGGTATTAAAACAACTTTACGACACCCACCCAAGGTGAGCATCGCACCACGCAATCAGTCCTGGAAAACTGGCACACTTGCCCTGAGATTTGCTAGAAACAGGCTAAAGGGCCACGGCTGGAACGCTCAGGGAGTCGGGCGTGAGTCGCACGATACGTTCTGGGCAAGCGTGTTGAGGCATATATATAGGGTACGTCAAAATTATGAGGGCGCCACCAAGCCTGTCTTAGCTCGAATAACCGGGCCTGGGCGGTTAAACGGGAGCGAAGTATTCAAGATACTCCGTCGATAAGAATTCTCATGAGCTGCAAGCTCAAATAACAATTTCGTACTGGAATGGTAATATTGGGACTCTTTGGCCGAGACTGCGCAATCACTGGACCTACCTGCACGCTCTGATCTCTCACGTCTCGCCGTACACCAATCTTTACACTGTAAAAGGCGCTATCTGAAACAAAGCATGCACAGGTCGAATAGGAATAATACGTCCCTTAACTAAATATGCGTCTATTGATCGCTAATTACATCTGGGCAGCAAATCGTGCCGCCAAGCTTATGTTACTGCTTACGTTAAGCACCAGCTGATGGACGCGCTATGCTAATGAACAACACGCTATGGGTGGCCGGCCGCAGTTGGCTCGACCCTTTACATATTACATATTAGGAAGCAAAGCACAAAGCCTTCGCAAACATAAACAAAGAAAAACTCGAACAGCTTAGGGCGCGCCAGGCCCAGCACGGCGAGGCGTTAATTCTATTTAGGTATTAATCGGTACAATATAGCGAAGCTCGCGCACCTAACGTTACTGAATTAAAAATTAGCACAAACGTAACACCAAATCATAAGCGCAGAGTTCTTTAGCTATTTAGGCGATGAAACGCGAAACTCGCGCACATGAACTTACTAGCAGGCTACCAAAGTAGCGTCTTGCAGCATGGTGGCCTCAAACCGGCATTAAAAACCGCGACAAGCAAGCAAGGGGCATGCATCCGCCCACATAAAGTTGAGCACAAAGCACCAACTCTCGCAAAAGTGACAGTTACTATGTTTAAATGGTTGCAATTACAAATACCTTAGTCCGCAGACGGTCCATGAGAGTGGCGTGCAGTCAGTTGGTAGAAGGCGGCAGTCTGTGGCAGCTCAATCGCCAAAACACGGCATTAGGGGTAAACGGGCTGGAATCCGCCAAGATGGCGGCGTTAGGACGCTCTCCTGAGAGCACACTACAACGGCAAAGAGGCCTACTTCGTCCTGCCTAGAAAGATCCTCGAAACAGCGAGTTGCAAAGGGAAAGCCCCCTTTCTCACCAACGCAGAACTGGCCCCAAGAAGCCCTTCACACACCTACGCCTTGACGTAAAGACGTGCCACTCGCACAATCACGCGCGACCTCTTAAAGGATGGCATATTCGACAACATTCGCTGATACAGCACGAGACGGGAAAAACAGGCTGGCGTCCCCGCAAATAGCGGGAACGCCGCGAAACGGCACACTCTGCGACTTCTTCGATCAACGGCCTGACTTGAACTCCTCAAGCCAGCCGTGTTATGGCCCCTGCAGTGGCGTGAGCCAAACGGCCTTGCCACGTGACTCTCGGCAGCCAATGGCGATGCGCTCCACAAAACAAATTAATTCCGGTATCAAATACAGCCAATGGCGAAGCGCCTCAACGGAGTGATTTCTAGAAGCTTCGGAATTCTTGCGAGCGATAACACCCGGCTGCCAAAGTAGCAGCAAAGGGGTGCTCCAACTGACGAGAAATACTGCGTTTGGGGTCAAATATGTGCAAAATCATTATTGTAGAATTAGGCGATGGAGCCAAATAAGTAACTAAAAGGGTTTAGCATACGGGCACGCTGCCCTAAGGCCTAGGTGGCTACTTAAAATACCAAAATGACCTGACACTCCCCTTACTTGAAAGAGAGTTCCCCGAAGTCTCTTAAAATCACCGGGGCATTTTGGCTGCGGCGCCACGAGAACTCAAACGACCGGAACCGCTGATACAATAGCTGTACCCCCAAAGGAATTACGCACACTGGCCACCAGATAGGGTACGACAGGAGGGAAGAGAGAAGAGGAAGAAGAAAGACTGGATACGCCAGTGGAAATACGAAAATTGGGTAGGACCTGGCGGTTCGCTGATGGCTAGCACTCACTCCCCGGACCACGGATGAAGGGCGACAAAAAACACTAGCTGTCCCAAAGGAGTGGTACCCCGCCAGGGGTCCACAAAACGGTTTGTGTCTGGCTCTCTCGGGGAACCAAACGGGCTAAGACTAGGCAGACTGGGGACAGTCTTGCCGATCCGGCTCGACTGCTCCTCCAAAAATAGGAGTGCCACAACAATGGTTAACGAAACCACGTCGATAATCGACCACCAAAACGACCAAAAAAAAAAACAAAAGGTAACCGACCAGACCCGAAACGGGTGTGGCACGCACTGCGGCGACGGCCACGAAACGCCGACTGGACCTTAACACCGGGTCCATGACGGTCGCCTAACAGTGCGGTTTTGAAAGGTGGAAAAAGAAAGAGAACAAAGGGGTTGGGTAGTTGTCGCCGGGACACGGTAGATAGTAATGATAAGGGGAAAAGAAAGGTAAAAATAGAACATAGAGAAGGAGGGTTTGGGGTTCCAAATTGAAACCGTTAAAAAAAACGCGCGGTTAGCGCTCGTCAAAATCGGGTCAATAGAACGTCTTACTCCCATGCACACTTTCGACCAACCATTCCAAAAGAACATGGGGATGGGGGGGGTATAGAAATGGAAGTCCAAAATCCCACACGAGGGTTACCTGAAGAGGGCACGCTGCGCGTCACGAGATCGGCGCATTGTGTGAATCCCACAACTGGTATGAGTACCCAAGAGAAGAGGATGAACCACCAAAAAGGGAAAATGGTTGTGACAGAAACTGTCAAAATAGTCATGATCAGTAATAGGAAAAGCTCAGCCCACCGAAATCCTCAATCGATGCCGATGCCGGAGCCAAGTCGACTATTAAACCGCAAAGCGCGAGCTCGAAAGTGACTCCAACACCGAACACCAAAAGAAAATCACGAAGAACCAAGTCTCCAAGGGTGTAGGCGTTCGATGACGCATGCCCAATAAATCCTTTTCAGAACTCCATGCGGCCCAAAGGGACTACCTTACGACGACAGGGTCCGCACGAAACAAAATGACCAGAAACACGCTCTCTTTATGTAATCGCACATAGGTGGTTAAAAATGGCGACGGCCAACGGTACGGTAAAAGAGCGCTAGGCCACGAAAACAATAGGGCATCGCTACGCAAAAAGAGTCAAAAATAGTTAAACACTCAAACACTATACACTTAAGAAACCTCATGCGGACAGCAGGCCATTACCGCCACACAAAGCTCAGAAGCTTCAACGAAACTGTTCACAAAGAACACGATACTTGACAACATGACGTGATCAGACAAAAAGGGTAGGGTAAATGACAACAAATCGTCAACAAGTACGAAACATTCCGACCAGCGGTAAAGACTCGTTAAATGCTAACGGTATGTGTACAAAACACTGCGATAACTGTTCGAGATGTCCATGAAAAAGTCGGTAAACGAAGTTGGGCGGTACATGATAATAATGAGAATGAGATAAAGGCCAAACGAAAATAACTACGTCAAACCAACTAAGATGATGGCTTGAGGGACGTAATAACCGCACGAGCGAATCTCCCCAAGCACACCAACAGCACACCATAACTTATCAACAAACCAAAACACGGTCATGAAGGTGAAAAAGAATTCCAACCTGCTTACCAAAAATCAACTCGGTACAACACCAAACGATAGGAAAAAAAATTGTCAAAATCGGTAATCATCAACGTCAAAATCGATAAACCTCGCTAACGTAAACGTCAAAATCGATAAACGGCAGTTCGGTACAACAAAAGTGTCAACTTAGCCCAAGGCTAAACAATGTAAGCGACAGGGAATCGAAACTCCCAACTAAGCCTTCGAAAAGACTTAAAAAAACAAGGGCGGTACCTTCACTCAGCAACATCTGGTACTCAAAATAAATGACAACAGCCAACAAAAGCCTGAAAGGCCTGAAAAGCCTCCAAAAGCCCCACGTTGGGCGCCAAAATTAGCCTGTTACGGTATTAAAACAACTTTACGACACCCACCCAAGGTGAGCATCGCACCACGCAATCAGTCCTGGAAAACTGGCACACTTGCCCTGAGATTTGCTAGAAACAGGCTAAAGGGCCACGGCTGGAACGCTCAGGGAGTCGGGCGTGAGTCGCACGATACGTTCTGGGCAAGCGTGTTGAGGCATATATATAGGGTACGTCAAAATTATGAGGGCGCCACCAAGCCTGTCTTAGCTCGAATAACCGGGCCTGGGCGGTTAAACGGGAGCGAAGTATTCAAGATACTCCGTCGATAAGAATTCTCATGAGCTGCAAGCTCAAATAACAATTTCGTACTGGAATGGTAATATTGGGACTCTTTGGCCGAGACTGCGCAATCACTGGACCTACCTGCACGCTCTGATCTCTCACGTCTCGCCGTACACCAATCTTTACACTGTAAAAGGCGCTATCTGAAACAAAGCATGCACAGGTCGAATAGGAATAATACGTCCCTTAACTAAATATGCGTCTATTGATCGCTAATTACATCTGGGCAGCAAATCGTGCCGCCAAGCTTATGTTACTGCTTACGTTAAGCACCAGCTGATGGACGCGCTATGCTAATGAACAACACGCTATGGGTGGCCGGCCGCAGTTGGCTCGACCCTTTACATATTACATATTAGGAAGCAAAGCACAAAGCCTTCGCAAACATAAACAAAGAAAAACTCGAACAGCTTAGGGCGCGCCAGGCCTAGCACGGCGAGGCGTTAATTCTATTTAGGTATTAATCGGTACAATATAGCGAAGCTCGCGCACCTAACGTTACTGAATTAAAAATTAGCACAAACGTAACACCAAATCATAAGCGCAGAGTTCTTTAGCTATTTAGGCGATGAAACGCGAAACTCGCGCACATGAACTTACTAGCAGGCTACCAAAGTAGCGTCTTGCAGCATGGTGGCCTCAAACCGGCATTAAAAACCGCGACAAGCAAGCAAGAGGCATGCATCCGCCCACATAAAGTTGAGCACAAAGCACCAACTCTCGCAAAAGTGACAGTTACTATGTTTAAATGGTTGCAATTACAAATACCTTAGTCCGCAGACGGTCCATGAGAGTGGCGTGCAGTCAGTTGGTAGAAGGCGGCAGTCTGTGGCAGCTCAATCGCCAAAACACGGCATTAGGGGTAAACGGGCTGGAATCCGCCAAGATGGCGGCGTTAGGACGCTCTCCTGAGAGCACACTACAACGGCAAAGAGGCCTACTTCGTCCTGCCTAGAAAGATCCTCGAAACAGCGAGTTGCAAAGGGAAAGCCCCCTTTCTCACCAACGCAGAACTGGCCCCAAGAAGCCCTTCACACACCTACGCCTTGACGTAAAGACGTGCCACTCGTACAATCACGCGCGACCTCTTAAAGGATGGCATATTCGACAATATTCGCTGATACAGCACGAGACGGGAAAAACAGGCTGGCGTCCCCGTAAATAGCGGGAACGCCGCGAAACGGCACACTCTGCGACTTCTTCGATCAACGGCCTGACTTGAACTCCTCAAGCCAGCCGTGTTATGGCCCCTGCAGTGGCGTGAGCCAAACGGCCTTGCCACGTGACTCTCGGCAGCCAATGGCGATGCGCTCCACAAAACAAATTAATTCCGGTATCAAAGACAGCCAATGGCGAAGCGCCTCAACGGAGTGATTTCTAGAAGCTTCGGAATTCTTGCTAGCGATAACACCCGGCTGCCAAAGTAGCAGCAAAGGGGTGCTCCAACTGACGAGAAATACTGCGTTTGGGGTCAAATATGTACAAAATCATTATTGTAGAATTAGGCGATGGAGCCAAATAAGTAACTAAAAGGGTTTAGCATACGGGCACGCTGCCCTAAAGCCTAGGTGGCTACTTAAAATACCAAAATGACCTGACATCCTTTCAGTAAAAAGGTATAGGGACTTGGAAGTTCAATTTAAATTTTTTAATTTTTATATTAATTTCCACTTAGGTTATCATTGACGTTGAGCTTTTTATCACGAATGTAAGTTTAGTTGCCGAGGCCCATAGGGCCAAAGCAAATAAACCGCATAAGGGATAAAAAGGATCTTCCTTTTAGATCGAGAAATCGTGAAATTGCAACATTTTAACCAACTTTTGTAGGTTATTTTGACGTCGGTTGACGTTTACCTGTCGCCCAGCCGCCTACAAAAAGTCGTAAAATAATGGATTACTTCACTGCCGATTTCTCGTATTTTAATGACGATTTCGATGTTCTTCACTGCCGATGTAAAAAAAATTTTTTTTTCGAATATGAAGAAATGGCGAATTGAACTTTGGCTAGATATTGTAATGGTATTAGAAAATAATTGCACGCTGAATATTTTACAAAAGTGATTTTTCCATGTTCGTGTAAAATTAATCCTCTCGCTTGCTTTGTTCGCTCGTAAATTAAATGTTGAGACACTCTCTCTTTTCTTAACTTTTAGAAAAATCTACTATTAAATACGCCTAACATGAGGCTGAATGGCGAATATATGCAACTTACCTAAGTATATAGGATGCATCATTGGATTTCTTAATTGTTTGATAGCAAAATTCTACATAGATTATGTAAATAACACTACATGGTGATCCAGTTGACGCAACTTGACCATGTTTTGTTGGCTCAGTTTGAAAATACTTTTTTTACCCCTTTATAAAAAAGTGACATTTTCTGTCGTCTGTTAGGGGTTTCCTGAAAATATACGTTTGGTTCCCTGTTTGGTTTCCAATGGCAGTGAGAGGGAATATAATACATCGGCTCCCGTTGCCTTTAGAGATGGGAGGCAATGTGATTAATAATAAATTAATTAGCCTCCTGATTTTCTTATTTAATTATTTTAGAATGCAGGTGAATAAAAGAGATACCTCACCATAAAATGTATAAGTGTCATATGTACAACTCTGGACTAAAATGACATTTCCTTCCTTGCATGATTACAATTGATTAGATACTGTTCTCACTAACGCTGGAAAATTAAACCACATCCGCGGGATAGAATTATACATTTTCCTCCCTAGTAATATAAATAGCTATAAAAAATGTGTTAAATAACTTTTGAAATTTTAGAACAAAATATCAAATTGGCGTTGATCACGGACCGTTGAAAGTTTAACAGGTGACTGTTAAACCTAGTTGAAAACGGCTGATTGAAATAAGAATTCGTACATGAGGTACAAAAACAAAAGATATTTGCCCAAGCACGTAACAATGAAGTCGTTTTTACATTCAAGAGACCTTTATAACATCTGTTCAAAAAGAAATTACATAAGGGTTTGCCATGAAAAATAAAACTTTTTTTTAACTTCCAGGATTGCCAGTTCAGCATTTACTGCTATTTAAGGCAGAGTTCACTAATGGGTTGTTAACATCGTAATCACTATTCATTGGTCTTTTAATGGTAAGAGTCTATTCCATTGCTTAGTTTTAATACACACTTTGAGTTATGGTCAGTAAAGTTGCGATTAATGGGTTATTCACTATTACTATCTATGAGGTCAGCTGGCAGTTTCCGTTTTAGCCTATTATGGATTGATGTACGTCCGAGGTTAAAGTAGGTTGCGCCTTCGCAATGTTTGATATTTGTGTAGAATTTTTTCCGAACTTATACGATAAATTCTTCTATAGTGGGAGTGTTTGTCTCTTTATGAATCTGTGAGTTTCTTATAAACCACTCTGCGTTGGTTATAATTCGTAGTATCTTGTTATGCAGGATTTGAAGTTTGTTTATATTGGTCTTGGATGTAGCACTCCATACGCTACATCCGTAGGTGAATATGGGTCTAATTAAGGATTTGTAGATCAGGATTCCACTTGCGATTTTAAGCGAGGATTTCCTATTTATTATGGGGTATAACATACGTAGTCTTGCATAACTGTCAGATAATTTTTTGTTTATGTGGAGGCTCCAACTTAGCCTTCGATCCAGGTATATGCCGAGGTAACGCACTGCACTGTCCTTCGGATTCCATGGGATATGTGTGTTGTTAATAATTATATTTGGATGATCAAGCGGTCGACGTAGTGTAAAAATTTTGGTTTCGCATTTGTCAGCGTTTATGGTCATGCTCCATTTATTAAACCATTCATTTAGTTCGTTAATATTTTACTGTAGGTTGTATGCAGCGGTGGCTATATCGTGGTAGCGGGTGATGATTGCTGTGTCGTCCGCGTACATGGCAAAGGTTGCACCTAGGGGAGTTAGAAGGTCGTACATATAATTATATATTAAATAGGGTAGAACTAATAATGAAACCCTGTGGGACTCCAGCTTTGGGTTGGCGGGGTAAAGAAGTGAAACAGTTCACTCTTACTGGTAACGATATGTCTGATAGAAATGATTTAATGATGTGTAGGAGATATAATGGAGTGTTTATCGCTAACATTTTATATATTAAACCATTAATCCAAATTCTATCGAATGCTTGGGCGATATCCACGAAGGCTATTAAGGTGTGCTTTTTTTGTTCATAACCTTCTTCTATTATTTCGGTGAGACGTAGTATTTGGTGGATAGTTGAATGCGAGTCTTTGAATCCAAATTGCAGTCTAGGGATGATGTTGTTGTCGGTTAAATGTTTTTTTAGGCGAGTTTGTATTGTCCTTTCTAAAAGCTTAGAGACCGTGTATAGCAGACTTATTGGTCGGTAGTTTTTTGGGTTATTGTGCGGCTTGTTGGGTTTTGGGATCATTATAATTATCTCTTGTTTCCAGCTGATGGTGAAGTATCCTGTTCTCAAGCAAGCACTAAAAATAGCTATCAAACATAGTATGGGTTTGTCAGATAATTTCTTTAGTAGTGTATTAGGAATCATGTGTATTCCTGGGGATTTCTTGACATTAAGATTTTGAATGTATTGTTTAATTTCTGATGGTGTTACTGGGTCCGCCAGTGATATGTCGTAAGAGATGTTATTTATTTCCGTTTCAATTTGTTGTACGTGATTAATATTGGTTCCACTTGGTGGTATGGTGAATATGTTTTCAAGGTGTTCAGCAAATATCTCGCATTTCTCTTTATCTTCCGCGTAAACGCCGTTATCATTTTTTAGTGGTGGGATTATTGTTGGCTGGTTCAATATCCTTCTTGTGGCCTTCCACATATTGGGGTCACCCGGGTCTAGAGTCTCTATGTAGTTATTATAAGTGGATATTCGGAATTTGTCTAGTTCTACCCTTATTGATCTAACTAGTCTGTTGAGGTGTGCTTTAGTTAGGGGGTTTCGAGTATTTTGAAATGTTCTGCAGAGTTTATGTTTGTCTCTTATCTTTTGCTGTAAGTATGGGGGTGGGGTATGGGTGCTGTAGGGTTTGTAGGATGGAGAATTTGTGGTTGATTGCTGAATTGCAGCGACTGCTGTATCTTTAAATTTATCGATTGCTTTGTCAATGTCTTCATGTCTATTTAAGTTTATAGGACATTTTATTTAGTTATTCAAAACATCTGTGAATCTTTCCCAATTAATTGAACCATTAATTAATTTAGGTAGCCGAGGGTAATGATGCGGGGTACAGTTTAGAGAGAATATAACTGGGAGGTGGTCAGAATCTAGCTCTGTAACGATTGTTTGAGAAATTGGAGTGGAAACATTTTTGTGTAAGATGATGTCTAGAATATCGGGAAGTTGGTTTTGTCTATATGGGAAGTAGGTGTATTCTGTAGGTGCTGAGATTAAAATCGCTAATCGGGACGAGAGGTTATTCAGTTTGGCTCCATTGGGGTTCGTTGCTCTGCATCCCCAATTGGTATGTTTACAGTTAAGATCTCCTGCTAATAAGGTGGGTAGTTGACTGTCAAAGATCTGTTTGACTTCATCTTAATTTAGTTGATTGTTAGGTGGTTTGTAAGCTGAGATTATTCTTAGCGGGGAATTATTATCGGTGTTAATTTTGATAGCTACGGCTTCTAGGTGTTGGACTGTTTCTATTTCAACTGGAGTGGCATCTAGTGTTTTTTTAATTATTATAGCTGAACCGCCCCATCCAACTTCTGTGGTTCGATCCATTCTGTGTCCCTATGTGGTATCCTGGGATTGTAAATTTTTCATTTAGGACTAGATGGGTCTCAGTGATGCATGCTACGTCAATTTGGTGTCGTGAAAGGAATGAGATAAATAAAGAACGTTGGCTTTTAATACCGTTGGCATTCCAGTTCATCAGGGTTAATTTATTTAGAGGAGTAAGACTATTTGCTGCCATTTTGGAATAATAATGGAATTAGGGATAAGAGGAAGTTTTTAATCTGTTCAAGGTAGGGGGTAATCGTTTCGATGATGGACTGTAGGAAATTATTTGAGGAATGTGTTTGTGTATTTGTTGACAAGTTATTGTTTGTGTTGGCGTTGTTAGGTTTGGAATGTGTGGGGTTGTTGCTTACCACATTTGCATAAGTTGGGTGAAATGTAATTTTTCCGGACAAGAAAGCATTGGAATTTGAGGATTTAATTGTAGGAAATGCACGAGTGTTATTATATTTTTGGATGTATGGGCATCCTCTATAGTTCACCGTGTGGTTGCCTCAGCAGTTAACGTATTTAGGCGCATCGGTATACTTCTTTTTACTGCACTGTGAATAATGATGGTTATCGGTACATTTTACGCATCGTGGGGGCAGATGGCAGTAATTTTTCGTGTGTCCCACGAGCTGACAATTAGTACATTGAGGAGTTTCCGTATTTCGTCGCCGGGGTTCAACAAAGATCACGCAGTGAAGTAATCTGTTGAGGTTAAATATCTCCATTGCTTTATCAGTTTTCTTTAATTCTACTGCAATTATTGAAATAGGAGATTTGTTATTGTTAAGCAGACGAGTAGCTTTAATAATAGGGAATTTTAGGACATTTAATTCTGTTTTGATTTCTTCAGCTGTAATAGAAATCGGTACATTGCGTATTATCGCAGAGATGTTGGTGTCTTCCGGGTTTCTATATGTGTAATAACTCACTTTATGTTGATCGTCAAATTTAGACAATTTTCTGTAGTCATCAATACTGTTTAAGTTAATTTTAAGTTCCTTACCTTTGTACGTTGTGGTGAAATCTTCTGCAACTGTTGTTTTAATGTCTGATATTATGTTACGATAATTAGTGCCATTTGGCAAGAATATTGGGGGAATTTTTGGTTTATCGGCGCTATTAATTGAGGTTTGGTGTTCGGTATTAGATTCGTTAATTGAGTTTATAGCGTAAAATGTATTGTTGGTGATTAGTGTTTCTGTGTTAAATAGATATCTTTTGTTATAATCGTTGTCTTCGGGAGATGATAAGGGACGTTTGTTTTCGTTACTGATGGGCGTAGAATTTTCGCATACCATATCTGAGGATGTATCAGGCACCTTTGATCCTTTATAGATTATGTTTGGAGGTTTAGTTGAAATTTAGCAGTTTCACTCATATTTATAACTGTTTGGCACTTTCGATTATGATTTAAACGTGCAAGGCATTATTTGGAAAGAATGATACTGGACTACGCTGCAATCGGCTGATTGCAGCGCATCAAGTTCACTTGTGACTCCTACCAGTTACTAAGAGGTTATTATTATAATTTAAGACAGAAAGTTAATATGGTTATATTATCAACTTATGCGTAAATAAGGTTAAACACGAGAACTTAAAACGCGTCCGTATTCAACGAGTTCACGCACGGTACTGGAAAATAAAACTAATGTCGACAGCAAGCTTTAGAAACAGAAATCTTTAGAATATTCAATCACGATATCAGTGTATAATATAAACTTACAATAACAACAACACTGATGACTATGAATTCTTTTATATTCCATGGCCAACCCTATGTAATTTCTTTTTGAACACACCGTATAAGATACGAGAAAGAATGCGTATTTCATAAAATTACAGTCAACGACAAATAAATTGCCCAGGTTGCCTTCATATTTTTACTTCAAATTTTAAAATCTAATCAACATCTTTAATCATTCCTATATGTTTTATCAAAATATTTACTACTACCTATTGCTTGTAAGTTTAGGGCAATAAAATATCTAAAATTACATAAACTGGGTCACTACGCACTGTTCTTAAAAAAAACTAAATGGAATTTTGTGTAAAATCATTAAGAAGCCAATATTTGAATGCCTCGAAATTAGCATGGGGGTTTTGTATGTTTCGGCCATCAACGCAGCACCCTGTATAACGTAAAGAAGTAATGTTGGATGTGGTGAGCGGAATTATAAGAAAGTCACGACTTTTATAAGACACTATACCAGATTTTTAATAATTATCGAAGCTAACTTGCTGCAGCAGTCCGTAAACAAATTTTGCACTAGTTGCCAGTATACAAAGCAGCATATGAGCATTACAAGGCAAGAAAGCGACAAAGAATGGATAATTTATAAAATGTTCAATCCAAGAATGCGGTAAACTTATGCGGCGTTTTATGTGTTTTACGCTCTTTAAATGTTTTTACCGGATTTTGGCAGTTTAGTTCAATTTCTCACTCAAAAACGTAATTTTCTGGACTTACCGCTTCTAACATTTGCACGGCAGTATAGCCCTATGCTAGTATACCGTTTAAAACAAGCAAATTGAAATGAATAATTAATTATTATAAACCAATATAGTCTAATGAAGTTATTTTAGATTATATTTTTACCGTAGGTATTGTAATTTGTAATGTATTTACCGCAAATATAGTTTTAGCATCTTACACAATAAATATTAACTTCACGATTACAACCTACATATCACATTTACATACACGTACCAATGCACCCTTTGCTCGTGCACGCGTGGTACAAAATGCGACTGTTGCTTTAAAGTTGCTGTTACTCGACTCGTCAGAGGAAATCATAAATTAGGCTTACATTGGACCGGGAAGACCCTATTCCGATTTGCTTAATATGTAACTTAATTATACCTTCTCGCGTTTTTGGCGTTCTGGAAATTTAACCTCCAATTCAGTCAGTAATTCAGTAATTGAATTGCCATAAAGTAATTCAAATACCGCGAGTATATTCAATTATCACAGGTAATTCAAGTACTTGTAAAGTAATTTAAATACTATAGAGTAATTTTATTACACAAAAGTAATTGAGTAATTGAATGTAGTAGTTAATTACCTTCAAAAAGTGATTTTCAAGTACTTTTTAACAAAAATGGCAATTGCAATTACCGCATTTTGAAAAGTAATTCAATTCCAAGGCAAATAAATAGAAAAGAATGTAATTACAAAGCAATTAATTACTACCCAGCTTTGAGTGGTATTCAGTAAAAGTGAACCATAAACCCTAACATTGGGTGCTCATCATACGACAGCTTAAATTACACGCACATATTCTGAACAGCATCGCACAGAAGGGTTTGAAATTTACTGTAATATCTAGAAGAGTACCTGGTTTGCAGAATTCAGGGAGCCTCCATTGATCTCCACCGCAGCTGCTCGAGGCGGTTAAACAGCGACTACATTTATCATTGGGCGGGAGGCGAACACCGGAGACGATGGTTACCACAGTTAAGAGTTGAAACGACAAATTTCAACGTGCGAGATGCGACACGTCGCGTCGTCGTGCTAAGATAGAGTTGGCTCGTTTGAGAATCCAATACTTAAATCCGCTAATTCGAAAATGAAAATCTAGCAACCTTGCGGTAAAGATTCTTCAACCACAACTACCTTATTTGCTTCACTTCAACCCCCAACAGCTAGCACACGTCTCAACAAAACAGTTAAGGTTGATACAAAGCTGAACAGTTCATAAATTTAATCAGCACAACAATAACGACTTCGCAAAGCACACAGTTAATTTTAATTTCAAGGCACCCCAGCAGCGCTTGGAGACTGCTGGGGCGTGAATTCGAGACACCAGTTAACTAACTCAAAGCGGGAGTGGGAACGAATCCAGAACGCGCGGAAAAATTCAACGACTGCAGCCGCATCTTAAAATGCATCTCTCTTTTACAACAACACGCCCATTTCAAAGTATTACAACATAAGTTGCAACATAAACACCAAATATTTCGGGGAAGTACCAAACGTTCCACTGCCGTCTTTCTGACCCCATGGAAGTAATAAAAGATAAGCCGACTTACGCAGTATGCGCCGTAGACGCCCGCATAAAGCGTGCTTTCCAAAGGAAACCAAGGCCAACTAAATCTATAGGAACAAAGTCCCTATGAAGCAGTCGCATTTAGGGTTTTCTCTATCTACGTCAAAATACGGTTAGTAGCGTAATTTAGTTTTGAAATAATTAACTTTCAAAACGTCAGAAATGTCAAGGATTTTGACATATTCCAAAACTGTAGAATGACAGCGGTTCAGTGGCATATTGAAAATAATTTCAATAAATAGCTACTAGAATTGGCACCAAAATGTTACGTGTCTGTCACTACCATATAATTGGGTATATTCTAACGGAACCTAGAACACCTAAGGGTATGTTTCCTTAATGATGTTTATTTAAATTTTATGGTATGATACTCTTTTAGCTCCATTTTTGCGGCGTCCATTTTTGTGGTTCTTGTTTTTGGTGGCGTCCGCTTTTCTGGACCTTTTCGTGGTCCTTTTGTGACCCCTAATCATCGGGCGAAGTTAGCGCCAGCTGCCGCCTTGAGCATTACGAGCATGTAGAAGCCCTCATGCCTACAATCGAGAGCGAAGGTAGAAGTTCCTGCGCAACCTCCTTCATCGACACGTTTAATTGCAGGTCGTTAGCTCTGCACAAACCATGGTTAAGCACGGCCGCTGGTTGCTGCAGCCTGGAGAGCTATCGCAAGGTCGGTTGTTATTCATTATGATTTGGGCCACTTGAAATTTGGAATCCGTTTTAATATGTTTTGTGACTGTGCTACTTCGAATCCGGTAAATGATTGAATGCTTTTAGTGTGTATTTTAAGCGCATTACTCATTTTTTGGGGCAGTTTTAGTGTTTGTTTTTAATTATTTTGTTGCGGTGGTTTATTCTCACAATTTTAGGTTAAAAGTTATTAGGATGGTTGTGCCTCACGCTCCGTCCAAGTGTTTATATTAGCGAAAGTTGTACGGCATTTGCATGACGAAATTAATCAATTTCGGTCTTCACGTCACACTTGTGTCATAGCTTCAGGTTGAATCCTGTCTCAACATTTGCAAGTAATTTCGTGTAATTTAGTTTGCGACATTTTGACAAAGATTGGAAACCTATCTTAGTCATATATCGGCTCGTAAAACACTTTAGGAAGAAGCAAGATCTTGGTTCCGTAAGAGCGATATTACTATTTTTGATAAACTATAAGACTGCTGTTGCATAGTGGGTAATTGATCAAATTCACCTAGTAATTCTAAATTTAAGCTGTAATAAATGTGTCATAGCCATTGTGCTATCGGCAACTTGTTAGTTTTGCATTTAGCCATTTGATTAGTCATTCTGTGATTCGATTATGCATATTAATACATTTTAACCTATTTATTTGAACTACGTTAATATTTCGTGTACGCCTTAACTATTTTCTAAATTATTTACCGTCATTTTGGTGAGATTTCTTATGACGCCTACTACTGTGATATAGATTTGTGATATGCCGATTTTGTTTGCCGTATATTTTTGTGTGCATTGTAATTGTGTTTGTGTTGATGTGTGCTGCAATTGTAGTGCCTTGACATCTTTGCCTGTGTATCTAATTTGTGCCTTTGCCGTTACCTTTTATTTTCAGTTAGTAGCGCCTTCTGTAGTGTACCTTTTGATTAGCAAAGTGCTGGGTTACTTGCTACTTGGCGCCCATATTTTTATTTTTACAGCTGAAACTTTTGAATCCTTTTGTTTTACCCACGACCAGCTTCGGCTGAGAAGTCGGTTGCCTTTGCTTACTTCTTTTACAGTCTCCGTAACGAAAACAAGCTTTCTGTACATTACGCCTTGCTTCCCAAAAATCAAAAGCATGTCAACCAGTTCAACGTTTTGATAATAACCGTCCGGTCCAGTTGCCCAAATAGCCCAAAATTTGGATCCGGCTTGAAGGACCAATGTTTCTTTTCCAATTTCCAATTTGGAAGGTAGATTTTATAGTATTGTAGAATCAGATTGTTTCTTGACAGGAGATGGAACTTCTTGTTGCAATAAGATGTAACGGGGGATGGCCTGGCCTTAAAATCCCTTGAAAGACAATCTTCGCCTACGTTTTTTGTTACAAATGGACATACTTCGAGGGTTTAAAGTATATTAATTTCAGTAATACATACAGAGCCTCATATATATAATTAAAGATGTGTCGTGTTTTTACAACCTACTATTAACATGAACTAAAAACACGACAGCATGCAGTTAATGCAGTGTAATCATACATATTGGTCGCAATCTAACTCAGTGCACTTCGCATAACGCAAGGGTTGGCAAATGCTTTCTATACTAATTTGTAACTTGACACAGAAACTCTGCAAACTGCCGAGTCTTGTTTATAAACACCTTATCTAGTACTCGCTAAACTAGTTCTTGTAGCCTAATTACACGCACTTTTGTGTTTATACTATTTTACACCATTTTTTATTAAACTGTTTGGCCCATGTTCAAACATAAGTTTGAACAGATGGAGTGGTTATCGAAAAATTTTGTGTTGAAGGTTTTGATCGTTCGCCAATTTGTTATTTGAAAAAATAAAAAATAATTGTAAATACAAATGGTTTAGAGAGCCGAGAGCTAATTTTGAAAATGTTTGCGTTTTTTCAATAGTCCTTAAAACAAGGGAGTTATGACGATTTTTGACATAACAAAAGAACTTCAATAACTACGACCCAGGGCACCAAATAAAAAATTGGAACTAAGAAAGGTTGTTTGTTTTAATAAGCTCGAACTGCCATTTTCGGTTGTAACGACTTATTATTAACACCCTGTATATTTTTAAACATACGTATATCTAATTCTAGAACACGATTTTTCAAAAAAAAACCGAAGTAGTAGATAAAATAATAAGATAAAAATGTAGCTGACTTTAAAGCAAAGTAAAATTGAGCAATTATGTAAGTTTGCTGAACATGTATCTTTTTAGCAAAATGACCGTTACAGACAATGTTGTAATATTGTTGACATATTACGTTTAGAATTCATCAAAATCTGCGCGGATGGGACAGGCGAAAATACAGGAAACTTTTCGTTGGCTCTAGGACCCAGCGGCCCGTTTTCTGCAGGCAATTGAAAAAGAGGCAAGGAAAAACTATACATCTCACTACTAGGTTCATGCCTATATTCCGCTAAGGTTTTGAGCGCTTATCGGACCGGGGTTAGAATTCTGTAGTGGTAAAGACAAATCACAAATGTTTACGTATGGTTACATTGGTATTTTCTAAAAAATGTTTGCAAACTCTAGAACATTGCAGATGCTAAAAAAATGTGTAGAAACTATTAGTAGAAGCCTACTACTAGCAATCTACAAGATTTTGATCTTGATATGGACTGCTTGGCAGAAGATGATAAAGAGAAAAACATTGTAAAACGATATATAATTATGTTAGTAGGTAAGTACTTTATATTACTTATTTTGAATAAATAGTATATTATGTATCAAATACGCAAAATGGAGTTTTAGGGGACTATTCGATTTAAAAATGAGGAAACGAAGGAGCCGAGTCTTTAATAAGAAGGGTTCCCTAAAATATTTGCGTACGTGATGCACAAAAAAATGTTTGGTATCAACTCTGTAAATTGTCTGTTATAAGTCAGGAAAATGTAAATTATTTAAAAACAAATCACTTTTAATGTGTTGGACCTTTCAGTCCGCTAAAATCCATTAAGCTAATATTCCGCTAATCCGCTGGAATAGCATTTTGCGGACTCAAACGGGCCTGTTAAAGTGTCATTTTGAGGAGCGTAATCCAAAAATAAAATATCCATTTTGTTTCTTACTAATAATGAGCAACTTTTTCAGTGTTTAAGTTTTTTATGTTGTAACTTTTTGCACAGCTCGAACGCGATTTTGGTTAATAAAAAATTAATTCACGCATTTCCCATGGCTTAAAGCACGTTAGCAATCTGGGCGTTTCATCCTTGCACGCGCTAACGGCGATAAGTGACGGCAGCGCGGACCGACGCAGGTACACCGGCGCGCCGTCGATGGTGAAGTTTTCCTCTCCAAGAAACTGGATAGTTTTGCTGATTACGCTAGCTAGGGCTATATAAAGAGGAAACAGAGCCATTGTAAGACATAATTTTCCTGGACCTTCTTCCTCACATAGTTTTGTTCGTTTGGAGAGCACTTTAGTGCTCTTCGACGGAACTCCTGATAGATCATCCTCACCTAGTTCTGCTCGTCAGGAGGGCGCTTTAGTGCTCTTTGATTGGAGTCCTGAAAATGATTCTCTAAGTCCCATTCGCTCGAAGAGCGCTTTATTGCCCTTTACTGAATTTTTCCGAGCCGTAACACTTGAACGTACGTTATCAAAACCACTACGTGCATCCCTAACAACATAACACAAGCACCGCGCAAAGATCGCATCTTGAAAACCATTCTGTATCTATCCTTAAACAAAACCTTGCATCGGAGCAAAACCGGAGCTCGCAAATTCGCCAAATCAATTCTCAGGCCGCTTTACGACAATCGCAGCTTGCGAGGTCCGACATTAAACTAAATGCACTAGCTTACCTAGACAGCGCAGCCTTTCCGGGAGCTTCCGAAAGCCTCGTCGAAATGGCTCGCAAATGTAAACAAGAATAACCACGCAGCCGCCGCTTGAAGTTATCGCCCGCTTTACACACGTGGAAAACACGATAACACCAATAGCCACAGATACAGGTTTACATATTATAATTCTGCTTTTATTTTGGAAGCAAACAAATTGAATTTATTCATGCACTGTAGCTGTATTCACGGCGGCCACTAACCTGTCAAGTTTTATGCGGATAGTTCGAACGTACGCCAGGACGCTAGGCCGACTCTGAACCGAGGGTAGTCTAATAATAATAATAATAATCACTAGCATCGCCTTGAGACAACTGACCGCTACCTTAGCCGAAGAGTACCAGATTTATTTTTATTATAAACATTATTACATGCCATTTTGTCCTGTAAATTAAATATAACTTTATGTATGGATAGCCAACGAAATTAAACGTTTATAAAGTTATTCTGAGTGCTTTACTGTATTACAAAACTTGGGTGTAAGAATGATACCTTTGGCAATCTGAGCCGCCTGGAGCCAGTATCAGTCTGGTAATTTGTAGCAATCATCTACATTAAATTAAAATAGCCGGTACAGGCTACAATGTTAGTCTCTTCACTAATGTTCCAGTAGACAAAACACTCAACATCATTAAACATAGGCTACAAAACGATAACACATTACATACACGAACAACATTAAACGTAGGTACCTTTATGGAACTTTTAACACTATGCATTAAAACCACATACTTTCAACTAAACAATGAATTTTACTATCAAGATTTCGGGATGGCAATGGGTTCACCTTTATCTCCCATTGTTAGTAACATTTTTATGGAAGACTTTGAACAACAACATGTCTACGCATACACCAACAAACCAGTAGTTTGGTGGAGGTATGTCGATGATGTTTTTGTAATTTGGCCTCATGATATGGATGAGGCGGACAAATTTCTTGAACATATTAACAGTAAATAAACCTCCACCAAATTCACATTAGAAACAGAGAAAAACAATTAGTTACCCTTTCTTGATACACTAATTACAGGCACAATAAATAATTTGGAACATCAGTATACCGTAAGAAAACCAATACTAATAGGTACTTACATTTTAATTCCAACCATCACAAAAACATAAAGACAGGCGTTGTAAAAAGTCTCTACGACAGACCCAAAGTTGTTTGCTCTAATGATAACATTTTCAAAAAAGAGAAAGAATTTATTATTAATGTTTTACAAGATAGCCATTATCTTGTAAAACATTAATAATAAATCCAGAGAATCTTATTCGGAACATTTTCAATACACGAAGCAATGCCACACACATACAAAGGAATGACACTCAAAAATATAATACTCTAACTACACCATATATTCCATGCATATCTGACAAAATTAAAAGAATTGGAAATAGATTCAATGTTAAGACGGTATTCAAAACGATGAATACTTTGCTGTCAGTTCTTACAAAAACTAAACCGTTCAACGAAGAACAACATTCAAGGAATTGTATATATAGTATTCCCTGTGAATGCGGGAAATATTATATCGGTGAAACATCAGTTAGAGTTAAAGAACATAAAAATATGATGAAAACTTATCAGTTCAAAAAGTCTAAGCTGGCAGAACATGCTTGGGATGAAAACCATAAAATACAATGGCACAACACAAAGATCTTGTCTAAAGAATCGATGTCAACTAGGCGAAAGATTAAGGAAACGGCATATATTTTACTTAACGAAGAAAAATGCGTGTCGTCTTTCTCAATATTTTTAGACTATAGTTGGCTATCGATTCTTAAAGATGAGATCAAGTAGGTATAGATATCAACAGACGTGAATGTCAAACAATTCATTGGAAGTTGGTCGTTTTTCCTTCCAGTGAAAATACCCAAATAAGAATATGAATTACAATGTTAGATTGTAAGAAAAATTAGTTTACTTATTACTATACCTATATTCTAACGATTCAAGTTTTACATATACTGCATCTGCAAGAAAGGCATAAGTCAACTTGTATCCTTATTGCTAAATTCAGGTTAGGGTACGTTTGCACTAAGGGAATATGTCACACATCTAAAGTAAATAGATGTTTAACGGTGTCTAGGTATACCCATTAAACAAAAGAGTACTCAACTTGGCAACGACTGGATAACAAAGAGTTTAGAAATTTCATGTCAAAGAAAACGCTAAATGTTGCTATTAAAGAAATACAGTAATAATAAAAATTTTATATTATGTCGATAAATATGTGAAAATATTAAAACACACAGTGAATCTTGCAAAACAAATGCACTTAATAACAGAATTTTAAAGGCAAACAATTTCATCAAGTAAACTTGGAAAATCATAAAAACCGAAACGGGTCAGCAATCTTTTAAAATAACCGAAAATCTGATTATTACCCACAACAATAAAAAAAATCACACATCCAATATCAATAGCGGGGCTATTCAACACATACTATGCAGAAGTAGCCCAGACATTACAAAATACACTTCAAACGCACATCAACCCGATTACATTATTGAACAATTTAAAATTAGAGCATAGCTCTTCCTTCTTTATTCTACCATGCACAGAATCAGAAATGAAACAAGTGGTAAATTCCTTTGATGATAAAAGGTCAAGTGGTATCGATGACGACATCCCTATGACTGTAATTAAATCAAACATTAACAATATCAAATCCATTTCATCAAACATATTCAATGCTTCTTTTTCATCCGAAATATTCCCAGAAATTTTTAAAACTGCTCTGGTGGTTCCAATATTCAAAAAGGGAGACAAAACACAAACCGAAAGTTAGAGACGAATCTCGCTATTTCCAGTAATTTCAAAAATTTTAGAAAAACTAATTGTTAATTGTCTAAATTCATTCAAATTAAAAAGCAATATATTAAACAATTCTCAGTTCGGTTTTCGACAGAATATGAGTACTCCAATGGCAATATTTAACTTTCTTAATAACATAGTGGACGCTCTTGAAAATGGCTATGAAATAAGTGGCATTTTTTGCGACCTATCTAAAGCCTTTGATTGTGTAGACCACGAAATCTTAATTGAGAAATTACAAAGCTATGATATTCGTGGAATTGCATTGAAATGGTTTCAGTCCTATCTGGAAATGCGTAAACAGATAGTAATAATACGTCATCAAAAGGCTGACGGATGCATTATAAAATATACATCTCAACCTAAATTAATTACCTGTGGGGTACCGCAAGGCAGTATATTGATACCAATCCTTGTTACATTATATATCAATGATCTTCCGTTAACCACACGTAATTGTGATTTTACATTATTTGCGGATAATACTAATATCATTGTTAAAGGTAAGGACAGCACAGAACTTAAAAATGAAGCCATACGTATTATTAATGAAGGTCATGAGTGGTTTTCCGCAAACAAATTAAAATGTAATTATGAGAAATCATGCAGCGTTGAGTTTCGTACTCCCAGAGCATTACCCAATTTATCAAACATAACAACTAACATAGGACAGTTACAAAATACCAACACTACAAAATTTCTTGGACTGCACATTGACAATACATTATCCTGGAGCCTCCATATCACCAAATCTTTATGCTCAGCAGTGTATGCTTTAACTCAATTAAAATACAAAGTTAACGGAAATATTTGTAAAATAGTATACCATTCTTACTTCGAAAGTTTAACGACCTACGGAATCGAGTTTTGGGGCAATTCAACCTCTGCCAATATAATTTTCAAAGCACAAAAGAGAGCATTCAGAATTATGTACAATTTGAGAAAAACAGAATCGTGCAGGCAAAAGTTTATTGAAAATAGAATTTTAACAATGACCAGCTTATATATTTTGAAATTAACTCAACACATACATAAAAACATAACGACAATACGTAAATATAAAGATATTCACCATTACAATACACGGAACAAAACCGAAATCGTGCTACAAAAATATAAAAATACTTTTAGTCAAAAAGGTTTCTTATACAGCGGCATGAAAATATTTCAAAAATTACCGATTGCTATCAAGCAGTCACACTCATTAAATTTATTTAAAACTAAAATTAAAAATGGCAAGTAAAGCATTCTATAATCTAAAAGAGTTTTTTGAAATTGAATCTCCGTATTTTCTATCTTTGTGTATATTTTGGGAATACACTATTATTATTATTATTATTACTGTAAAGTTGGATATTTTGACTTATTTCCTTATAGAATAGAACCACAGTATTGTCTTAAGAGGATATATACATCTTGCTAAAGCTGTTTGGGCGGATGCTCTCCTTCGGTATAGTTTCTTCCTGGTGCAATACACGGTTACTATTATTGAGACGGATCCTAAGACGTTGATGGTTATTCTGCCGAGAGGTAGCAATGATGCTGAATGGCTTTCCATGTAGTTTCATTCAGATTCTGTTAGCATTCTAACTACGAAGCTTGTAGATTCCCCAAGTCGTCTGATTGTTTCAACACTGACTTCTCTGCAATATCTGTAATATATTTTTTCCCGCTGCTGCTCATGTAAGTTAGTGATACAGCCTTAGTAACAAAACGTGTAAGTTTGTGATTATATTTGTTTGCTGCTTTTTCTTGACAACGGAACTTAATAGTATTATTAAGTTCCTAGGATAATAAAATTAGTAAAGCTAGATACAGATTTAGACGTTTTGTTTATATGTAAATTGCAAGTGCTTATGTGACATGTGACACTCACAGGTAACACGACTCGCGAAAACTAATTCTGGTAACAGGTAAAAAACCAAACGATTTTTTCAAAAATCTAGGAAAATTTCGATAAGCAGCGGGAAAAATATAATAAGATAACTCGGAATGTATCGCCTATTAACATTTTCGGCAGGAAACAAGCCGTGACTTCGTCTTGGCTTGTACTTGCCTACCTCAAATGTGAATAGGTCCTTACATTACTTTTTACTTAAATAGCTATGAGATTACTGTGTCATTGATTTAATGCTAATTGGTTTGAAATATCTTGCCAGGATTTTAAACTTTTCATCTTTCACCACTTCAGGTGATTTCTATGCTCGTTGGCTTGCTAGCGAAGAACATGCAAGTGTTTTCGATATATAGTTGCTTCCAAATAAGCGTACGGATACGATGTGTCCGTATGCTTCATTAGATAACGCCCCTGCAATAGTATATGGCGTCGATGATGAAACTTTGGTTGTTTCGATACTTTTCACAGCTGGACTAGAAATATATGTATTTGTAAAAATTTGGAGGCTTTCTTTGAATTTTTCGTCTGTTTTTTTAAAGTATCTGGAGATTATAATATACAACAAACATTAATTTTGAACATCGATTACCCAGTAGGATTTATTACTAACTTGTATGAGATTTGGTGCTACTTTTATAAAAGTGTACTCTGTCTTCTCAGCCATGATGAAGTATTCTTGAACATTTATACAGGTGTCGTCGCCTTCAATGTTAATTTTAGTGGAGTTTGGTGAAAGCTTGTTAGTTGCATTTATATTAATTTGTTCGATCTGAGCAGACGAGATTAGCTTGTACAGGTTACCTTGATGAAAATGAATGTCCAGCGTTTCTGTGTGGTTATTGCACAGCTAGCTTATTACATTTGTCGCAACATGGTACACACTGTGTTAAGACTAGAATGCAGCTCTATAGCTTTGCAGGTCTGTGCGCAGTCGCGTTTATTTCGAGATTTGTAGTGCATAATTTGTATATCGCGCGCAACCCTTCAGGTCACTTTTGGTTTTATCGCTACGTGGAAGCGATATTGACTTGCATTTTGTTTCCAGCGTCTTTTCCATTTGTGCTTTTATGGCCAGCAGTTAGTTTCCCTAAAATCGTCCTAGTTCCTGCGGGCGTGTGGTTTTCGTTTTGGTGGAATTTTCCTCGCTGATAACAGCGAAATATTGCGGCTTTGAATTTTTGTTGAGAAGTTCCTTTTCACGTCAAATTCATGACAAAACTTTTGGAAGCACGCTGGTATTTCATCTCACACGTGGCCTGATTATCGGGCTGCAGTTGGTGTCCCAATTTTAACACTTCCCTGCGTCGTTATGGAAGGTTTTTGCTAACCCACATTGCTGCTAACGACCTTGAACCGGTGTTGGTTCTGAAAGCACCTGCCGAACACAGGCTTTTATGTGCTATTTGGGGCCTAACCTCCAACGCTCTGTGCCATCAATTTACTGTTCGCTTCACGAATCGAGTAAATCTAATGCACTTAACGATTTTAACCCTCGGAGTATAAAGTAATCTCCGTTACATCTTTTCAACTGCTGCTATAGTATTTAATGTAATTATAGTATCTATAGGGTTTACCAATAAGGGCTACCTACAATTGAAATAGAATAAAACTCAAAATATTTAAGGAAATTCAGAAATGCTTGTTAAATATGAAAATATAAAACATCTCAATTATGTGTGAAACAGAACTTCGGCCAAATGACCGCCGCACGGCGCGTACGACACTGGATTAAACTCGAAATCCAACGGGTCATTGGCGACATTCCGAGAGAAATGTGCAGGAATGTTGTGAATTTCATCAAGCGAATTGAGGCCTGCCAAAGGAGCCGCGGCGGTCATTTGGCCGAAGTTCTGTTTCACACATAATTGAGATGTTCTATATTTTCATATTTAATAAAAATTTCTGAATTTCCTTAAATATTTTGAGTTTTATTCTATTTCAATTGTAGGTAACCCTTATTGGTAAACCCGTTAGTTGTACTTTTAAACCGTTGTATATGTTAATTTATTTGTAAGTAGGTGTATGTGCATTGATGTGCACCTTAATGTGGCCTACATGATCACCTTATTTATGACCTTATTGTCGCCTATATTTGTTGACCCTGTTTTATAATCACTTGTAGCCTGTATTAACTGCTAATAATATGTGAACATTATACTGTGATATACGTACTTTGGCTTGTTTCTTAAGAGTGCTATCTAAATTAGTGTGCTTTCTTTCAGACTATTGTGCTACCTTTAGTTTAGGAATTCTCTGTGCTGCCTGGATACATTTGTCGTTAGTTAAAAGATTCGTTAGCGATTTTCTCGGCTTTTTAATTAACCTGACTTTAAAAACTGCTCGTTGTTTTCATAGAGTTAGTTCGGCCGGTAAATGTGTCCTTGTACCTTGTAGTCACTTGGTTTTGGAAGTTTGAGCCGACGAATTAATTTAGGCTAACAACTGATGATGTGGATGTTCAGATGATTGGCGTTAGTGACTTTGTACAATCTGTCCATTTCGGGTATTGCCCGAACTCCTTACCTTCGCTACTTTTGTATTCCTGCTGTTTGTCAATTCGTTTTTCAGTTTCACTGAATCTTGAGGGTGTTGATAGCAAGAATTGAGATTGTTGATTATCCATTCTTATTAGTAGAGTACCTACACGGGTTCTGGGACACTTCCGGTGGTTTGAAACTTGGCTAAGTGTCACGTGGCGGCCTCTGGTTTGAAACTTGGCTAAGTCTAGTCGAAGGTCACGGGCCTAGCCGAGGTCAAGGTCACAGGCCTAGCCGGTGGGCGTGGCCTAGTCGGGGTCATTGACCTCGATCACTTCCGGGAACTTTTTGGGTTAAAAGTGTAGTTTTTGAAATTTTCCCACGCTCGAGCGTCTGGGATGCAGACATGTCTATTCATGCAGGATGTTATCAGTAAATAGAACAATGAAAAATTTTCTTAGGCTCGACCGGATGTGAGTCATCGTCTGAGTACGCAGACATGTCTATTCTTGCAGGATGTTGTTGTACAATGACATCCATTGTTTAAGAAATCTGTACGACATTGGACAATGAAGCCATTGTTGTCTGGAGATAAAAATGTGCAAAGCTGGTAAATAGAACAATTGACATCCATTTTTTTAAAATCAGCACGATAATTGGACAATGAAGCCATTGTTGTCTGGAGAAATTTTTGCTGACCGCCATTATCAGATAAACAAGCTTCAGACATGTCCAGACATGTTTGAGAAATCTGCAAAGCTGTTAAAAATTGAACAAAGGAACCTATTCTTTGAGGAAAAATCTGCACGACTGCTAAATTGAATGCTGCCTTTGTCTGAATTTTTTTGCTGACGCAGGCCTCCATTATCAGCTGCGACGATAAATAAATAGAGCGGCTCGGCTGTCTGCAAGAGTTAGTATTACAACGACACACGCGCGTGAACATGTCTGCGACAGACAGCGTTACCGAATTAAGTTCGAACTCAATAAAAACAATCAAAGACGCGATAGCGATTGTAAAATATAGTGATGAGGCTGAGTCATTGATTAAACATGTAAATAAAACCATTTTAATTGTTAGTAGATTTATACGTAAGCATAGTTTTAAAAATGATAATCCATTCAGGCTAGAGGCAAATTTAAATTTGTTAAAGGGGCAACGGCAATTATTGCGAAATTTAAAAACAAAATTAGCAAAGAAGGGAGCGGGTGTAGGGAGTGGTCAACAGCAGCAAAAGAACAAGTTGATATGGGAAGATGTAGAATCTTGTTTTAACAGTAGAATAAGAACAGGTATGATTGTAAATTTAGGTTATAAGGAACCACAACAATTTCTTGCAAAAGCATACAGAAGTTTCTCAATAAAAGTAAAACAAATTATAAAAGATAAGTTAATGCTTAAAGCTAATGTAATATTTAGTGCATATTTTATAAAACCTAGTAGTGGCGAGATAGATTTAAAAACGTTTGGTACTAAAAATGAAAAAATTGATTCTGGCACCAATTTAAAAGAGTGGTATGAGACTAATGTTGAGAATAAGTTGTTGACGAAATTAGAAGATTTTCAAGAACGTGATTCAGGTTGGAGTTTGCTCGAGATATTACATTTAAAAGTAAATTTAAATCATTACACACCATTAACAGTAGGTAAATATATTGAGTTACCTAAAGATATTAAAAATAAAAAGGCCGTGATTAACGTAAAAAATGATGACGAATATTGTTTTTTGTGGTCGGTAGTGTCAGCATTATATCCTGCAAATAAGAGTTCTGATAGAATATCTTCATATCCACATTTCAGTGAAGTTTTAAAGTACTCGGGACTAGAATTTCCAATGAAATTAAAAGATATATCAAAATTTGAAACAATGAATGATTTACGTATAAATGTATATACGCTAGAAAGAAAAAACAAATTTGGTAAAAATTCAGTATTGCCCATATATATTAGTAAAAATACTCAAATTAATAAAGATGCTATACATTTACTAATGATATCCAACAATGAGGGGCAGTTCCATTTCTGTTGGATAAGAAACTTATCGAGATTGGTTACAACTCAAATGCATAAGAAAAAATCTCAAACTTTAGTATGTGATACGTGTTTAAATCATTTCGTAACTAAAGAATCACATTTAAGACATATTAGAAATTGTAATAGTGTAAATGAAACCAAAATTAAAATGCCTGAAGAAGGTACAAAAATAGAATTTAAAGACTATAAATACCAGGAAAAAGTACCATTTTCAATATACGCGGACGTGGAGTGTGTTTTAGAAAAAGAACAGAACGTTGTTTCCGAAAATGTGGGGGTTTATCAAAAACATGTTCCATTTAGTATTGCCTATTATTTAAAATGTTCATATGACGATAGTTTATCTCGATTTAATATATATCGTGGTGCCGACTGTATGGAATGGTTTGTAAAAGAATTACAATCTATAGCGTATCAAGTAAATAATATATTTTCTACTATAGAGCCTATGGATATTAGCCAGCAGGAAAACGATTCATTTCAAAAATCGGTATGCTGTTACATTTGTAAACAAACTTTCACCGATAAAGACGTGCGTGTACGTGATCACAATCATCAGACAGGTGAGTATAGAGGTAGTGCTCATCAACACTGTAATCTTAACTATAAAGATGCACATTATATTCCCGTTCTCTTTCATAATCTCAGTGGTTATGACGCTCATTTTATTATAAAACCATTGGCAAAACTGATTATGGGAGATATTAAATTGTTGCCTATCATTTACAAAGCATGTGGATGGTACAAATATTGATTTTAGATTTTTAGACTCATTTCGGTTTATGGCTAGCAGTTTAGAACAATTGTCATTAAATTTACCGAACAATTTAAAAATCATTACACGTAAATTTTGCAAGAGCCAAGAAGAATTTGAATTACTATTACGTAAGGGTATCTTTCCATACGACTACCTAGACAATTTTGAAAAGTTGAATGATAAAAGTCTTCCTGACAAAACGCAATTTTTTAGTCAGCTGCATGGAACAGCTATTTCAGATGAAAATTATGAACATGCACTGCGTGTTTGGAACACATTTAATATGCAAACTCTAGGTCAGTATGCTGATATGTACCTTACAGTTGATGTTCTACTCTTAGCTGATGTGTTTGAGAATTTTAGAGAAAATTGTATGAAAACGTATGGATTAGATGCTCTACATTTTTACACAGCACCAGGATTGGCATTTCAGGCAATGTTAAAAACTACTAAAGTTAAACTTGAGCTGTTGACAGATGTAGATCAACTGTTGTTCATAGAGAGGGGTATTATAGGAGGGTTAGCACAGTGTTCGAATCGATACGCTAAAGCTAATAATCGATATATGGGTGAACAATTCGTAGAAGCCGATCTTGAATCGTATATCCTATATTTAGATATTAATAACATGTACGGAGCCGGGATGTCTGAATATCTACCGTATGGAGGGTTTGAATGAGTAAATGATTTAGATATTTCTAAAATTGATCATTTAAATACTCCGGCAGATTCTGAAACAGGCTATATTTATGAAGTCGATTTAGAATATCCTCAAAATTTATTTGAACTTCACAAAGATTTGCCTCTATGTCCTGACCATTATACACCGCCAACATCCAAACAATCAAAATTGACAACCACTTTATTTAAAAAAGAAAACTACGTAATACATTATCGCAATCTGCAGCAAGCTGTAAGTTTAGAGCTGAAAATTGTAAAAATTCACAGAATATTAAAATTTAAGCAATCAGCTTGGCTTAAACCATACATAGATTTAAATACAAAATTAAGACAAGCCGCCAAAAATAATTTTGAAAAGGATTTTTATAAACTTATGAATAACGCTGTATTTGGCAAAACTATGGAAAATGTTAGAAAATACAAAACAATAAAATTAATTTCTAAATGGGAAGATAGGTACGGAGCCAGTGCATACATATCAAAACCAAATTTTCACAGCTGTACTATTTTAGATAAAGACTTGGTACTTATAGAATTAAATCAGTTGGAAATAGTTTTTAATAAGCCAATATTCGTTGGATTTTCAATCCTAGATATTTCAAAAATTTTAATATACGATTTTCATTACAATTATATTAAACAGAAGATGGGTAATCAAGCAAAACTGCTGTACACAGACACAGATAGTCTCATATATCACTTTACCCTTTCAAATATATACGATTTTATACGGGAAGATATTCACAAATTTGATACAAGCGATTATCCTCCAAACAATCCATATAACCTTCCACAAGTTAATAAAAAAGTAATAGGTCTAATGAAAGACGAAATGAGCGGTAAAATAATTACCGAATTTGTTGGTCTACGTGCAAAATTGTATGCTTTCAAAACGTTAGAGGATGCTGAGAATGGAGAATTTAAAATTTCAAAGAAAGCTAAAGGTATTACCAGAGCTGCTTTGAATAGAATTACATTTGAGGATTACAAAGACTGCCTGTTTAATAACGAAACAGTATTTTGCGATCAGAGAACAATTAGATCAAAAACCCACAACGTATTTTCTTTAAAACAAAGAAAAAAAGCTTTAGATCCACATGATGACAAAAGAATAGTAAACTGTATGTATACTGACACTTTGCCTTGGGGTTACTGCCCACCAACCACATTATAAATACCAGCTCTCTCTAAGATATCTCAGTCTGCAAAATGTTACCGTCAAATTCAAATATACTGTGGTTGAACAAAGATCTGTATCTTAAAAATAAAGAAATCTATAATTTCCATTTACGTAATGCTATAGGACGTAACGACTTGCAAACTTTAAAGTATATATTACACAAAATTGGTATTGCTATACCGAGCAAAACTCTTATTTGGGCTACGCACTTTAAAAGTGTTGAAACCGCTATCGTAAATGAAATTTTAAAAACTATGTTAGCTGTCTTTAATGTTATTAGGGAAATTATTAACGAAGTAAGAAGAGGAGAGTTGAAAATTAATACTGAAACAGATCTTAATTTAGTCCTTTCAAAATTATCGTTACAGAACATTACTTCCTACGAGCAGCATTTTCTTATTGAAACAATATCATCTGGCTCTCGAATCGAATTTGCAACTGACGAGCAACAGCAATATCCATATTTTCTTCATGATGCTGTCTTTGAGGCTGCTTATTATGCCCACAGCAAGTTTATAGAAGACGTGTTCGAATATTTAAATACTAACCATATAACTTATATATTTCAGCCTAGCGTTGTACGTCACCACACAAATATTTTTAAATGGCTTCAGGAAAATATCAGAAAAGCTGAAAATGGTGAAGCTGTTGGTTGGAGAAGCGGTCCATGTTCCGGTCCCTGGCCTTCAACAACACCTCAAGATTATATCGATACTTACACATTGTTAAGTTCTGTTTCCCTTATGTATAAATAATATGTATATTAATTGAATAAAGCATATATTTAAGTGTATTTGTTGTTTGGGGAGCTTTTACATTGTACAAACTAAGTAACTTTGCATTTTCCGTACATATACATATGTATATGCATTTATATTAAGTCCCCATCAATTTTTTCTACTACACAATCGCGCATTAAGTTTAGTACAAACAGCTGACACTAACATCCCAACCTTACCAGTGGCCACTACCATTCCGCGAACAATTGCAGCGTGGCAAGTACCTTAACTCACATAATATTATTCATGTTAGAGTAAAATACAATCCTACACGCTATTTAATATTTACTTGGAAATATACAATTCCACAAAGGACCGGAATAAAATACACATTTACCTTATTTAAAAATTAAGAAAATAAGGTAATCCCCCCTCAAAACCGCATCCCGAAATCCCTTAAAAAATACAATCAACCAGTAGAAAATTTCCAAACAGCGAATTTCACACAAATATTGATTTTAAGGTGTTTCTGATAATTATATCGTGTTATCCATTTTGCAACCCCAAATCCACCTCAACCCCAAAATTCCCACATCCCGAATATCAATCCGTAGAAAATCTCCAAACAGCGAATTTTACACAAATTTAATATCTTCTGATACACGTTTTCCTCATTTTGAAACCCCCAATCTACCTGGGCTCCAAAATTCCCACATCCCGAACTATCTTAAAAAATACACACGACCTATAGAAAGTCTCCAAGCAGTGAATTTCACAACTATTAATTTTAAAGTCTTTCTGATAATGATATCGGTTTTCCTCATTTTGCAACTCCAAAATTAACCTGGGCTACAAAACGCCCACATTTTACACAAATATTGATTTTAAGTTTTTTCCGCTAAGTATATCTGTTTTCCCATTTTCCAACCACCAAATTCAACTGGGCGACAAAATCGCCACAACCCCAATTGTCTTAAAAAATACATACAGTAGAAAGCCTCCAATCAGCGATCCTCACAGAAATATTCATTTAAAGGTTTTTCTGGTAATTATATCGTTTTTCCCAGTTTGCAACCTCCAAATCCACCTGGACTATAAAATTTTCACATGCCGAATATCGAACCGTAGAAAGTCTCAAAACAACGAATTTCACACAATTTTAACGTTTTCTGATAATTATAACGTTTTCCCCACTTTGTAACCCCCAAATCCACCTGGACTCCAAAATCCCCACACTACGAATTTTCTTAATAAATACACACGACCAGTAGAAAGTCTCCAAGCAGCGAGTTTCACACAACTATTCATTTTAGAATTTTTCTGATAATTATAACGGTTTTCCCCATTTTTCAAACGCCAAATCAACCTGAGTTACAAAACTCCCACATCCCGAATATGGATCCGTAGAAAGTCACCAAACAGCGACTTTCACACAAATATTGATTTTATGGTTTTGTGATAATTATAACGGTTTTCTGCATTTTGCGACCCCCAAATGCACCACTGCTGCAGAATTCCTACATCCCAAATTCTTTTAAAAAATACAATCGACGAGTAGTCTCTAAACAGGAAATTTCACACAAATACCGATTTAAAGGTTTTTTAATAATTATATCGTGTTTCCCATTTTTCAACTTTCAAGTCCACCGGGGCCGTAAAATTCCTACATTTTGAATTCTCTTAAAAAGGCAATTGACCAGCAGAGAATCTCCAACCAGCGAAATTCACCCAAATATTGGTTTTGCGGTTTTTCTTATAATTCTAACGTTCTCCCCATTTTGGGGATGCAACTGGACCGCAACACTACCACATCGGGAATATCGACCGATAGAAAGTCTCCAAACAGCGAATTTTACACAAATGTTGATTTTAAGGTGTTTCTGATAATTATATCGTGTATCGTAACAGCTGCTTATCGGTTAAAACATAATCTGCTATATTTAGTACGAGCTAACTTGTGATTCGTGTTTGTATTGTAGAAAATTTGTAAGAATTATCCTGGTGCGGAGATAGCATCTGACCACTGTCCTCTTGTTGGAAGATTCAATATCAAACTTAAGAAAGTTAAGAGAAAAATACAAAGGAAAAGTTGGAACTTGAGAATACTGAAGCATAGCAGATAAAGGAAACTGTGAAAAAAATAATAATTGGGAAACGAAGAGATCTAGTTATTGGAAATAATATTGAAAAAACGTTAGTATAATTATCTGAAGCTTTTAATGAGATTGGAGATGAACATTTAGTGGATAAACCTGAGAAACGGAAAAACTGGATGACAGATAGAATACTAGAACTCATGGATGAACGGAGAAAAATAAAAAACAACGAAGTCAAGTTTAAAAACCTACAAAGGCAGATAAAACGAGAAATAAGAAAATCAAAAGAAAACTGGCTCAAAACAGTGTGTGAAGAAATAGAGTCTTTAGAGAAAAGGTATGATTTATTTAATATGCACAAGAAAATCAGAGAAGCATCTGGGATATACAAATCTAATACGACTGGAAAATTATATAACAAAGATGGTAAAATCATTATCGACAAAGAAGAAAAAATGGACGTTTGGAAAACGTATATATCCGAACTCTTTAAAGATGACAGGCCAGAACAACCGCTGGAATTTGAGTGTGACGACAACCTCCCAATAACGGAAGATGAAATAACCAAAGCAATATCACAACTCAAAGAAGGAAAAGCTCTCGGACCAGATAACGTGCACACTGAATTTATTAAATTATTTGAAGAAGAAGATATATCCTGGTTAACAGAAATATTTAATAAAATATACAACACTGGAGAAATACCGAATATATGGTTAAAATCGACATTTATAGTACTACCTAAAAAATCAAAAGCTAAACACTGCAGTGATTTTCGAACCATCAGTCTTATGAGTCATCTCCTCAAACTTTTTCTAAAAGTAATACATCACAGAATTTATAGATTATGTGAAGAGCATAGTGGCCGTACACAATTCGGGTTCCGCAATGCGGTGGGCACAAGAGAAGCGCTTTTCAGTGTCCAAGTCTTGTTTCAAAGATGCAGAGACGTTTATTGCGATGTTTTTGCCTGCTTTATCGATTATAGGAAAGCATTTGACAGTGTACGGCACGAAAAACTTATAGAAATATTGAAAGAAATAGGGCTAAGGAATCAGGACTTAAGAATTATTAGCAATCTATATTGGAACCAAACAGCTTCCATACGCATACAAGAACAAAACTCAGAGGAGATGGAGATACAACGAGGTGTTCGTCAGGGGTGTGTGTTGTCGCCGATATTATTCAATATATACTCGGAGCGAATTTTTCAAGAGGCAGTAGAAAATACAGACATCGGTATTAAGATAAATGGAGAGTGCATAAATAATGTGAGATATGCTGACGATACTGTCGTGTTTGCAGACAGTCTCATGAATCTGCAGGAGTTAATAAATAAGGTAACAGAAACCAGTCAAAACTACGGTTTATCGCTTAATATAAAGAAAACAAAGTATATGATAATATCCAAACGCAATAATCAACATCCTGAACAACTTATAGCAAACAATCAACGAATAGAGAGAGTACACACATATAATTACTTAGGAACAACAATTAATGATCGATGGGATCACTCAGTAGAAATAAAGCGTCGAATAGAAAAGTCCCGAGCTGCATTTCTGAGGATGTCAAAGCTGTTTAGAAGCCACGACTTATCACTGTCAATGCAAATCAGATTACTAAGATGCTACGTATTTCCGGTGTTGATGTATGGAGTTGAGTCTTGGACCTTAACGGAGTCTTCTTGCAAAAAGATCGAAGCTTATGAAATGTGGCTATATCGTCGCATTCTAAAAATTCCATGGACAGACCATGTCACCAACAAAACGGTTCTTGAAACAATCGGAAAAAACAAAGAGCTTTTGCTAACAATAAAAACAAGAAAGATTGAGTACCTGGGCCATATTATGAGAAACAGCAAAACATATGAACTATTGCAATTAATCCTACAGGGAAAGGTGGAAGGAAGAAGAGGGCCCGGAAGAAGGAGAATATCGTGGCTAAAAAACCTGAGAACTTGGTTCAATACAACAACCGTGGGTTTATTTAGAGCTGCTGCGGATAAAATACGAGTTGCCATAATGATCGCCAACATCCGAAACGGCTAGGCACCACAAGAAGAAGAATATCGTGTTCCCCATTTTGCAACCCCAAATTCACCTGGACCCTAAAATCCCTACACCCCGAATTCTCTTAAAAATACACACGATCTGTAGAAAATTGCCAAGCAGCTAATTTCACTATTATTAATTTTTAAGTTTTTCTGATAATTATAACGGTTTTCCCCATTTTCCAAACACCAAATCAACCTGGGCTGCAAAATCCCACATCCCGAATATCGATCCGTAGAAAGTCTCCAAACAGCCAATTTCACACAATTTTAAGGTTTTCTGATAACTATAACGTTTTCCCCATTTTGCAACCACCAAATCCACCTGGATCCCAAAATCACCGCAGTACGAATTTTCTTAATAAATACACACGACCCGTAGATAATCTCCAAGCAGCGAATTCCACACATCTTTTAAATTTAGAGTTTTTCTGATAATTATAAGGGTTTTCTTCATTTTCCAAACACCAAATCAACCTGGGCTGCAAAATCCCACATCCCGAATATCGATCCGTAGAAAGTCTCCGAACAGGGAATATTACACAAATATTGATTTTAAGGTTTTCAGATAATTATAACGTTTTCCCCATTTTGAAACTCCCCAAACTACCAGTAAAGGCTCGAAACAGGAAATTTCACACAAATATTGATTTAAAGGTTTTTTGATAATTATATCGTTTTTCCCATTTTGCAACCACCAAATACACCGGGTCCGCAAAATTCCCACATTTTGAATTCTCTTAAAAAATACAATTGACCAACAGAAAATCGCTAAACAGCGAAATTCACACAAACATTGATTTTAAGGTTTTCTGATAATTATAACGTTTTCATAATTTGAAACTCCCAAATCAATCTGGACCCCAAAATTAGCGCACCCCAAATTCTCTTAAAAATACACAAGACCCGTAGAAAGTCTCCAAGAAGCGAATTTCACAACTATTAATTTTAAAGTTTTTCTTATAATTATAATGGTTTTCCCCAATTCGCGAGCCCCAAATGCACCAGGGCTGCAAAATTTCCACATACCGAATACTCTTATAAATACAATCGACCAGTAAAGCCTCGAAACAGGAAATTTCACACAAATATTGATTTAAAGGTTTTTTGATAATTATATCGTTTTTCCCATTTTGCAACCCCCAAATCCACCGGGCCGCAAAATACCCACAGTTTGAATTCATTTAAAAAATACAATTGACCAGCAGAAAATCTACAAACAGCGAAATTTACACAAATATTGGTTTTAGGGTTTTACTTATAATTCCAACGTTTTCCCAATTTTGCATCCCCCAAATGCAACAGGGTCGCAAAACTACCACATCGCGAATATCGATCCGTAGAAAGTCTCGAAACGGCGAATATCACACAACTATTAATTTTAAAGTTTTTCTGATAATTATAATGGTTTTCCCCATTTCGCGACCCCCAAATGCACCAGGGCTGCAAAATTTCCACATACCGAATACCCTTATAAATACAATCGACCAGTAAAGCCTCGAAACAGGAAATTTCACACAAATATTGATTTAAAGGTTTTTTGATAATTATATCGTTTTTCCCATTTTGTAACCCCCAAATCCACCGGGCCGCAAAATACCCACAGTTTGAATTCATTTAAAAAATACAATTGACCAGCCGAAAATCTACAAACAGCGAAATTTACACAAATATTGGTTTTAGGGGTTTTCTTATAATTCCAACGTTTTCCCAATTTTGGATCCCCCAAATGCAACTGGGTCGCAAAACTACCACATCGCGAATATCGATCCGTAGAAAGTCTCCAAATGGCGAATATCACACAACTATTAATTTTAAAGTTTTTCTGATGATTATAATGGTTTTCCCCATTTTGCGACCCCCAAATGCACCGGGGTTGCAAAATTTCCACATACCGAATACTCTTAAAAATACAATCGACCAGTAAAAAAAGCCTCGTAACAGAAAATTTCACACAAATATTGATTTAAAGGTTTTTTGATAATTATATCGTTTTCGCCATTTTCCAAACACCAAATCAACTTGGGCGGCAAAACTCCCATATCCCGAATATTGATCAGTAGAAAGTCTCCAAACAGAGAATTTCACACAATTATTGATTTTAAGGTTTTCTGATAATTATAACGTTTTCCCCATTTTGCAACCCCCAAATCAATCTGGACTCCAAAATTAGCACAACCCGAATTCTCTTAAAAAATACACACGACCCGTAGAAAGTCTCCAAGGAGCGAATTTCACAAATATTAATTTTTTAAAGTTTTTGTGATAATTATAATGATTTTCCCCATTTCGCGACCCCCAAATGCACCAGGTCTGCGAAATTCCCACATCCCGAATTCCCTTAAAAATACAATCGACCAGTAAAGGATCGAAACAGGAAATTTCAAACAAATATTGATTTAAAGGTTTTTTGAAAATTATATCGTTTTTCCCATTTCCAACCACCAAATCTACCGGGGCCGCAAAATTCCCACATTTTGAATTTTCTTAAAAAATAGAATTGACCAGCAGAAAATCTCCAAACAGCCAAATTCACACAAATATTGATTTCAGGGTTTTCCTTATAATTCTAACGTTTTCCCAATTTTGCATCCCCCAAATGCAACTGGGCAGCAAAACTACCACATCGAGAATATCGACCGGTAGAAAGCCTCGAAACAGCGAATTTCAAACAAATATTGATTTTACGGATTTCTGATAATTATATCGTGTTCCCCATTTTGCAACCCCCAAACTAACCTAGACCCCAAAATTAGCACACCCCGAATTCTCTTAAAAAATACACACGACCCGTAGAAAGTCTCCGAACAGGGAATTTCACAACTATTAATTTTAAAGTTTTTGTGATAATTATAATGGTTTTCTCCATTTTGCGAGCCCCAAATGTACCAGGCCTGCAAATTTACTACATCCCGAATTCTCTTAAAAATACAGTCGACCAGTAAAGTCTCGAAACAGAAAATTTCAGACAAATATTGATTTAAAGGTTTTTGATAATTATATCGTTTTTCAGACTTTGCAACCCCCAAATCCACCGGGGCCGCAAAATTCCCAAGTTTTGAATTCTCTTAAAAAATACAATTGAGCAGCAGAAAATCTCCAAACAGCGAAATTCACACAAATATCGATTTTAGGGTTTTTCTTATAATTCTAAAGTTTTCCCAATTTTGCATCCCCCAAATGCAACTGGGAGCAAAACTACCAGATCTAGAATATCGACCGGTAGAAAGCCTCCAAACAGCGAATTTCACACAAATATTGATTTTAAGGTGTTTCTCATAATTATATCGTGATCCTCATTTTGCAACCCCCAAATCCACCTGGACACCAAAATTTCCACATCCCGAATAGCGATCCGTAGAAAGTCTCGAAACGGCGAATTCACACTAATATTGACTTTAAGGTTTTCTGATAATTACAACGTTTTCAACATTTTGCACCCTCAAATCTACCTGGACCGTAAAATTCCCACAGCCCGAATTCTTTTAGGAATACACACGACCCGTAAAAATTCTCCAAGCTGCGAATTCTACTATTATTAATTTTAAAGTTTTTTTGATAATTATAACGGCTTTCCCCATTTTGCGAACTATAAATCCAGCTGCGCAACAAAATTCCCGCGCCCCAAATTCTCTAATAAAATACATTCAACCCGTAGAAAGTTTCCAACCAGCGAATTTCACACAACTATTAGTTTTAAATTTTTTATGATAATAATAACGGTTTCCCCCCTTTTTACGACCCCAAAATTAACCTGCGCTGCAAAACTTCTACATCTCGAATATCGATAGGTAGAAAGTCTACAAACAGCGAATTTACATAAACATTTATTTTAAGGTTTTCTGATAATTTTGCAATCCCCACTCCATCTGGACAACAAAATTGCCACAACCCGAATTCTCTTAAAAAATACACACGACCCGTAGAAAATCTCCAAGCAGCAAATTCCACAACTATTAATTTTAAAAGTTTTTGTGATGATTATGAAGGTTTTTACCACTTTGCAACCCCTCAAATCCACCTGGGCTGCAATACTCCCACATCCCGAATATCGATGGATAGAAAGTCTCCAAACAGCGAATTTCACTCAAATATTGATTTTAAGGTTTTTTGATAATTATAACATTGTACCCAATTTGCAACGCTCTGATTCACCTGGGCCGCAAAATTGCACATCCCAAATTCTCTTAAAAAATAAAAACACTGGTAGGAAGCCTCCCAACATATCACCTCACACAAATATTGATTTTAAGGTTTTCCCCATTTTGCAACCTCCAAATCCACCTTGGAGGCAAAATGCCCACATCCCGAATTCTCTTAAAAAATGAAAACACTGTTAGAAGGTCTTCAAACAGATCATTTCACACAAATACTAATTTAAAAGTTTTTCTGATAATTATATCGGTTTTCCCCATTTTGCAACCCGCAAATCCACCTGGGCTGCAAGATTCTCACATCCCGAATTTCCTTAAAAAATACAATTGACCAGTAGAAGGCCTCCAAACAGCGCATTTCACACAAATATTAATTTTACAATTTGTCTGATAATTATAACGGTTTCCCCATTTTACAACCCTTATATAAACCTGCGCCGCAAAATTTTAAAAACCCTCAGATTCATCCACATACTAGCAAAAACAAAATTGGGAATTTTTTTCTTTCCCCCTGTTTATGCGAACATCCAATTTGCTACAAATGCACCCCAGCCTTCTACCCCTGTAACTTCGCTCCCGTGCATCGCAGACCTTAAAAACCAGCCAGTACGATGAGCGTTGGTTCATTCTCTTTCCAATTAGCCCTAAATCACAGTTAGATCTTTCAGAAAGTATGCGATGTAACAGCACCGAACGCTTTAGTGTCCAAAAAATCGTTTTAACCGCAGTAGTTTTGCCCCCTCGAATCTTACATTTTCACAACCTCTCCCGAAAGTTGGCCCTTGACGAGATCTTCACAATGAGACCAACAATATTCACCTGCAATACGTACAACTTCCAAAAATTAGCTAAAACTGCTCATTTTCCAAGCGTCACACAAAACGCTAAAAGAGCACCGTACTAGCGTCACATCTCTAATTTGTTAAACATTTTCAATGTTAAAAGCTTATATATCCAGATAGTAGTAACACAAACAAGACAATATACTATAGATCGTTCTATACTTTAAATTCAGTACGGTGTCTTATAAAAACGAGGTTACCACATATCAGCACAAACCTCATTGGAAGTACACCAGCACCTCTCACTCATTAATAAATTCCGCTTTTGTATTTCGGGGAACTTAACAAATACTAATAGCTTGCTTCGTTTGATTCCTGTCCTTTAGTCAGCGTTGATCAAACAAAATTGTATGCGAATTGAACGTAGATAACGATGATCCCATGGTAGTATCTCCTGCTCTTCAATTAACACTGATTTTCTGCCAAGTTTTGCAAACTCATAGTTCATATCGCATAACAAAGGATATAGTGTGGCCCGTGAAATAATAATCAAAGTTTCACCAGCGTTTACTGTAGTCAATGTTGAGTTTGTTTTCGGTGGCGTACTTTCACGAAAGAACTTACTGGTGCACTATACTATTCTGCGAACATATTTCCTGACTCCTTCATCGTACTTATTTTCACGGCATCGTGTAACTATACAATCCTTGAGCCCCTCCTTTGACTGTTGCAGTCCAGCAGCTGACGTATACTCCTGGATCACTTTGTAAATGCTCCTTTCAAAGTAGTTCATGACACCTGTTTAACTACATGTGATAATGAATTATTACCATCGCGATTTAAATGGTAGTTCATAAGATTTAGTATCGATTGTTTTTTCTGAAACATTTGCCCTGATTTGAGTTGAACAATTACGTGCGCCATTACTCGATCAAAACCCGCAACTAGAAATGTGAATACAACTAAAAATAAAGAAAACTAATGAATTCAATATGGGGAACTTCCTAAATATGTGTACAAAATTATTATGTCGTTAAACTGCAATAAGCAATAATGGTCAATCGGTTTAAGTTTTACTGCGTGGAAATAACTATCGAGAGCTGTGGAATGAAAAGTCACGTCTTTACTTGTGTCAGATAATAATTAGTTGTCATTTTCTATACGAATCTGTCAGATTGTTAAAAGATTTCTGCTCCTAAAAATGACGTTTCATTATTATTTAACTTGTGAATCACCCGAGTTACGCTTCGGTTCGCAAATTTAGGAGAGATGCATTAAGATCAACTTAAAAAAAAGATGGCCTGGCCGGGAATCGTACCCGAGTCGCCCGCTTGGCAGGCGAACATTCTACCACTAAGCTACGGAACTTTGTTGAACGACGCGTTGCTGTAGTGCTATATAATGAATCACCTGAGCTACGCTTAGTTTGCTAATTAAATAATCTAATTAAAACCTTTTTTGAAAATAAAAACCGGCCTACGATCTAAGTCTAACAATTAGCAACATTTTAAGCCACCATACAGCTTAATTGTCGGAGAAGCTAGTGACCAAAGATACAAAGAGACCAACGATTTTATGTAGTGGATTCCAGCTGACACAATTAAAGACGTGACTTTTCATTCCACAGCCTGCTGAGGAACAGTTTTTTTGGATCTCTCGATACAAAGGTCTTAGTCTTACAATAATTTGTTTAAAATTCGTTCTAAATTAATGTGCAGGGAAAATAATACATAAAATTCTATTTCCATAATATATCAATTATTTATTGGCATTCCACATTGAAAAAGTTTAAGTTCTGATAAATTATTTGTATAATAGTAGTAATTAATTAATTTACACCCCGTAGTTGTTTACATGCCATATCTGAAAAGCATAATACCGAAAATGACTGCATAATTTAGGTAAAATGGGTAGACGTATAACATTTGGTTCAGAAACTTGTTGGGAACTTCTGACGTTACTTCAAATAAACTTAGACCGTCAATCGCTGCTAGGAAGTGGCAACGTTGCCCAAACACATCCCATAGGAATTACATTGTCCTATCCTTCCCGTACTGAATTTGACGTATGGAACGATCTATAGTATCACAGCATAATAATCACATATTAAACAGCATACAGGCCAGCACAGGATAGAGATTATTATTCTCCAAGTATAGGCAAAAAATAAGATGCCCCTCATAACATATAAACTCGACTCGGCGTGCGAGTAAGTTAACATTTACAACAATTTAAAATGTACAAATATAAACTACGGTAAGTGCAACTAACAACAGATTACAAAGTGTAACAGAGACTAAAATAGGCTCCAAGGAAGAAAATCATCAGTTATATCAATTTGAGGATTCGAATGAACCCCGAGGGGTACCCATGGGTAAATCAAATTCTAAATGCACGGTAAAAGTTCGAACACCAATATAAAACCCACGAGGGTGGGGACTCCAACAGCACCTTTGTTAAGCCATTTTGCCGTCGGCAGTAATTTGATTTAAATTTCGCGCATTTATGGTAGCTTATTTATATTTTAAACCCGTTTCCCGCCATTTAAGCGTTTCATCGCAAAAACTCACAAATACCGAAGTCTTCTCTCTAAATTTCGACCACCCTGTAGCAAGTCTGGGTTTTGCTTGTTAGCCAAGAATCTTAGCTTAGCGTTACGTTGTTAGTAGCTTCCCGCGCCCCGAAGGGGCGCGGTCGCGTTTTCCTTTGTGCGAGAAGTTATGCTGGTTTTGGTCGGGTGTCTTGCTGATACAGCTAATTTTGTGACATTGGTTTGTTCGCGAGGATTAATACCGTTTGGTTCCGCTTCTTGTTTTCCAAGACTTCTTTACGGGTCGTCGAGGTTGACCGTTATATGTGTTAGTTGCTAAGTTGCTGCCACCGTGTGTGACCGTAGCTCTCGAGTATCGTGTGCCTTGTCGGCGTTTTGCCACCGTTATTGTGGGATTAAATACAGCGAGAGTGTGCCATGGTCGTTGTCTTCACGCGATTGCCCTGTTGGGGCCGTATATTGTGTCCCGCGAGGGATTCTTTGGTGGTGTTTCCGGCACCTGCAGCCGTTAGCCTTGCGACCTTCCCCACGCTGTAAGGCGAGTTCATTGCAGTACCGAAATTTGGAGCCAGGCGAAGCTCAAACAGGTCAGATTATACAGTGTGTATTTTATTTATTAACCGCTTTATCGGCATCATTTAAAAGTTGCCAACTTATTTTGCAATTACATTGTAGCGCAATATAACAGGCGATGTTAGAGTACTTACGTAGATTTAATTAAATGATTTGTGACACCAATTTCCTAGTAATGTAATGGTATCGTACCGATTAAAATTCTCGTTCATGAAGTGGCTTTGGTTAAGTTAAGACGCACTAATTCAGTTACTAATCCGGATGCTAATTAAGTATTTCAGTTAAGATTTGTTGTTAACGTAGTATTACCGCTCAGTGTCGCTTGGTTCACAGTTTTGTGCGTGACTGTTAGTTGTGAAAACCTTTGTTTACGTTTCAAATGATAATGTTTGTTGTGACAGCCTTTTTACGTTTTTAATAATGCTTGTTGTAAAAACCCTTTTTATATTTTGATTATTCAGATGTTTATGTGTACGCAGACCAATATATCGGTTTAGTTTATATTGGCTGGTGTTTTCTTTGTGCCGATTTCATGTTAATTTTCAGGGTTGTGATATACTTTGTGCAGATAAATGTAAGGTGGGACCTGGAAAGCAGTTTAGAGACATCAAAGGTAAGACGGTACACTAGTCGCCACAGTTTGGGAGTCATCGGCCTGCTCAAATATACCTTTCCCATTGAGCTTGAATCTTCGCCAAGGTGATAAGCTAGAAGGTAGACTCATTTGATTTCCAGGTTTTCTCTGGGTCTGCCCTTATATTTTCGTATACCCCACAAACCGGGTGGCGTCCAATTTAATTTTATTGTCATTTACCGCCCCTCTGGCCGCTGCCCTTAGGTGATCTCGTAAAGAACCCGCCCAGCTCCACTGAATGCTTAGCCGGCTTATCTTGTTGCGGCATGGGTAGCGGCTTAGGAGAACCTTTCGTCACGATTTTGTCAATTATCGCCCGCGCCGGCCGCTTTTTTGTTGTATGAGCCGGTGCGGTGTGGTAAAGACCGTTTAAGACCGTAGCACCTTCTTGCAATATAATGCAGCGCGTCAAGCTACCAAGGTGCTGACGAGGCACAGGAGTACTGTACACATAATTTTAATAGTGTTAAAAGCAAAGGGAAACTATACACGTTACACAAATTACCTTTCGTTGAGTTACCAGGTCCACTCACATGGCTCGCGTAAAACCTGTGTAGGAGGACGGAGGTCAAACCAGAGCCAATACAGAGGGACCGATCCTAGAGTATTGCATCCAGCCAGCAACTGTTTTAATTTTGCTAGCTGCAATCGAGGTCGAGGTCGTCCGCTAAACGTGGAACTGCGAATCTGACATCAACAGCAAAGGGATTAATTGAGGTTCCGAAATTGCAGCTATACTGAATGTCTAAAATAGAATAAGAAACGTCTTAAAACGAGGTAGCGTAGAAGCTTCAATAGACTTACCCCCACTGTAGACCACGTGCAAATGAATTTAAACAGCTGGCAACCAAAAAATCCGCCAAGAATTAACGGGAGAGAAAACTCTCTCGTAAAACCGCCAGAGCTGCATTTAAACGCTACATAAGCCAGGAAAAATTTTATCAAAATTACACCAACATGCCCGCAGAACTCTGTGGAAAATCCAAAAGGAAACTTCACTGTTTGCAAACATCTCACATAACGAAAAGAAACCGAATGGGACCCTCCGGTCGTATTTATCGCTTCACGCATCGATAAAAACAAAGACGATTAGGAACAGAAACACCTCTCAAACACGGACGAAATCACCAAATTCCAATACAAGTTGCTCTGTAACTTAGATTATAGTTTAAATATGAGTTCACTGAGAACCATTGTCTGCTAAATATTTGAATAAAAGCTCCTACCGGACTCATTGCAGATAAACATTTAAGCCGGCGCTTGTTGGTGTTTAACTGTTTGAAATAAGACTGTATACGCCGTAACGTCAATACTTAGGAAATGATTAAGTATTACTTTCAAGTGTTCAATAAGATATTTTAGCATACAACGGATTTATGAAATTTCTCGCGGTTTTCTTTATTTTTGGTTAGCCCCTTTGCTGTAAAGGAATTTCTATGTATTTCAGGAAACAAAGACTACGTTCTTGTCTCTGAAGATCGCCATGCACACTGCCGAACGAGTTAGCTGAACCCCTATTTTGTAATGTCAGGGCTTTTAGCCATATAATCCTATGAAATTACGTCGAGCCTTTTTACTTCCTTTTACGATAAAGGAAGTATTGGATTAACCCCAAAAAGTCAAAATTCAGTTTTTAACAGATCTTCACGTTTTAGAGTCCCCTGATCCCAAAAAACATATTTTTTTTCATTGGTCTGTCTGTGTGTCTGTCTGTCTGTGTGTCTGTGAACAGAATATCTCAAAAACGAAAAGAGGGATGGCATTGAAACTTCATATATAAGTTTTATGTACTATGTAGATGAGACAGCAAGCTTTTGAAGAAAATCGCATAACCGGAAGTAGGTGTTTACTCTTGTGATTTTTCAATTTTTTTCGATATTTTCAAAAACGGCTCTAACGATTTTTTTAAACTTTATATTTTTATTACATTTTTAATGTGTATTGATGTGAAATAGGTGATTTTCCAGTTGAATACTTCTAAAATAGGTTTCTTTTGTTTTTTTTCTATTTTTTTTATTAACTCCTATTTTAAATACAACGCCCGGTATATTATTACATTTTTTAATTCAGCTTAAAATTCTAAAAAAATTGTCTCGTTAACTAACTCTCTATTTTGTACCGTTTTTGTAGAATTTGCAATTTTTGAAAATGTTTGACAAATGACAAATGCTTAGAAATCAAAAATACATTTGTTGGCTAATTATAAGATCACTGTAAAAGGAAGTTTTGTGAGTGTATCACACCAGATTTTTAATACTTATTTTAAGCTGTCGTACATTTACAGCCCCATCGCTGTCAAGTTCCTCTTCGCAATTGAGGTTAAGCGGAGTAAAACTGTCTGCAGGAAAAATTTAATTGTGTGGGTTTTCTAACAGTCTAGATATAGTAATCTCCTTTTAGAAACAAGCACTGTAAGCAAAGCAAAGGTACAAAATTGTGATAGTGTAGTAAACATCGTTCCGTTCCCAGGCTGAGTAAGATGGTAGCCTGGATACTGGGAGTACCTGAGGACGGGGCTACCATCTTAAGGAGGTTAAAACGCCAGAATCCGGGACTTCGGACCGATCTCTGGAGGATTCGGCATGCCGGACGGGTCGAGTCCAAAGGGCTCAGGCTTGTTCTTGGCGTGGACGGGCTCTCCGTGTCGGTTCTGAAGCAACTCGGCATGAAGGCATATGCGGGCATGGTAAGGGTCTCTTTCTGGGACCCCAAACATGCAAAAGAAAAGCCGCCCGTAGCAGAGCTTGAAGACATGGAGGTGTCTGACTCTGCTGCGGAGGCAGAGGATGCGACGGAGGCGCAGGAGTAGGAGTGGACGCTTTTCCCTTAATGAATAGTATCCATCTCTTACAAATCAACCTGCAACACAGCATAGCAGCCTCCTATGCTCTGCAGAAGAGGCTTACAAATGATAATATTAATATAGCACTTATTCAGGAACCATGGGTACGACATGGCTCTGTCCAGGGGCTATGTCTCAATAGCGGTTCTTTGTTTTATTGCACAAGTGCGGTTATACCGAGAGTTTGCATATACTCTTTGGGACTAACCGATATACATATATTGCCCAATTTCTGTTCCAGGGATCTAGTGGCAGTCAAAATTGGTCTTATAGATGGCAACAGCAGGAGGAGCCTTGTTCTTAGTTCTGCCTACTTCCCTTACGATGCACAGGAACTGCCACCTACCCCAGAGTTTCAGGGACTGGTAAGCTACTGTGACACAAATAATTTACCTCTGCTGGTAGGGTGTGACGCCAATGCGCACCACATCTGTTGGGGCAGTACGGACGTCAACCCACGAGGTAGAGGCCTAATGGAGTATCTCTACACTACGAAGTTGGAGGTACTAAACTGTGGTACTACACCTACCTTTGTCACCGACAGAAAGCAAGAAGTCATCGACATAACAGTGGGCACCGCTACGGTCGCTCCGTTAGTCAAAGACTGGCAGGTATCGACGGAACCCTCCCTATCGGATTACCGTCATATCACTTTCAATCTAAATCTAAAGCGGCCGCCAGCGTCGAATATTTTTAGAAATCCCAGAGCAACCAATTGGGAAGGCTATAAACAGGACCTCCGAAATAGGTTAGATTTGGTTAGAATCATTCAAAAAAATTCTGACGAGCTAGAAGAGAGCGTTGATCTTGTACACCGCTCCATCATAGAGTCATACGAGACTAATTGCCCTGTGAAGCGATGCAGGGATGGTAAAAGGACTCCATGGTGGAACCCCGAACTCCAGTCCCTCCGCAAAGAAACGCGCAGGCTCTTTAATAGAGCCAGACTCACAAAGTCTCAACTGGACTGGGACAATTATAAACTGTCCCTCCGGTCATACAAAAGCTGCATACGCAGAAGCAGAAGAAACACCTGGCGGGCCTTCTGCGAAAGTATTGAATGCCTGCCAGAAGCAGTTAGACTGCAAAAGGTGTTCTCCAAAACTCCAGGTTCCAGGCTGGGGATGCTGAAGCTCCCATCGGGTACCTTCACGGACACCAGAGAGGGGGCTCTCAAGCATCTCATTGATGTTCACTTCCCCGGCTCCAGTCTTGTACAAGAAGCTCTACCTGAGAGGCCCCCACGCATCGCGCACACCGCGATGGACTGGAAGACGGCCTCAAAGGTAGTGAGTCTAGATCGTTTGAAGTGGGCACTGTTCACCTTTGAACCATATAAGAGCGCTGGTGTTGACGGAATTTTTCCGGCTCTGCTACAGCATGGATTGGAGGTGCTGTTACGGCCCCTATATCACATTTTTCGTACTAGCCTGGCCCTAGGACACATTCCTGTGCCCTGGAGGACGGTCAAAGTAATTTTCCTACCCAAAGCGGGACATGCAATGCATGATACCGCAAAGGACTTTAGACCTATCAGCCTGACTTCTTTCCTGCTAAAGGTGCAGGAGAAACTGATTGAAAGGTATATTAAAGATGGAGCATTGGTGGCTTTTCCGCTGCACCCATCACAACACGCCTACCAACAAGGCAAGTCAGTTGAGACGGCACTCCATGCGATCGTTTCAAAGATAGAGAAAACCCTGCACCACAAAGAGCTTTCGCTCGGTGCATTCTTAGACATAGAAGGGGCGTTTGATAATACCTCCTTCGATTCTATCTGTGTAGCGGCCGAAAGGCACGGGATCAAGCCCTCGTTGATAAGATGGATCGGTTCTATGCTGTCGGGCCGACAGGTAATCGTTTCAGCAGACGAGTTCTCCATAAGAGCGACGGTCACAAGGGGCTGTCCTCAGGGTGGAGTCCTGTCTCCAATGTTATGGTGTCTGGTCGTGGACGGGCTACTAAGGGAGCTCTCTGCAAAAGGCATCTTTGTGCTAGGTTACGCTGATGACCTTGCAATATTAGCAATGGGAAAGTTTGCTGGCACAGTAAGCGGGATCATGCAAGAAGCCCTCATTACTGTACAAAACTGGTGTGTAAGGCAAGGGCTCAGGATTAATCCTACCAAGGCAGAACTTGTCATCTTCACCAAAAGAAGGAAAATCGAGGGTCTCAGACAGCCCACAATCTTCGGAAAAGCTCTCCAGCCCTCCGAATCGGTCAGATATCTTGGAGTTATCCTGGATTCAAAGCTGAACTGGAGGACTCATGTAGAGAGACAAATTCAAAGGGCCACTGCTTCTCTGTGGAGATGTAGACGGACCTTTGGAACCAGCTGGGGTCTCAAGCCCCGTGTCACCAAATGGCTATACACGGTGGTTACAAGACCAATAATAACATATGCTGCTCTTGTTTGGTGGCCAGCAACCAGCAAGGCAACAATCAGAAACAGCCTCAACAGACTACAGAGATTGGCTTGTTTAGGCATAACTGGAGCAATGCGCACTGCTCCTACGGCAGCTCTGGAGGTGCTTCTGGGGATTCCGCCCCTCCACCTAGTGATTGAGGCAGAGGCCAGAAAATCAGCCTACAGACTAAGCCAAGGCCAGATGTGGGCCATGAACGGGGAACAAGTGGGACACTCAGGGATCATCCAACATTTTGAGAAGGTCCCAGAACTTCTCACAAGGAGCGACTTCATGGCTCCGCTTTACATGTTCTATAAAGCATTTCAGGTACTCATCCCTGATAGGAACGATTGGTGTCAGCAACAGCGTCTTCTCACTCCAAGGGGGCTTGTTTGGTACACAGACGGCTCCAGGATGGCGGTGGGATCTGGTGCTGGCATCTACGGCTGTAGGCCGAGGGTCAAACTCACCGTTGCCCTAGGAAAACATGCCACTGTATTCCAGGCGGAGGTATTTGCCATCCTAACCTGTGCTCAGGAGAACCTTCAAAGAGGTTATTCCAATCTGCATATTTACATCTGCACAGACAGTCAGGCAGCACTAAGAGCATTGAGTTCACCCAGAATCAACTCCAGGTTGGTTCTGGAATGTTGCCAGACACTGAACAGACTCAGTACAACAAACTGGGTGAAACTACTATGGGTACCAGGCCATAGTGAAATAGAGGGTAACGAAGAAGCTGACGCTCTAGCCAGAAGAGGTTCTCAAGAGCCGCTCATCGGCCCTGAGCCGGCCTTAGGAATTACCCGTGCCACCGCAAAGCGACAAGTTGAGCGCTGGTTAAGTAACCAATCCAGCGCCAACTGGGCTTCGGTACCAAGGCTACGTCAGGCAAAACTCCTCATCGGGGAAATGTCACCTACCAACACCTTTACTCTCCTGTCAATGAGCAGAAAAAACATTAGGATCGTGACTGGTTTACTAACAGGACACGGTCACTTACAGAAGCACTTATTCACAATTGGAATCGTAAATGATGCCACCTGCAGAAAGTGCCAGTTGGAGGAAGAAACCTCAATTCATGTTTTATGTCAATGTGTGGCTCTCCTAACACTGCGACATAAACATTTTGGAGCCGGCCTGGTGGAACCCCAGGCAATAAGGGACGTTCATATGGGTAGGATTCTTTCCTTCGCGTTGGAAACCGGCCTCTTCGAACGAGACCCATAACAAATTAGGTGGGAGCACAATGGACCAATAGGTCTCAGTGCAGCTTACAGCAAGCCCCATCAGAAGAAGAAGAAGAAACATCGTTTTAGCCTGTAGGAAACTACACACCAGCTTCAGATCAGTGCACGTATCTGGTCTGACGACAAGTCGATTGATCAAGGTTGGCTATTCCCGTCTAGGTAAAATCCGGGAAAAGTGTGTGTTGCTACTCTCCAGGGACCTGGGTACGGCTCAACTACTAGGATCGTATCATCCAACCCTGGCGGGTTGTTTCGTACGGCATAAACACGAGGGAAACGTAAAGCCTGCGCCATCCGTTAAGTAACATGGTCTCATGTTGCAGGGCAATTAAACCGCAAAATGGAACAACCCTATAACAATGAATTGCTTCAGCCAACTGACAGTCAGAAAAAAGTGGCGTTTTGACTATTCAAATAAAGTATGTGATGGTAGGCTAACTCAAAATAAAGGTCAAATATGTTAATTGAAGATAGTGCATCAAGTGATCTGTATTCAATAATAGTCAACTTTTAATCTCCTCAAATATAAAAGCTAAGATCAACAAATCATTGAATGGTTCTGCAGATAAAGAACTTCCCTTAAAGCATTTCCTGTAATACACACTAGTACTACTATTTGAGTTCTATAGCAATATCTCCTGTAGGCAGAAATGAAAAGAAAAACACTTCGATAAGTTATTCAGGTCGATATAAAAAACACACAAGAAAATACATTGGACGTGGGGTTTATGCACATAAAATTTGCATATGTCAGAACCCTCAGTGACGTATCTGCATATAGTCTGGCTTACAAATGTATGATTCTACCACCAAACGCTGCGCCGGTGTAACATTCACAAGTTGACGGCTCGATAAGGTTTCATGAATTTAATTGTACTGTTGAATAATAACGCAAGGTGCAACAAGTAGTAACCTTTAACCTCAAAATGTACCTTCTACTTATATACGTATTAACAATAAATTCAATAAGTATTGGTTAGGAGAGGGTTGTGATTAGCTAAGAATCCACTTAGTAAAACTTAAAGTTCGTCGAAATATACACAGAGCGGCCTTATGCGACTCCCAGTTATTTGTAATGCGACAAGGAAGCAAAATATGGTCCAGTATTAAACCTATAGGCAAAATGCCCTATTTAAACGATGTACAACCCTCGTAGAAGCTAACTAATCGTCATATGAGAACGACAAGCAAACCTAACGCGCTTCTGTTTATTCACAGCATCAGAGACCTTCTTCCATGCTATCTTTACTCGCAGATCTGAACCCCGACTGGCGCTGGCTTGCGTTGTGAGAAATTTGCAGGACCGAGTCCCAGTATCCTCACCTGAGTGCGATGCATGAGGCGGGAAGAAGAAATTCAACCACGGTGGCCTTAGATTTTAAAATAACATAACAGATGGTCAAGGACGGTCGTTTTTAATTCGCCATGCGCTAGTTTAGACCCGAGGGTTCACTAGAAGCCATAACTGGCCTTCATCAACAAGATAAATATAAACATGGAAATAAAATAGAAAAAATATTGCTGGTTAGAACACATTAAGGAAGTCTCTTACAGATTTTTTTTACTTTGTATATGTAGAACAATATGTATCGTCACATTTTTTCGTCGATATATATCTAATACCCATTTCTTTTATATCTTAAAACATCAAGAGCACATGCATTATTTATTTTTAGCGTTTATGTTCCTCACTCTATTTATAAGCAGATGCCTATTAGATAACGCATGCGAGTACTTGAGTATGTTTGGATTCGACGAGAGAACGAACGACCTAAACTACAAATTACGTTATTTACAACAGCAATATGGTAACACTTAAGTACCTTCATAAGTTGAATTGTGTTTGATAAGTGACACATTTGGAGCAATGTTCATATAATCTAAATACGCAGACCCTCAATAAAGTTGATTATTATATGCATACTACATTTAGCTAAATGATGTAGGAATTAGAAGTCGTTTATGGATCTAGCTGTATGATTTTAGTTTTGTGTGTAGGCTAACACTTCGTAGAAATTAGTTATTGTGTTGTTGAGACATTAATTTCATAACTGTAGACATTTATAGATTTTATGACTTTAAACGTTTATAGAATGGTTGTTATTTTTAACGTTTAGGGCGAAATATGAAATACCAAGCTATATATACATTCATCTTAGCTTCACAGCTCGACTCGTGTCATAGTTATTTAACTAAATTAATAGTACCCGAATATACTAAAACGTCTCTTTGTATTTCTCATTTGATAAAAAATTTATTTTTCGAGAACGCAACCATTAACATAATACTGGAGAATAGAATAAATGCTGAATCAGCTGCATCAATTACAAATCCACGCATAATTGTTAACATTGACCGACCAGTTGTATTATCTGTATTTTATGGCAATTACATTATTTACACAAAGGGGAATGATGAGTTGAAGGCTACTCTATATAATCTACAACACAGCTAAATTTGGAGCATAAGCGAATCGCCAAGAGGGAATTTCTTAGTTATTATTTCAAGCCCAAGTAACTTGAAAGCAACAACTCAAATGTTTTGGGACCTAAATATAATCAATGTGATAGTAGTGGTTAGCGAAAATGATAATTCAGTTCCACATATTTACACGTTTAACCCATTTTCCCCAGAAAGTAATTGCGCTTCAACATCCACTTTAAGCTTTTCTCAAGCATGTGAAGATATATCTATAATATTTCCATTCGATGGACCCGTCAATAATTTTAGTAGTTGCTTGTTTAAAGTCTTGAGTTGTACTGAACTTTCTAAATATGCAAAACAATCAGCTATTGACGGAGTAATTTGGTTCAAAATTAATCTAATCAGCCAAATATTAAGCGCTAATGTGTCATTTTCCATAACTACAGAACTGAAGGATATGCATAATAAAAGCAAGGGTGAAATATTGTTAATGCCGCTGCTTGCAAAATCGGAGGACTTGCTTCGGAACTACGATTTGAGCGAAAGTATTTATCAAGATCAAATGGTTTGGGTGGTTCCAAAAGCATCAACAGTATCAAAAGTCAAAATAATTTACTATGTTTACAGCACGCAGATTTGGACGATGGTAGTTGTTACTTTTGTAGCAGAGGTTTGCGTTTGGTGGTTAATAGCTAACTTTGCGGAAGGTTGTAAGAAGTTTTGGAAATCTTTTATTACGATGTTTGCTCTTTCCGTAAGTAACTCCGTAATTCTAAAACCGAAAACCAATGTAATGCGATTTCTGCTACTGACTTATTTACTCTATTATATAAATATTTCGACTTTTTTCCAAGCAAATTTGATGCGAATTTTAACTCGACCTTTGTACGAGCAGGGAATTACCTCAACGGAAGAACTTGCAGATTCAAACTTGCCAATATTAGCTCATGAAGGTACAAACAAAGTATACTTTAGTCAAACTTATGAAAATGGCAGCGCTCTAGAAAGAATACATCGAAATTTCTTCTTTGTAACTAAGATAAACAGAACAGATGACTTATACAGAGTGGCCTATTATCGCAATTGCAGCACCTACGCTGGAAGTAATGGTGTAAAGATGTTTGTAAAGGATAAATCTTTAGTGGATATAATAGATATCCCTATCGGGTTAAGGTCTATAGATGCACCAGTGCTGATGAAAAGAGGACATTACCTACTACCAGTGTTTAACAGACTTTTAAGAAAAATAGCTGAGACTGGACTAGCAGAAAAACTACTTTCAGAGTTTATACAAAACACGTATTCTACTACAGAGAGTAATACTACGTCTAAATTTAGCATGCATCATTTGCAAGCTACTTTAATTTTGTGGGTAAGTGGTTTGGTATTTTCTACAAGCGTGTTTGGGATAGAATATGTAGTGTATCTTATTGGAAAAACCAATATAATAATAAATTAACATTGAAATTGATTTTTTTTATCTTTATGAAGTGATAAGTGTTTTAAACGGATACAATAATGTTGTTGAAGAAAGGATGTGCATATACTCGTATTTGTGTCTGTTTGTATTGTTTTACAGCGTCATCCAATTTCTAATCTGCACTGTTTTCTACCAATTCAAAGGTTTTTTTCCACTCCCGTTTCTATTATACCCTTACCTAGTCCCTGCCTTCTTTCTTCTTGTCTTTGGTGTTCTTTATTATCCCATATGGCGTATGACGTACATGGTTTTACCATTTGTTGACAGTAATATTATTTCTATTTTTGAATATCCCGTTGTCCTCATTGCTTCTTTCATATCTTCTTAATATTGTTTTTCAATCCTTCTGCTTGCTGAATTTAGATATATTTGTATCCTACACTATGCGACATTATCGATATTCCTTTTACATATTGTATGTTTCTATACTTTATTGTTTGGTGTAGTACTCTTTGATCTTGTGCAATTTTTATTTTCGAATGTTTATAGTTTTTGAAGCCCTTGATACCACGTCTATCTTCTAGAATTGTGTCTTTGTCGTATTCTCACAGGGAAAATATTTTGCTTTACAATTTGAATTTGTTACGGCACAATCGGAATTTTACACCAGACCTCACGTATCACAGATTGGTTTGCGTTGAGATGCAGCGGCATAAAGCCGCCGGAGATCCGCTGCCAGCGTGAGATTTACGTTACTCGTAAAGTCTAGTCCTGTCTTAGGACAGTGACAATTTTGATGATTACCTGGTCGTCACACAGTTGAAGCAGCGGGGTCTGATGCAAAGGATAGTTGCGTGTAAGGTTATTTTTTAAACTAAAGACCTAATTACTTTAGACGTTCGATTTTAATTTTCCTTTACACTGTCTTGACAACTGTCTAGTCAATAGTTAAACACACTTCTGAATCTAGCTCGCTTAAAGTAGTCACTCACTTGTTGATCAGGCGAATTGCACCTTTACGCAAAGAAATAAAAAATGTTGTTTAATCAAAGAGATTTATTGCACTTGACTGTGGCTGCACAACAGAAAATGTAGATTGTAAATTCAAATATCACACCATGCAACACATAGGATAATTTATAAAATTGAAGCTTCCTTGGTTTATAGTCAGTGGAGTTCAAGTTGCGAACACAGAATAAGTCTTACAATATATACTAATAAGTAATAATATTATAATGCTACTACAAATTCAAACTAAATCTGGTAACAGTGTCAAAAGCGCTACAAAATTCAAGACACCAAGGAATGACGGTCAAGGTCAATAACTAATTGAGAGTGCGTTTTCTAATGTATGCACTTCACTGGATAAAACTTACAACTCTGTGAAGCACTGTAAAATTTAGTACAGATATCTTATATCGAGAAAGTTGTTCCTAAGGAGACGCCAAAGACGGTGTAACAAAGGCAAATTACATCTGTTTGGTGGCTTGGAGGCGAATAGTTGCAGCAGTAAAGCTCTCCTCCCTCAAGCAATTTTTGAAATAGCCTAGCGCCACGGTACGACGTCAGGCACCGAGTTTAGACAAATTCAAATAAGCTACTGGAATATTCATCGAAGCGAACAATAATTAAAGGAAACTGCAGCATGGCGTGGTTTAGTTCCCGACGTCAATCCGAAAGAATGGCTAATTGCCAATACGAGTACGTTAGCTTTCACGGCGGCTCGCAAGGAAGCTTCGACACGCTGCGCACTTGGGTTACACCATCGGAAAAGCCTTACGCCTGTTCTGCTTCAAGTGTTGTACAGAAGTTAAGTCTCTTTAAGACAGCACAGGTACGGCACTGCAATCGGTATATGATGACTTCATTGTCTAGGAACGAGACCAAATACGTTATACAGGAAGCTGCCGTTGTGATACTCTTCTCGAAATCGGAGATGAACTGCGTTCAACAGCAATACAATTTTCGGTTTCTAGTAAACTACTATAATTATTAAAAATATTTCAAAAGTATATCGAAGAAAGTTTCTAAAACTGTTCTGAAGTTCTAATATGTATACTTCTTCTTCTTCTAATCATTCGTGCCCTTTCGAGCGTACAAAATGTAAAAAAGATTGGTTGGCATTACACTGCAATCTATTTTAAACTTTGAATTTAAGTTGCTGAAAACATATCCGACAAGTTTCTTTAATAAACTTTTACTATATCTTTAATAATTATAGTACTTTAAATGAGACCGAGAAAGTTACTGTTGAATTTTCAAGAGTATTTGATTCGAAGTGAATTAATTATGAATTAAAAAACCTTTGAAAAATGTCGTGAACGAATTTCCAAAATCTTTATACTTCTAATCACAATACTATAAATCTCTAAATTGTAGTAGTTAAATAAATTACTGAAGAAACCAACATAATTGGCAAAACGTTTAATTACTCGTAAAATAATAGTAGTTTATTTATCTAGAACGAAAAGTGGCATTTTAAAGACGAGAAAGTTGTTTACTTGCGAGGACCTTTAAAAACACTTTTCGTTCTTGGTTTATTTCATACTGCAACTTTAATGAATTTTAAATGAAAAGTTGTAAATCATTTCAAATGTCATGTCAACAACTGACGTATAATTTTAAAGCACTGGAACTTTAAAATTTTACTTTAAAGTACTAGGACTTTAATGTTCCATTTTTTGTACAATAAATAATCCCAAAAATGTAATTTTTGACATCAGTGTGAAATAAACGCTTTTAATCTATTGATCTCATTTGTAACCATGCTGGCATAGAAACCAAACTGCTATGCTAACTTGCTAACCATTAAAATAAATTCATTGTATAAATTTTTCGGAAAAGTGTTAATTTTTATATCTATAACGGTTTGTTTGATTTTTTTCTGTAACGTGAAACCACTTTATTGTTTTTCTACGACTATTGAAAAAACACTTTACAACAGCACTTGTATCATTAATTGTTTGTGTCTCTTACGTTCCAAATGCTCAACATCGTCCTTCTTCTTTAGAATCTTCTAAGCACTTACTTTTATAATGATAATTATAATCGTTGTATTGGTCGTTTTATTTGTAGTCTAGCATGTAACGGGCCATCTCACATCTTCGTCTGTAATGTTTCTTTTCACAGTTAAAAAAGGTATAATCCGATTGGTTTTTTCCGTTTTTTATTATAAATTACATTTTGCGCAGTATCTGTATAATCAAAAAGTTCGGGAAGGCGTCCTTCTGAAAGAAGTAGAATTCGCGCGTGTGGAAAAAACGCAGGTCCAGGCCTACTCTCGGACTGAGGGAAGTGTCAACTCATGCAGATTATACAAAGAACAGCGCATGTAGCCATCAGTTGCGGCTGCATGCGTTTGCGACACCAAAGGATATTGTGCAAGTCGCATTAAAGTGGAATAATTGGAAGCTGTGGGAAAGAACATTGCAGCTAGTAATTGTTGTAAAAAGTGCAGTGAACAAGGGTTTGCGGGCTCCATGAACGCAATATACGTAGTTTACATGTAAATATACCAATTGTGCCATTAACACGAATCCTTTAAATTCTAAATGCTAGTTTTAGCTGGCTACACATCAATTCTTATGGTCGATGGTTACTGAATACGATAAAGCAAGTAATATGTTTTTTTATTTAATATTTTAAAATTATTTCAGTTAATGCACTAATAAGTCCTATTAAGGTTTGAATTATATCTACATAAGTAGCGTAGTAGCAGTTCAATCACAAACGTTCTTCCAGAAATAATTAGTCCAATTCTCCAAAAATTAAAGGCCATACGTAGGTGATCTCTATTAAGAGCAACGTTTGAGTCAGTACCTTCTACAGAATGCTCTTGAAACTTACGACTAGACAGAAGCATTTCCCGAAATCCACTCTCAATGATTCTACTGAAGAGTTTATTTAGCGTATTCATGAAATAATGTCCTTTTCTCATAGCTATTAGTGTTTCCGTATATGCTAACCCCGTTCTTCGTTCTATAACATTAACATTTGCATACTCTTTGGAAAACGTAGTTAGTGTTTGCTTTCCTACTGGAGTAGTTGCGTTACGATGAAATGCTACACTTACTAAATAATCGCTCATATTCAATTGCTTTCGAAATATAAATCTTTTTTCAATTTTAGCATACGTGCTTTTATTACTATCAGCACCAAATACGCTCGTTATTTTCGCTGTTTCAAATATGACTGTAGGGAGGCCCGAGTCAGCAAGCTCTTCCACTGTGCTGATGGATGTTTCGTAAGTCGGTAGTGTTAGAAAACTAATAAGTTTTGCTTGAAAGCAGTCAGAAATATGAACTGAATATATCATATATAATAATATGATCAACCTTAAAGTATTCGTTCTTGGCATGTAGCTAATTGACATACATAGAGAAAGTACATACACAGAAAATAAACACTTGGAAAAATCTTGGAAGTGTGATTCAGTTGTAGAATATTTTGCGATCAGCCACATAGTGCTGAATGTCGTCAATGAAATGATCGTCATCATGATCCAGGTGCTTTCCGTGAAAATGGATGTTGGACTTTTAAGACCGAATATTTTCAAGCCTTTCGGAATATGAATTATGAATTCACGCCACAAAGAAGTTTCAGGGATTACAGTATACTGTATTTATAAAAAAGTGCTTGTATTATTGCGGATATAACCGTCCAAATATTAAACAAAATTATGGGCAGAAAAAGCACTTAAACTCACTTACACTCTTTTTGGTTGTTTTATATAATTATGTAACAACTAACTACCGCCTTAGCTACATTATCGCCTTACAAATTATCCGCAAATGCTACTATAGTGACGGACAGCTTATTATATTTACAAATGTGTGTCCTTAGCTGTTGTCAGTTTTTCGATATCTACGTAGTAACTTCTGTTTTCAACCCAATAACATTTTAAATGCATTATGTAAAGTAAATAAATAAATGAGCAGCTATTATCAGTATTAAACAATATAGCTTTTTTCTATTTATTAAAGTGTTTCTAACGATGTAAAATATTTATGTAGTCCATTTTGTTTTACCCTGTTTTAAGGCCTTCTCAAATTGTCATTTTTGATTTCCAAGCCATGCTTTACTTTAAATTAGATCCCTTGATGCGCTCGTGTATGGAGCATGTTACCTACTGTTAGGTTAATTTATTGTATTTTTACTTCCCTCGTCTAAAAGACGAAGAAAATATTGTAATCGCAAAAAAATCAGGACACGAGTTTTCACCTGATCGTCAGGGTTCCTAGATGACGACGAACAGGTTTTGTAAATTCCGTTTGTTTGTCTGCCTATTGACGATTTAACTCAAAAGCTATTTGTTGTAAGAAGACCATATTTTGCATGCAGATTATACATCTACCTGACATAAAACCCAAACAAATTCGGGCAAATATTATAGGTACAGGGCGAGCACGTTAAAAAATAACATTTTGTTTATTTCTACGTTAACTGGGGACGTTAGCGGCCGAATTTAAATTCGCGTTCGCAGGCCCTATAGTTTGAATCCTATCGCCGGTATTGTTTTTTTATTTGAAATTAATTTAGTTTGCATTACCAAGTGTTTCTTTTTATTGTTTCAGTATTATTAAGAGCTTGAAGATATTTCCACCTCTATTTTCCTCCGAATTTTAAAATTGTTTAGAGTCACAACGTCCGCTTGCGAGGGAAGTTCTGAGTAAAACCTTTCATAGATTTTTTAATTTGGCAGATCGATTGTGTTGAGCCCCATACGCGTTCAGCTTCAGAATGAAGCGAGTTTTCCGAAAGCGAAAGTGTCTTTACGTTGTGGTCACCTCGTGTCTTAGTATAGGAGAATCAATTATACCCATGTTTTTGTATAGTTAGTACTGCTTTTGTCCGTTATGTATTCTTTTTCCTTCCTTTATAAAAAGTACTAATACTAACCAACGCTTAAAATGAGAAGCTTAAAATAGAATTTGATCTAGGTAGGTATTTTTATTAGCTCAGTTTGAGAATTGACGTCACCACCACCGGTTTTTCTTCTTGAACCGAGATTTCAGGTGGGAGTTTATAATAGTTGGCCACGAATCGTCAAGCAGAGTTTGTGCTTGATTTGAGAGTTATCGTTCCGTGAACGTAGCTGCTTGGAAAATGGTTTAAGTGTTTATTTTGGAAAATTACGACCTTTGTCGAAAATTTTCAATCCTAAAACGCAGCTTACGCGAAATTTGGTTTTTTTTTAGTGTCGCGTAATTTCGTATCGATCTCCTGTAGAATATCTTAAAAAACCCGTATCGTCCTTCTACCAACCGTTTTTCCGTGAATTTTGAATATTGGTTTTGACGAAACCCTGAAAAGAAACCCCAAGTTACGTCGCGTGTAGATTCATACATATTTGTCTGTCGTCATCTATGAAGTGGCACGTTTATGGTTTATCGATTCGCTCAGCACTCAGAGAGTAAGGCTTCCTTGTATGTGTTTCATAAGCGAGGCAACAGTTATGACATGAGCCTTAAGACAAATCAGTATTGGAAGTGCACTAAGACGTTAAGCTTTTCTTTTCGTTTCTTCCCCTGTGTGTTTATTAGGATTTTTTTATTACAATTATATGCGGCGATTGGGGTCTTTTGCTAGTGTCATATAGTTATGATTTGTTATTTTGCGTTTATAATATAGACATTAAAGCACCCAAATGAATGTGCTTTTAGTTCAATTGACTGCTTTCATAGCCTATTGCAGTGATATTTCTAAAATGGTAGCTTTGAAATCTCATAATGTCAAACACAATTGCGGTATTTTCAGTAATTTCTCATATTTCTGGCGAGATAGATGAAACATCCTATTCTACATTATTTTTTAATTAAATTTAATAAAAATATATAAAAGTACATAACCTCAAACGTGGAATTGAATTTTTAATTGTCACATCGGAGTTACCAGTAACCATAAAATTTCCAGCGATTTTTATAAAATAACACAAACATTGTAAAATAAAAACATCAATATAGAACACTTGTTTTATAAGCCATTTATCGCACTTGTATTTTAGAACACTCCCCGCTGCCCGGAGTGCGTTCTAAATTTATACTTGTGTACCTGTCTTATAAAACTTTGGTGTCTTAACCTCCAGATCACGGAGAGATCCGATAAACGTAAAACGTTTCGTTGGTCACGTATCATTACAATTCAATTTCCCCCAAACCTCTCCAGATAATAAGACCGCCCGATATTCCGCCAGCATTGGGTTTAGCACCCCGGAGCTTTACCAGTCTCACTATCCGTTGGTCTCGCCGCACCGATCCGGACTTTGTTTTGTCCTGAAGGACGAGTTGACGTCCGTTCTTGACTTCTAAGCTCGGAGCTTTTGTCATAGAGACTTTCCTGAATTCGCTAACCCGAATTAAGCCGATTTTTCGATATTATAATTCTCGCTAACATTTTAAAATATATACCTACCTAAATCCCTTGTTGCCACTGCGACTTATTCTACACCGAAGAAATCGCCTGCGCCTTACCCTACCCGACCTAAGGCCAAAGAGGGCTCATAGAATTACTTCGTGGTTAAAACAGGCTACCGGCCTATAGTAAGAGGAAGAACAAACGCACCTGGTGCCCCGAACCAATCTCGGCACCTGGACGGCAGCTACTAAGCATTTTATAACGCTATAATATACGCAGCCTGTCACCTGCTCTGCAATTTAAGTCAAGACTTGACGAATTTTAACGTAGTAGTCGGCTCCTCTAACCGTAGAAAGTATTACATTGTGAACCTTAACTGTCACAGGTTCACCTAACGCGAACGACTCTTTTACTTTCAAAATCATATATTGCGATGACCCTTGTTTGATATTTACATATTTTGGTACAAAATTTAATAAGTTAAATTAAGGCAAATCACCACACAATTTTCAGGTTAATTTATACTGTGTTCACTTTTGCCTGTCAGTAAATTTAAGGCTAGTTAAAATGAAATGTCTTAGTTAATGTCCCAATTAAATAGTGAAATGCCCCTCTTTATATTTTATTAAATTGCAATGCTTTAAACTAGCTCAGGGTAGAACATAAAAGCTCTTTTCTCAAGTGGGATCAGAATTTTACTATCTTCAAAATGTATCTTTAATTTTAGTCTATTTGTCTCAAAGTAGCTCAATGCTCACTTCTAGTAGATAATATTTGTAACCTCAATCTGACAGATAAAACACCAAAAGCTGTTTGTGCGTACAGCGTGTATTTGAACGTTTTAATAGTGAAAATAACTCTAGAAAACGTCAAGTAAATAATTTGAATATTCTGCTTAGCAACAAAACCTCCACTTCATCGTTATTAGGATGACGTAGGAGCTACGCCAAGAAGCAATTGTTTCTGGTGCTTGAAAAATTTTGGCAAAATCGCAGAATTTACTGACGCCGTCCAATTTGCGAAGCCCACGATGTATTTGGATTCTTGGAAATGCGCTGTGCTTCTGGTATTTGAGTTCACCATTTTTCCACGTCACTTGCCTTTCTTCTCTTTCGTTGCCTAATTCTGGATTGCTCTTTGCAATTTTCTATTCCCTTATCTTGCTTTCATCTACCTTTTAGATTGCTCACCTTTTTACTAGCCTTTGCTTTTATTAATAACCGCTTATTTAGTATGCACATAACAAACATTTTGTGTCAATTACTTTCGTTTGGTCTGGCTTTAAATATGCTCAAACCTATCATTTTTATTGTATTATTTTACTGAAACCTCAAATTCCAACCCTCTGTGATATGCTTTGCTTTTGCGTGCCTTTATCCTTCTAATTACTGCTTCTCTCATCTCATTACCAATGCATTTAATTCTATTATTGTTTAAAATTATATATAATATCTTAACTCTGTGCTTTATTGACTTGGTTAAATATTTCGCACTGAAAACAGTGCGAAATTGTGGACTTAAAACCACGGCTGACGTACATTTGATTGAGAGAAGGGGGGGGGATACTTACTTACAAAGCTCTAATTACAGAATTCGGCCTAGAACACCGATTCTAACGGCCGGTGCAGCACAGCTAAAATTAATATTCTAGGCTCAGTAGCCGCCACTCCCGCAGTTTTGTTCAGTGTGTGTATTAACAGAGAAGCAGGTTTTCGAGAAAACATTGAATCTACTGCTTATTCAAACAGGTGTTCAAGAAGCTAAAAACCTCACCTCGGAGTTTTGTTATTGGCTATTTTATGTAAAAAATTTGTATAATTTTTCGACCTTTTAAAATGTTCGTACATATAAACAATAGATGTACATTCGTTTATGAAGTCCTTATTTTATCCTGGCTCGAATATCAACAGAATTGCCTGGAGGCTGATCAGGTTTTCGTTGCTTTGCGCTGGTTCTATCCCTAATTTTAAGCACATAAATGAGACTGCATTTATGTTTTAAGCCAATGTAGTCAATGCCACTTAAACGGACGACAGTAAACTACCCTGGGGGACGCAGCCTCACGTCCCAATGATATTATGGCTTAGTAGCAGGGTAGCGACGTAGTGAATGAATCAGACATTAGATGCAGATTGATTTTATTATAAAAATAAATGGTCTATTTATACAAAACAAGATAGCATAGCTAAGTCACAAAACAAAGTTCAATCATTGTGTAGATTACTGGAGCGCGTTTAAAGGTACGAAATAGCAATTCAGCACTGTAAGCTGATTGTATTTCCGTGTGCGTTTGCAAGCCAGAGCCGTGAACTTGGGTTTAGTAGGTCGCTTACGGCGTGAAATGCCAAGTTGCAGGTTTGCTCCGGTCTTCAAACTGGATGCTTGCGAAACAGTATTGGTTTTTTTAATATTTCGTAAATGTGAACTGAAATTTCCCTGTTTAATTCAAGATTGAGCAGATCTAAATTAAACTAGCGAAATTATGAAGCAAAACTGGAGATTAAAACTGCTTGTTAGTGAAATCAGAATTACATTTAGAGCTTCTGACTTTTGTTAGTAAAATTTATGTGTGTTTAATTCAAAATTAAACAAATAATATATCAAACTTTTGGCTTTTGTTGTTACCCATAAGCGGCATTTACTTGATAAAAGTAATAATTTGGCAAAACTTTAACCTGTTTAGAACAAACGTTAGAAAATATTAGAAATTCGAAGGTTTATAAATGCACTATTTTATAAATGTCACCTTAATATTAAATTAATATACTGTTTAATTTTATTTTGTGACGCAAAGTAAGAAGCTTTGAGTAATCATGAAAAAAGTAGGTTTATATTTTGGAGCTAAGCACGCACATACTTTCCATCGCCGAGATAAATTTTTTTGATAATATAGTTTTTATTACACTAGCTAGTGCTACTAAGTATAAAATAAATTTGCTCTGATACTTTACAAATACAGTTGTTTGACTATCACAAACAAGCTCTCTTTTATTCCACTATACAGCTCACCATTCACTCTGAGCTACTCGACCTCTTCAAGCTTGTTATATGTGGAAACCGAGTTACCCATGTGGTAATATTCGCATTTGGGTGTGTACTATTAGAAAGCTATGCCCGCAATATTTTCTACAATTGCAAAGATATGAAACCTGGGAAGTCTCAATATGTCATGTCTGGTGTGTATCAGATTTTGTGTGGAAGGATATGAGGAAGAAAGCTGTTGTAATTACAAGTAATGTGTACAGCATCAGCCACAACAGCATTGCTCTGGCTGGGCAAACGCAATTTTTTCAAATCAGTTATTAGAGCAAAATAACTAGTTAATTAGCTGGAGATTATTGTAACAAAAAGGGTGTAGAAATGTGTAGGCAATAAGAACCAAAAAGTTAAAAAGAAGAGCATAAGAACAGTGGTAATTGAAAATATAAAGTCCACTCAAATCGCAGGAAAATACTTTCCTGTCGTCGATGTCCTTATTGCGGAGAACAGAAAAATACTTAAAGATCAAATGATAATCGTGCAAAATGTGCAATTGCTTTGTGTATTCATTACTTTATTCTATTTTGGAAAAAAATTATTAATTTTCTGTGGAGTAGCCTCAATTTAATTTCTGTGGTTAGTATATTTACCACAGCTATTTGGAGAACCCAAGTTAGTCTATTTTATTTAAATTTGCAGAATGATGTAATTCTAGGAAGGTAGGTTTTGTGTAGACTCCTTTACAGATTTTTTGCTTTTAATGTGTTGTATGCATGTCCTCCTATATACCTGTAATAGTATATTGCCTAACTAGTGCTGAAAGTTGCGAATGCGATAGTGTGAAATATCCAATCAGCATGTGTTATACACTATACTTTTCCGACGACCACCAATATACTATTGATTCTTTATTTTAGTTACTACGGGAGACCATGTCGCACTAGTGTTTCAAGACGGAAAACGCACGCTCCACGTGACCTTTTTAGGTGACCTGTGCAATGTGTCACTTTCAGTAACACCAAGCCATGCCATTTTTGGCATTTTGTGTAGTGGTCGTCGGAAAAGGTATAGAACAGTTTATAAAATGTCTATACTAAGTGAAAGAAATAATATCGTAATCTTCGACTGCTTTTCAAGTTATATGAAATGTCAAATTAGTGTTTACTTTAGAAAATAATTTGGTTACTGATTATTTAAAAATTTTGTTACCCAAAATTACTCTTGCTGAGGATATAAACATTTTTAAAGTTCCACTGTGTCGTTGCAGTTTACTATACTATTCTTAGTCTAAATCCTACCTATTCTCTTGGTTGGCAATCATCAAGTTTATTGCCCATTGGTTTTATTAGATTTTCGTGTGTAACTTGTACTTACGGGCGATATACTAAGCTAAGGAGCACAATTTATTATTGAAAAGAGTCATATTTAAGAATGTGTTTGTAAAAAATTGTACAGTTAATAATAACATATGACATTTTTAGTGATGAAGGATTAAGCTAAGTTACCCAATAACACTCAAATGGCAAACAACCGTAAGTATCTTCTTACTAAAATACATCCACATGAAGTTAATCCACCGACTGTGTCGGTGTCGGTTACTAAACTTACGCAATGCATATAATAGTGAGTTGGTTGTTTATTTATTCATTTATTTATTTATTCAAGTAGGTAACTTTCATAGCTTCTTAAGTGTTACAATAGAAATATATAATAATATAAGTAGAATTCAAGGTAAGGTGTAATAGTCGTTTCAAAGCTGAAAGCTCTACCAACAATAAAAAATAGAACTTTCGCTTCAATATTAGACTATGGATCTAGCCTAAAGATTAGGCCACTCTGCTCTTATCGTTCTAAAAATTTTCTATAAACCTGTACTTTCTATTATAAATATGGAAGGTAATGTACAATGCCTTATCGATCTATATTTACGCTTCAAATACCATCGTAAATTTAAGTTTCTTCGTTCAGTGTTTTGTTTAGTCATATGGAAGAATACAAAATATTGTTGCATTTTCTAACGCACATAGTTATTTTAAATGGCAACAGAATAAGTCTTTCCGACAACACCACACCCATAGAGGAATGCATATCAAAACTAATAGAAAAAGTATTTCCAGTCGATGTTAGTTTACATTTTATTTCTGATGCTGCCGACGTTTTCATTCCTATTGAAACAGGAAATCCACGAAATGTTGCGATTGTTGGTAGGCCGATTAAAACTGCTTTAAAGTCATACAACAATTTTATTATATACGTTAGAGAGCAGCCTTTGGATACCATCTTGCAAAAACTGAAGTCTAGTTCAATTTGGAGCCCTAGTGAAGCTCCCAGAGGAAACTTTCTAGTAATTTTGCTATCTGTCAGCAACCTGACAGCTGTACTAGAAATGTTGTGGAGTTTCGATATATTAAATGCAGTACTTATTACGTACTGTCGCAATCGAAATGAAACTTCTTCGTGTCTGTACACTTTCAATCCTTTTACGGCGGAAGCTAAATGTGGCACTGCTGTAAAACCTATTTTCCTTGATTATTGCCAGGATAATACAATGATAAACTTTCCTAACACTATAAAGAAATTAGATGGAAGTCCTTTTCAAGTTTTTTTTTGTTATATATATTAGATGCAACCGCAAGGCTTCTGAACACCAGTATTTCTTGCATGGTAACTGAAAATGTAACACACGTGTTACACAACCATTTCGAAGATATAGTTTTTACCAACCTTTTGGAGAGGGCTGAAATGATGTTGGAAAAATATGATTTTAGCGACCTGATTTATCAAGACAAATTTGTATGGACTGTTCCCAAAGGTTTAAAACTGTCAGGAGTGAAAACGATTGCTTCTATTTTTACTAAATCTACTTGGACAGGAATTCTAGTCGCTTTCCTTGCAGTACTGACGATTTTATATATAATTTCGGGATATTCTATAGTTGAAATGCTTTTCAAAGACTTTTCGGGGTGCGTTTTATATGTTCTGATTTTATTTTTCTGCAACCCAACTTACCAAATGCCAAAGCGAAAGATTCTCAAGTTCTTAGTATGGTCTTATGTACTATATTCGGTTCAGATTTTAAACTGTTTTCAAGCAAAGCTCATTAGTTTTTTAACGCGACCTGTTTATGAAAGTAGAATTATTACAATGGAGGAACTTGCTGCCTCTAATATTCCTGTAATAGCATTTGAAGGAGCCAGACTGACAAGCCTATTGGCGCTTATCGCAACAAAAGTCTGTATGCCCGAATAGAAAAGAGAATTGTGTACCGAGCCCAGCTAAACGTGTCTGATTACTTGGAAAATGTGGCGTATTTTCGTAACGCAAGCGCTCCAGCAGAGGTTCGTGAACACAGAGAGATATGTAACTGAATTAGTTTATTGACTAGAAAATGTCATAGATATACAATTACTTTATGACGTATATTCTAAGGTTGAAATTGCAGCGCTACCTAACATGTAACATTTTAAAAGAAACGGGAACATTATCGTCAGCACTCTCAGCATCATTGCAGTTATTTTTAAACATCATAGAGATGACAACGTATGTAACTTGAGAGACGAGGTAACTGCGTTATTTTAATGCCTAGGCAAAAAAAATTACTTTTACGCCGTCGCAGTGGAAGTACTTCAAAACCTTATTAGCTTTCGAATTTTTTGGCATTTTACCTCTTGAACAATTCATAGTTGATTTTAGATAACAAGTAGAACAAACTATAAGATAGTTTGAATACATGTGAAAGGCCTGAGCTGAATAAATATTTTAAATAGTAACATAAAATGTCAAATTAATATAAATAAATTGTAATGTAAATTAATCCAGAAGTGTTAGTTTTAAAAAAAATGCATGAATAGATATTACTATGATGAATTTTAATTAAGAAATAACAACAAATTTTTGATAAAAATATGGTACATGCAAAATTGTGTAGTAAGCATAAATTGAGAATAAACCCATACTAAAAATTGTTTTTCAATTAAAAGGTTGATTTGCAAATGTACTGGTGGACGGGGACTAAAAGTAATGGTGTAACAAGAGGAAAGTGAACAGTTACGATCAGCAAGGTGGTCTTTATGGATTGGTGAGATCTGCGGAGGATTTGAATGAGCTGCATTGGAGTCACTATCGGGTAAACACATCTACACCTGAGTTGGCTTTGGATGTGTACTGCATTGGAATTACTGTTTTCTTGGGCTGCTGTGCTCTTGGCAGTTTGGGTTTCTGACTGTTCTTTGTCGCAGATTTAGGTGAGGCGGAACCTGCAGAGCAGTAAGTTTGCTTATCTGACATCTTTGTTGGAACTACAAACAAAGCAATTAGTAACTGCAGCTGTTATACATGGTTAATAAGGACGTTATGTACCTGGCAATACCTGGACACCAGAATAATCAGGCAGCATGTACTTGTTTGGACAGAAACATTTGATTGGAGCACTTAAGTAAAAAGTAATCACAGGTATATGTAAAAAAATAAACAAAACTAATTTTCAATAGTGAGCGAATAAGACATTTACAATAAGTACTTACCATTATCAACATTTAAAACAATATTAATTGTATAAGATGTTAGTTCAGCTAACCTTTCATATGAGAAATTTGACTTTGTTAGTTATAGAGGTGTCACTTGTTATAATTCTCCTACCACTAATTAATTAACCATGAAGTATAATAATTTGTATAATCAAGACGATAGTACAGATTAATAGATGTATGTAATTAATCATTATTTATAAAGCATGGACTTAATCTGACTTAGGGTAAATGTTCAACCAGAGCTAGTAAAGAGATAAACTCAATAGTAAATAATTTAATTGAGGGCATAATATTTTTACATAAATTAATCTAAACAAAATTGTATCTATTTAAATACAAACAAAATAATAGCATAGCAGTGGAGCTATAGCAATATATTTATTTATATTAGTTCAGGCGTTTAAAAATACAATAGTATATGCTATTTGGAGTAAAAGTAACTTTGTGTGCCTTGCTTACGGTAGTCAGTCACACGCGTCCGGTCTCGCCACATAAAGTATCACTTTTAATTCTAATAACATAACATACTATTAATTACTAAGACATTCAAGAAATGCTGACCTCTTGTAATCTATTTTCGACGTATTTATGTCGGCAAGCCATCACTTAGTAAAATTACAAATTACGTTTTCTTTTCCAAACACTAAGGTTGTTGTCATATATAATGCAACTAGTGGCTTCTTGATTATCAAATAATCATTTCTGTTTACACGAGATATATTGTTTGGCAATCGCGCGAGTCCGAAGGACGAGCGTGATTGCCTAAAACAATATATCGAGTGGAAACAGAAATGATTTGATAATCAAGCAGACACGAGTTGCATTCGGCTAGATTATATCACGAGTCAATAAACAACGTTTGAATAGTGTATTTTAAATATTAAAAGTACGGTTAATGTGGTTGTTATGACAATTGTACTGACAGCAGGTAACGTGATGTTTGTGAAGGAGTGTGATTATCACCTATTAATCAGGAAGGTATGTGATTGTCAGTTGCTATGTACATTATCAAAAGTTAATACATGCGTAACTATGCATTTTGCCGTTTTTCATTGGTTGATGTTAGAGGGAGTGGTATAATCATTGGAAATATACCTTATCAAAACCATGTAAGCATGTAATGACTATGGATATCAGAAACCAAATCCGGCAGAGAAAAAGATTGTAACACGTCCCAAGTCGTTAATCAACGAAATTACCAGAAAATAAGCATGAGCTAAAAGTGAATTGGAAAAAAAGAATTAGAGCTTGGATTTACAAAGTATGCACCAATTTTGAAAAGCATTAAATGCTACTAAAGGAATGAAATATGCCAGAACGGATATCCTAAGTTGTAGTGAGGTACAACGGTCATACACAGGGCAATGCACCATAGATCAACGCTGGATCGATGACAATGATTTCAAGAACAAAAAAACATCGCTATAATAGCTTGAGCATGCATGCCAATTTCCGACATGGATGCGGTGTTGGCAATTAACATAAAACCAAGAAACTTAAACATAATATATGCATATGTCCCAAAATCGTAAAATTGAGCGCAAGAAATAAAGTCAACTTTCTATAAACCATTGGAAAGTGCTCTAAAATACACGAGAAAAGGAGAAATCAATATAATTCTAAATGACTTTAATTCTGAAATTGGTAGACATCAGTTAAATATGTTGGAATAAGAAACACTAGGTAAAATAGTTTAAATCAAATTTGTCGGAAAGCAGAAAACACAATCATGCATACATACTTTCAATTACCGTCTAAACTTCTATGGTAGATTATTGTACACCTGGAAAGCTCTAAGCAATAGTTTTTAAAAAAATTAACAGAAACTAAATTAGTTACGTAATTATACACAAGCTATTGTAAGGAAACTTAACCTTGCTCGCCCCAGTGTGTGTTTGCGATGCAGCCGATTTGTACACATGTGTTTTCTATAGTCTCTTAGTAGCTGTTAAAACTACATTTAATAAAATAATTAACAATTAAAGCTAGCTACAATGTGTTTGTGTATACCTCTCTTATATGTGTGTGCACACCGCTCTAATGTCCTGGCAGAGAATGAGTGTATGCTCCGTTCGAAGGCACAAGTACAAGCCGAGCGACTTATTTTTGAAAGCGTTTCCAAGGGACAGCTAAGTTCTTGGAAGTTCCTGCAGCAAAAACATGGCAAGAGCAGCATTTTAATTTTGTAGAGCCCTTCGGCAACTCCGTCTACTAATTCAAAGATTCACCAGCCAACAAAGACAACATTCACGTTCTCAAGTGATGAAATAGTAAAAGCATTACCGTAAAGACTTTCGATAATCAGATCCAGGTTATTGTTTTTGTTGTTAACCTTGTTAATACCTCACTTTAAGGAATCGACCACCCCAGTCTGAGTAGGTTTGAGGCATTCAGACCACACTATTTTCAAAAGCGGATTGAGGAATCGAAATGAAGGCAGTTGGAGTTTTCGCGGTTTGAACCCAGATTTTGTGCCACAGAACAAGAGATTCATACTTCTGAGCCACTTCCACTGCATCCCGGTTGTTATACAACAGGAGTTCATCAATCATCATGTAATTTGGGTGACTTAAACTAGATTCTGTTGTTTACGGGCGGCCATCTGATTCGGCGTTGTGTGAATCGTCGAGGTTAGCGTTTGAACGCCCAACTTTTTATTTTTCTATAAGCCTGCAGTTGTTGCGTCTGCGTAGCAGATTGTCGGCATAAATGCATTATAGAAAATAGTAGAGAGGCCAAACTAAATTAACTCGTCAAATAACTATTTTCGTGGGACTGAGTAGGTTTATACAGACAAGTGGTATCTTCTTATTCGGTGGTGTTTCCTGAGTATGAAAAATCATGTTGTCGCTTTCTCAGCCTGTGGAGTGAGGAGCTATGACGTCACAAAGATGGCCATTCTTGGTTCCAGGTTTTAGTACAGAAACCGGCGTTTAACACAAACATCCAAAAAGAAAGATCTACCCAGCAGCAAACTGTTTAGTACCCTCCTCTTAGTAAGTGGTAAAAAGTTGCACAACATTGCGCGTCGGGTTTAGGCGGAAGGGGGGTGGAAAGCTAGAAAGGTGGTAAAATGGTAGGTTTCAACAGTTTTTCGCTAATATCTCGTTAACTATGAGGTTTAGCTCAAACTTTATCTTATACAAAATTAATCTATATTTAATTTACAATACAAATGGTCTTATGCATTTTTGACTTCTAGACAAGAGTTACGGAGATATTGAGGGGGAAATGATGTCATTATTTTCTAGTTAGCTCGGGATTCATCGTAATCACTTGAAAATGAGTATGTTTCGTTATAAAGAGTATGTTTCGTTATAAAAAGTACTTAGTAACGCATCATTAAGATAGGAACATTTGTATGTGTGTATGTATGTATGTACGCCTATGTGTATGAATCTGACAATATATCTAAATTGCTCCCCTCCTTTGTCGTTTTATCTTAATTTTGTATTTTTTTTTAGATAATTCATCATACCGTTTTTCTCTTTCCCATTTGAGCTTTTATAATTACAGCTACTTAAATTACCTCCATCTTTTGTCATATTTTCCTAAAAATATAAAATCATGTGGATAGCATTGAAACACGGTTGACTACAAACTTTATCTAATAAGCTTTAATACAAAAAATAATGGTTTCTTTTTCTTCACAATACATGCTTTTCAGTAAATTCAATGTTCTTAAATGGAAAGTGGTATGTACAGCGTACATGGTAGTTACATAATAATAAATTACACCAATCAGTAACCTAAAAATCGTTAAGCTCTTTTTCATGTTGAAGATTATCTTCGTCGATGCCGTCGTCAATAATTAGTGCATCTCTGTTGGTGCACCTATGTCCGGGGCAATTCTTGCACATATTTGAGCATTTCTAGCCACTCTGACGACGCTCACAGTTTCTGACACACCCCGTATTACAAGTGCAAACAATGAGGGAAAGCAATTTTTCAGGAGCAGCTGCCTTTATGGTTGCAACTGGATGCAAATAACCGCCAATCCTTTTCCAACCCCACTTTAGCGAATCTTTATTGACATTGAGCCATTGCTGCACTAGATTGTAAACTCGATAAGAGTGTTGTTGTCCAGCTGCTAAAGTGGGGGAAAGTACAGCCAACCTCAAATTTGTGTGCCTGTACACCTTTGCGATGATCTGCAAGTAACATTGAAGGCGCAGAGTATCCAAATTATATGCATTTTTTAATGCAAATATCGAAAGTAAGAAATGGTTCCAGCATCAGCTAGCGCATCTGGATCTGCATTTGGGTTGTTAAAAGTCAATAGCTTTGTGTAAAGCTCCTTGTCACTTTTCGCTTTTTCAGAAGGCGTTATTTGTCCCTTTCTATAAATTGAAGAAACGGTATCACATCCGGCGAAAGTGTAAGCTGTTAAGAGAACATCCTTCATTTCCCCGATACCACGCTGTATGCACCAGTGCAGTAAACTTTTTCTTCTTGGTTACCTTTCTTCGGTACAATCATCTTCAACTGTTTGTTGGCTGGAGCATGAACAACCAACAATACCAATAAATCGGTGTCATTTCCAATTACGATAGCCTCTGTTTCCTTCTTTGATTCGTCAATTGCTGTAAAAACGATCTTGACCAGCACCACCTTCTGCCTGAATCACTTTGCAGCCAGCTTCCTGTTGTGTACAGTGATTAGAGCAATCAGTTGCATTTTGTTTTTATTATTAGTTAGAAATTTTGCTTGTCCAAGAGTGACATTAATTCTATCTTCCACTTTCACTTCAACATGTGTGGTAGTGGATGATCTGCGCAAATGTACGAGTATGTCGTCTTTGGTGCTGTGTGCTTCACCATAACCATCTCGCCTCCCCACTTCCTTGAACCCTTTATATAATACACTTGGAGCGAATATTACGAATTCATATGCGCAATTTTAGAATTTTTGCCAAACAGAAAAAGTTACATTTTTACCCCCTCCATATCTCCGTAATCCTTTACTGGACTGCAAAAATGCATAAAACCATTTTTATTGTAAATTAAATGTAGATTAATTTTGTATAAGGTAAAGTTTATTCCGGATACCAATGCTGACCTAGCACTGTATGCTGATGACACAGTACTATTAACCAAAAATTTAAACTTACCGGAAGCAGTAGCCCAACTACAAAAAGCTGTGGATACAGTAGCTAGATGGTTTAAAAAATGGAGCATGACAGTTAATCATACTAAGTGCTCTACCAAAATCTTTACCCTTAGGCGAATTAATCAGCCTCAATTAGTGCACATTAATAATTATGATATTCCCTGGAATACATCAGATGAACCAGTTAAATACCTAGGCATTTACCTAGATACCCGCCTAACGTGGAAGTATCATGTCAACAAAAAGCTGAATGAGGGTCACATTAGACTAGTGCAACTCTACCCACTAATTAACAAAAAGTCGTATCTAAAAGCTGAATGTGCCTTGTTATTATATAAATCGCTGATACGGCCATTGGTCTTATATGGGTGTACAATTTGGGGTAACACATCACAAGCCAACCTAAACAGAATTCAAGTGCTACAAAATAAAGTACTCCGCACGGCAGTCAATGCCTCTTGGTTTGTTACAAATAAACAACTCCACAATGAACTAGGAATGGCAACCATTCACGAACACATTAAGAAACTAACCACAAAGTTTCATCAAAATCTTAATAAATGTGCGGGTGCAACCTTCTATGAACTCGGACGGAAAGAGATACACATCAGACTAAAAAGAAAACTGCCACAAGACATTTACTTGACTGAAACTAGCAGTGATGAGGACTAACAGTGACTAAGTAACAGTGGTGATAATTAAGCAAACAAGTGATATGTTCAATTAGGTGCTATTTACCTTTCTGCTAATCTGTTATATTACAATATTTAAGAACTCTACCATGTATAACAATTAATTGTTGAGCTGGTAAAATCTCGAGATATTTACAAAAAACTGTTGAAACCTACCATTTTACCACCTTTGTGACGCCATAGCTCGTCACTCCACAGGCTAAGAAAGCGACAACAGGAGTTTTTCTACTGAGGAAACACCGCTAAATACGATGGTATCACTTGTCGGTATAAACCTACTCAGTCCCACGAAAATAATTATTAATTCACTTGGCCTCCCTACCAAAATGCTTTTGCGCATAATTTAATATTATTAGCATAAAGTCGTGCCAAAAGCAGCTGCTGTTGTTTACTACTTTAAGCTAGTATTCGATTGATTGTTACTTTCGCAAGAAATACAGTGTGTTCACGGATTCAGCTGACAATGGGAGAAAAATCTTTATCTTTAAATTTACGACGAAGTCATTCTTTATCAAAAAATCTGGTGTGATACACGCACACAACTTCCTTTTACAGTGACCTTATAATTATCCTAAAATTTGATTTTAAATTTTTAACCATTTGTCAAAAATTTTCAAATTCTAGAAAAACGGTACAAAATAGAGCGTTAGTTCAAGAGACAACATTTTTCTAGAGTTTTAAGCTGAATTCAAAAATGTAATACTAATATACCGCGTGTTTTATTTAAAATAGGAGTTAATAAAGAAAATAGAAAAAAACAAATTAAACCCATTTTAGAGGTATCCAACTGAAAAATCACCTATCTCACATCAATACACATTAAAGTGTAATAAAAATGTAAAGTTAAAAAAAATCGTTAGACCCTTTTTTGAAAAAATCGAAAAAGACTGAAAAATCACAAGAGTAAACACCTACTTTCGGTTACGCGATTTTTTTTAAAAGCTTGCTGTCGCATCTACATAGTACACACAATTTATATATGAAGTTTCAACGCCATACTTCTTTTCGTTTTTGAGATATTCTGTTCACAGACAGACACACAAACACACAGAGAGACAGACACACACACACACACGCAGATAGAACAATGAAAAAATATGTCTTTTGGGTTCAAGGGACTCGAAAACATGAAGATCTGTTGAAAACTCAATTTCGAATTTTTGGGGTGAATTCAATTCTTCCTTTATTGTAAAAGGAAGTAAAAATTCCGCTTGCCAAAAAAATTCAAAAGTGTAAATATAGATTACCATTTAAAAATCTTAGATTTGATGTACAGGGTGAGACAAAGTTAAGAAAATATCAAAATGTTGCATTATCAATATTTATTATTTTACACAATTTTTTACTATTAAACAAAGCTTTCTTTAACCTAAAATGAAGTTTGAATACAAAATTTCTAACCAATACATGTTCGGCTCTCTTAATACATTGATAACACAAAAAGAACAAGAATTTTTATTAGAAATGTTGTATTCAAGTTTTATTCTGTTAAAACATTGTGTGTAAAATAATAAATATTGATAATTGTCTTTTGGAACATTTTCATGTTTTCTTAATTTTTTCTCATCCTTTACATCATATCTAAGATTTTTATATGGTAATCTTATTTTATTAACAAGCGGAATGTTTTATTTATTTATTTATTTATTTTAGAAAGTAGGCAACATATCAACCAATTACAGGCTACTATTAAACAAAATATACATAATTTGCGCAATACATACAGAAAGGTATTAACTAGTTACATTGTATGGTAGTGGCAAAGTAAACAACTAAGAATGAGTACTACAGACGAAAAACACCTATGACTATAGTTGACATAAATATTAGATAGCAATATTACAAACTTTGTAAATTAAGAAAAATTAAAAAAGATCTATATATTAACTAGTTGGTAAAGTACTTGCAAAACAAAATAAAGAACAAATCAATTATTATAAATTCTAAATAAAATATAAATAGCTTGCGTTTAACGAGTTATCGCTCTATTCACATAAGACTTAAATTGTTTTAAACTAAAACGAAAAATATCTATCTCCGAAAAGTTGTTACAAATCGAACACATACGCAACATTGGCGAATTATAGGCATAATTCGTTCTGTAACTCGGGATTGAAAAAACAAAGGTATTCCTAGAGTTGTGTGAGGGTACATGAAAATGCAGCTCCGATAAAAGGGTATCACAAACTACAGCCGATCTAACTAATTTGAATATAAATATACATGACTGCAAAGCTCTTCTTTGTTCTAAAATTAGGAAATTATACTCTTTAAGCAATTCAGTATAGGGTAGATAGACAGGATCGACCCATACATTTTGAAATATAAGAAGCGCAAAAATTTTTGTTGGACCATTTTTATTAAATTCTTATAATTGTTATAATATGGTGACCAAATAACACATCCATATTCTAAGTGTGGTCTCACAAACATATTATATAACAATTTTAGGGAGTGGATTTGACTAAACGATCCGTTCCGTATAACAAATCCAAGTTGTCTATAACTTGAGTTAACTCAATGAAGAATATGTAAATTAAAAGTAAGTTGATTATCAAACTGTATACCCAGATCCTTTATATTGTCTTTCCTACAAACATTATGATTATCAAGTGTGTAGTTAAAGGTTATTATTGATTGTTTGCGAGAGTAGCTAACTATGGCACATTTATTTATATTAAATGAAAGGCGGTTCAGAACCGACTATTAAAAGATTTTTTCAAGGTCAAATTGTAATAAATGACAGTAGTTAATGCTAGATATGCTCTTATAAATTTTAAAGTCATCAGCAAACAATATACATTTAGAATGGATTATTACATCGGGTAGATCATTAACTAAGATTAGGAAGAGTAGCGGCCCTAGGTTAGAGCCCTGTGGAACTCCTGATAAAACTTTAAACTCGCGCTATACACAATTATTATATACTACATACTGACGCCTGTTCTGAAGATATGACGCAAATAAACGTAAAATTTGTGGAGTGAAGCCAAATAAATATAATTTGTTTAAAGGTATAGTGTGATTTACCTTGTCAAATTGTAATGTGACTTTAATTTTATTTCGACCTCGTTCGTTCTAAATAAAATTTCACTGGATTCGGCCCTGTACTAGTTCATTCGAATTCATTTCAGCCAGCGTTCAGATACTCGTAACCTGTAAAATTCCTTTAGAAGCATTTTATTGGACGGCGTAGTTTCTCGCAGTAATTTTCGTTTAGGTTACATTTCGCCGAATTGTAAATATGAGCTTATTCTTTGATTTCTTATTGTCGATAATGCGTGCTAACACTTTAAGTTCTACATATTGCTTTTTGTTGTTCTTGTAATTTGATATTTACGCCCGTGGACTTCCGTGCGTGGCATGGCCAGTGTTGTGAAAACCTTTCCTTTGTGCTTTATTGATTGGGGCTTCTTAGAAATCTTTTTAAATTTTGCCAAGTCAGATATGATCTCAGTCGTTGAAGGATTTCTTTGTTTGCATTTTCTACCTATGCTTTTACGCTAAGTTTTGGGCCAGGAAAAAGAAAGTTTCGATAAGCCCTTGGTTAACCGTGCATGTGGGATTATTAATTTTGGAGTTCAAAACTTTCTTCCGTGACGTTGTTCTTAAGCCCTGTGCATTTGAAATAATTAATCCGTATCCGACACTCACAGAAGAGAGTTGTGTGAAGTTTTGCACCCCCCGGCCTTCGAAAGCCGGGGGTTGCGCTGATTTGCGCATAGTAGTTTTTGAGAACCTTGTGAAGCAACTAATGGTGTTCTTGTAGATTTTTGAGTGAAGCTCGAACCTTCGAAGCAATCATTCTGGTGCGTTTTGAAAGTGCGCGCGCGGCGAGCGGATTGAAGTAAAGTAATGTAGCCTGCATCGTTACGATAGGCAGTGGCGTCTCATATAGTTTTGCTTCCCGGGGGAGGTCTTGGCTTTAATTGCCGATTTGTTAAGGGACGTCATCTTGAAGCCTTTAACTAACTTTTCCCTGTTAAGGGGGGGAAAACTATTGCTTAATGCATATTTAAGTATCAACGTCGTGCTTGAATTAAATAGAGTGCTCGCCGCGCGACATTGTATTGTCTGCTGTCATTTCTTCTACAACCGTTGAGGGGTTCCGGCCCACCCTTGTGTGCCTCCTTCTTGGGGTTTTTCGCAACACCTTCGTCACGTTTCACCAGAGCTTCATCCCAACAACTCCGTTTGCACTGCAGCCCTCACTCTGCCAAGTGACTCCACCGGGACGTGGTTCACCGCTTCCGCCGAAAACACCCTTTGGGGCCAAGGTAAAATTGTTTACAGTAAATATGTGTTTTCGCTTTGTTTAATTATGTGCCGTGTGAATATCGACCATTTGTCGTGCGCTATCTAAGTTTATACTTATTCAAATTAATTATTATACGCAGGGGCGTCTCTCCTGTGATTTTGTTCCGCTTACTTGTTAATGATGCTTAGATTAAGTTAACTTTTGCTAGAGGACCCCGAAATTCCAGTTAGAATGTACCCTTTGTATTAAATTCAAACTCACAGCTGGGTGGGCTATTAAACATAAATCTTGGCTAATTTCAGTCTAGTTATTTGTTGTTGCTGAACCCGTTAGTAATTAGTTAATTACGGCAAAAGCCGGGTGTAATTAAGTGTGAACCCAAAGCCTGCCCTTCAATTAAAAACGCCCCTAGATTTGGGCTTGTGTCAGTGTTTTTTTTATTGCTTTAGAGGGTGTGGCCATCAAGGTAAGTCATTTGTCGCAAGGCCACACCGGGTATACACCAACAGGCCCGAAGGAGCTTGGCGAAGGGGGCGCTGTAGCGGAGTGTAGTTACCTGGAGGACCTCCCCATAGGCTACGTGTGTGTTCTTGTTTCTAACACGTTAGCTATTCCCTACCTAGAAACAAGTGGCGCTCTAGGCATCTATCTTAAGCAAACCATCAGGGTAAGTGCCGCCGGTTTTTCTTTGCACTTTCGAACTACGCCTTCCCGATTGAGCTAAGTGCGGGTAACCGGAGCAACAACATCTGTTCCGACACATTAAGAGATGTGTGTTCTGGTAAAGCCGGCGAACCCTGTAGTTTGTACCCGATTTTTGACAGTGCTTGTGATCGATGTCGATTCGAGCATTTAATCCTGTAACAAAATGCTTTAGCATAGTCCGTATATATTACATCCATTTGAGTATTATTATTAAAGCATTTTACAGTATCTCGCGTAAGCACTAGTGAATTAGTAGTAGTAGATCGTTTGGGAATAAATCCATGTTGAAAGTCCGAAATATGAGGTTTAACATGATTGTATAAGTATTTGTAAATAATTGATTCGAAAATTTTGCAGGTAACTGAAAGTAGTGCTACCGGTCTGTATTTCTTTATATCGCACTTTTTACCGCCCTTGTGTATTGGGCACACTTTTGTTAGTTTCCAGGCAGTAGGAAATACAAAAGTTTCTATAATTGAATTGAGTATGAATTTTAAAGGTTCAATTAAAAATTCGGAACATGCTTTAAATATGTACGCAGGTACACTGTCAGGACCAACTGAACGTTTTGGTTTCAATAGTTTTATAACTTGAACAACTTTTTTATTTACATTTTTTTCGGGCACACCACCGGCACTGAGTTAAAATTCAAATCAGCTTTACTCGAAACATACCCGCTTATAGAATAATATCTTTATTCACAACTTACCGATTATAGAGACATAACTACACTATTATCAGTTGTATTATGTACGTCATAAACCCTCAGAGTTTTGTAGCCATCAAGCCATAGGGTTTTATTTTAAAACACTTTCAAGATATGTCAAATTCGAGATTTTCAGGTTAAGGTTTGTGTCGGTCTGTGTCAAATAGCAAACAAAACCTAACTTATTAACCTCGAATTTGTCATAGACGGGCAATACATTTCAGTTCTGCCAAACGTATAACACGAATTCAGGCAACTATTTATAAATAAATTTTATCCACAACTTACGTATCACAGAAGCATAATTACTCTGCTATCAGCAGTATTATGTCGGCTACAACCTCCTAGAGGTGTATCGCCAAATGTTGCTCATACAGATCTAAAAAAAAATCAAATTGGATCATGGACGGACTGGATTCTATCTAGTTCCTGACTTTCAGTACAACAGATCCGTGGTAAGGATCTTGAACCGTCGACGATGGCTTCAACAGCGTCCCATTTGCGCTGGATTTAGACCAGGTGATTGATTACATACTCAACGTAGATTTTTGTGAGTACTAACATATGCCCCTCTTTAGAATGATATCATCTGATCTTTAGTAATTGGCGGGTTTTACCACGTTCTAATACGACGTTTAAACACAAAGCTTTAAGATAAGCCATTGGCTTTTGTTTAAACAGCGGTAATTGCATCAATTGGGGTATTTTTTGATAGCTTAGCTTGCTGCGTGTGCTAGGACCTGCAAAAAAATTGTGCTTGCCTATGTGTTGCTTAAGTATTAAAATTTTTATTATAGTTTTTTCAATTGTGTTTTTTTATAAATTTAGCTTACATTCTGGTCATGGTCAACATAGTTTCTTTTGCTTAATTAATGCAAACTTGCAGGGCGTTTGCATTGCGACCCATTTGTGATATATCTTTTTGGGTTGGTAGTACACCGCTATTTTGTATTATTTGTCTCACTTCGTAATTTCAAGCCTAGTTTTACCTGTACGTTTAGTACGTCAGGCATAGTTTTTTGACATTGCCTTCTGATATATTTGAAATATTATTAAAGCATTTAGTTACTATTACTGGTGTATTTGTTTATTTAATCCCCAACAAACCCGCTCGGTTTTTTCTTGAGTTTAGGATTGTTAAGCGAAAAGGTACAAAAGGTAGGTGCGTTTTCGACCGTTAGCTAGATCTGTTTTTTGATGTGGTGAACGCCTGTCAGTCTTTTTGTTTCAAACCTATTATACGTTTTTTAACATAAAGAATCACCGCCTAGTTCTAATGCAAACCACTAATCTGCCGAGGGTTTAAGCTAGCCTGGGCTGTGGTCGCCTTTCTTTTAAAAGCGACACAATCTAGATAATTGTTTTCAATCCAGTTTCTTCTCGTGCCTTAGATGAAATTTACTTATCTGCAAACAATGAAGCGGTTTCCCTCTATTGAAGAAGCATAACTGCATACTTTTGTCTACATTTTGGCCTAGTTTATTCAGGTCCTGTTCATGTGTCATATTTTCAGTGAAGGGAAAAGTGGTTATACTAATACTTTGAATAAATGTATTTTTTCCATTACAATTCTCTTCTGAGAGTTCTGTCTATCTTTGAATATCTGTATATTTTTAGCTACATTTGAACTATTTTATTTAAAGCTTTTCAAGTATTCTAAGGGCCGGTTGCAGAAAGCAATGTTAAGTCTGGTGTTAGCTAACGTCGCGTCAAAGTGAACAAAATCGCATCAAATTTTGTTTACTAATGTATTAGTTACCATAAGCATTTGAGATTTGATTCGTTTTTGTTCACTTTGACGTCGCGTCAGCTAACACCAGACTTAACATTGCTTTCTGCAACCGGCCCTAAGAGTATAAGACAACACACTTGTTGAAGTTTTTTAATGGTTTTTCGACATCAAAGTCGACATATCTATGGAATGACCTACCTACTATAGCTTCTTTGAGTTATAAAAAGTCAGTTTATTTCTGATTTCCGCCGATTATTACTGTGTATCTGGAAAATTTAAATATCGTCTATTTTAGGTAGCATATATAGTTTTCGGTAATTTTTGGATTCACAATTAGCACCCCTATTATAGGGAAAAATGCGTATATAAAAGTAGGGCTACTTTCCTGTTACGATTTTCTTGTTGGAAGTCTTTGGGGCCCCCAATTTGACTTCTAAAGCTATAAGACGTGTTTGGTGCCTCTTCTGATGTCATGGTGAGTTGTGGGCGTTCGATATCTGATTAATTCAGGATGTGACAGTACGTGAAAATAAAATACCTGTTGGCCGCCAAAAGCCTCACGTATGAAATTGTTGTCTCTATTTTACGCTCTCATTTATTTCTTTATCACAACTGCATTCGAGAATGTTCTTGATCTTTCCGATAATCTTCAAAAACACGATTATTGCAACAGTCGTCAACGAAAATAGTGCCTGCATATTCTTCATTGTTGAACTGCAGTCCAACATTTTATTTTTTTTTATAGTACGAATTTAGAGCAACACGCAAAGTATGTGATAGCTGTCAAACACTAGCAACGTTTTTCTTTCCGAGAATTATTAATTGAAGTCAGCAAATTTCCTGCTTCAATATCATCAAAGCAAAGGTCGGTCGGAAAAGAAGTTATTTCATATTTTTAAATTAACGTTTCATCCTGACCTCAAATTCTTAGTTTTCGCCTTCTGGTGTAAATTACCCGGTATATATAGAAAGCAAAAATAACAAAGGAATAATGTTGAAACACACAGTAAACCTTTTTAAAGCAAGAGGTGCATCCTAATTTTGTTTGTAATATAAAGAGACCATTGTTTATATTCGTATTTTATAAACATGAGGAAATATTTATAATTCAAACATCGAGATCGTATCATTAAGGCCTGTAACATATAAGCACTTTATATATTGCCAGTGTTGTATATTCTAATGGATTTCCTATTCTAAAAAATATGTATCATCTGAAATAGCACTTACGTAAGCTATTTGACAATGCTTCAAATAAAAAAATACTGTTCATTTATCAGCTGCATAAACTCTCAAAGACAAGTAAGGTTGAGTTATAAAGAGCCTACAATTGGAACAAGCAGTTCTTCATAAATATTACATCAGTGGGCTGTTAATTCGCTAAACACAGATACTGTACAAGTTTTAGTTGTCATTTAAACCATGACTAAATATTTATCATAATTGGACTTAGAGATTAAGAAGGCTGCAAAACAGGATTGGGAAATTGTGTAGTGTATTGCAGCACTAGATTCTAGTATTTCAGTACTCTAGAGGCCATATGTTTAATATATTCTCATCTGGAGACCTAATGCGGAAATGTAGTATTTTTAATATGCTGCTTCTTCTATCACTATTTATAATTTGGCACGGTAGCGCTGTTCAAATAAATCCACTACCTGTTGGAACATCTTTAACAAAATGTATAACACGCCTAATTCAACAACTATTTCCAGTTGATGCAACTCTGGTGTTTATTGGCTTAGGTAGAAGTATCTTTGTTCCTCTTGAAATAAATAACCCTCGCATCGTTGTAGCTGCAAATAGATCTATAGTTAAAGCTTTAAAATTGTATAACAATTTTATTATGTATGTGAACCAACTGTCTTTGAAAATGACTTTGAAGAAATTAAGTGGAAGCACTATTTGGGACACAAGCAAAGCACCTAGGGGAAAATTTGTAGTAATTCTTCCGTCTACCTCTAACTTGACCACTGCATTAGAACTTCTATGGAGTTATGATATCGTCAGAGTTATTATGGTAACCTATCATAAAGAGGAAAGCAGTATTCCGCATTTGTATACATTTGATCCTTTTACAGCAGATAGCAATTGCGGAAAAATTCTCTCCCCGAAATTTCTCTACCCTTGCGACCATAGTATAAAGACACGTTTTGATACTAATATAAAGAAATTAACTGGATGCCCATTAAAACTCGTAAACTACCACCTGCTTTCGAAAAATTTTAAAACATCGCCTCTTTCTGCGGTTACACTGCTCATATTGGAAATGATAACAAGCTTACTCAACACAAGTATTTCCTATTCACTAACACAAAATGTGACGCAAATGTTGTACACTCGCAACGAGGGAATAATATTCACTATTTTTTTGGAGAGAGCAGAATCGTTCTTACAGGACTATGACTTCAGCGACTTAGTTTGTCAAGATAAATTTATATGGGCTGTTCCTAAAGGTGCAAAGCTTTCTAGCATGAAGACGGTAATGTTAATTTTTACAAATACCGCCTGGATAGCGATTACAATAGCTCCGTTGATGACATATGTTACTATGTCGTTAATTGTAAAATATTCTACTGGACAGATTTTCTTCGACAATTTGGGAAAAAGTTTTTCCGCGTTGTGTTTAGTTACTCTGTGTATGCCCATTAAATATATGCCAAAAATAAACATTTTAAGGTATTTGATAATATTGTATGCGATATATTCGATTCATATATCTGACTGTTTTCAAGCGAAACTTATTAGTTTTTTAACACAGCCTGCTTATGAAATATCAATCAGCACAATAGAAGAGCTTGCTGAGTCAGACTTGCCAATAATCATTTTTCAATCAGCAAAGATTTCGAGCATATTTGGTACTTATAGTAATAAAAGTACATACGCTAAAATTGAAAGCAGAATGATATATCGTAGCCAGTTAAATGTATCTGATTATATAGCGACGGTGGCATTTCACCGTAACGCTTGTACCCCAATAGGTAGAAAAACTATAAGAGCATTTTCCAAGGAGTACGCAAACGTACAGTTTATAGAACAAAATACGGGATTAACTTATGCAGAAACACTAATAGGTACCAGAAAAGGTCATTATTTCATAAACATTGTAAATGATGTGTTCAGCAGAATAATTGAAAGCGGATTTCGTGAAATGTTTCTGTCTTATAGTAAATCGCACGGTTATGGAATGGAAACTCATTTAAATGTTGCTCTCACTATGGAGAATCTATGGATCGCATTTTGTTTTTTGAAAATTGGATTGGGTATATCTGGTGGGATTTTCTTCACGGAACTTTTATTCCACGTCTATAGAATATCCAAGTTGCGTGTGCATGGTGCTTTATAGGTAGTTTAAGTACATTAAATGGCAGTATAAAACATGTTGCATTTATTAGAGTTATAGTTTGTCATGATAATATTGTAAATTTTAATAAGCAGACGCACTTCATGACAAAAGAAATTAAAATCAATTCTACATGAAGTTATACCATAAATCTATATTTATTTTTCTACTATTATTGGCATACCAACAGTTGGTGGCCCTGTAATAAATACATGAGATAATTAACACCCTAGATTGGATAATTTTTGATGAATTACTTTGCTCCTCTATTTAATGTTTGCCTTACGGATGATTCAGAAAGCCAGAGAGAGACTTCGACCCAAGTATAGAGACTAAGAACACATTAAACAAAAACTATCTATTGTTTTGTTTATTGCAAAAGAGGTTCTCTTAGATTAATATTAGTTCTACAATCTATATACAATGTTAACCAAAAAATAAAAAGCACTCGGGCGGATGCTGCAGAACTCGACGTGGCGACTGCTGCAACCCAAAATACTTTGTATATACCTGATATCCCTTGGTACGTTGGTTGAAGAATAAGCGCCTATCGCTGCACGCTGTATTTCGGAACGTACGATTCTGGAACTTAACATAACAAGCTAACGGCTGCGTTACTTATGTTTACTGTCAAACTACTACTGGTACATTTAGGCAAACAACCCTGGTTGGGGTACTCCTCGGGGGTGAATCGGGTAGTACTGTTGCTGGACGGTCCCACGAACTTCTTTTAATGGCCCCGGAAGTGCTGCTATGTGTTTAAATTTTACCTTGTAGAAGTTCGAGCGCCAGGAGGAAACTTCACCGGTACTTACGGTGACTGCATTACTCTATAACTTTGTCGATGGACAGAAAAGTAACTTTGTACAAGTAGGTCGTGGTAAATGTTTGTCACCTAGTAATGGGTGCGTTTGTCATGAACTCTTTAGAGCGATACTATTGCCGGGGTACTGGCGTAAAGTGATGCAAGGTTGGCTTAAGGGCTGGTTTGGGGGCCTTATTCTAATACCAAAGCCAGCAAACAAAGATACGGCGTAATACGGTTCGACAAGAAAAGCCTGAAAACTCTTCCAGTTAGCGTAGGCGGGGCTGGATCCAAGTGACTTCAGCCAGCTGGGCGTTCTTGTTTTATAACTTTCTAGACCTTTCTATCTGGCCCATTTTCTGGGGGAAGCTTTAAGGGGTCTCCGCTAGACATCGTCGTGCGCGGTGACGTGCATCGCTTTCCCATGTCGTTTAGAGTCAAATCATTGCGCACGAGAGATTCAAGCGTCGATTCTGACTTTATAGCGGTGTACATATTCTAAGCATCTTATTTATGCATAAATTAAATTATGTGCAGGTACTAACGTCACAATACTCATGCATTATCAACAAGAAAATTTAGATTTTATAGGGCGCAAAATAATTGCGTGAAGGTTAATGAAGAAATATGACGACACGATGAGTTACTTTACGCACACTTTCTTATCGTTTTTCACCATCGCTGCTTACCTACTTGACTATACATTTAAAAAGTAATATCACAATGTTTTTTGTAGTTCAAGTACTTACTACTGAATTAACGTGTTACTGAGTATTATAGGAGTTAAATACAAATGTTTTCTAAAATAAATTTCACCTAATTTTGTTTGGATCCATGTAAGCCTACTTGATTAAAATGTAAAAACAATTCATTTTACTGGTATTTTTTATTCAATCATTAGTTATCTTACATCATTGAAAATAGAATCAAAAATTATTTTTAGTAACCTAAAAATAAAATATGACGTCTATGTAACTTAAGAAAGTTTTTTGTATCTCTTACACTTACAAAGATATTTGACATACAAGAAAATTACAGTTTTTAGTTTTTTTTTAAATAACTTTTGACTGGTTCGACATTTTGAACTTTTTCAAACAGATTTTAAATCAGCATATGAAACTGTAAAACATTGCTTATTTAACCAAATCTTCATCTTCAATGATAGGAAAGTTACCCATGCAATCCCACTCGATCTGGGACACACTGTATACTACCCGCGGCAGTAAGACGCACTTTTTCCTACTCACTAAGAGAAAGTTGACTTCTTAATAAAACTTAGGAAATGGTACATTTTGTGTATGCCATGACGATTGCTATGGGCTGCAGTAAAAACCTTCTGTGAGTCAATTCGATTCGAGGCACGGAAAGAGTTACTTGCTTTCGATTATTTTTGAAGCACTAAATTATGTACTGTGAAATATTATTTGAAATAATATTCAATTAAACTCAGAAAAAATTATGTGCATATTGCACGTAGAAAGTTATTTGCTGACCACATACAGACTTTGCATTCGGTGCAGCCGCAAATTCTACTTTCTATGCTTTTATACAAATAACTATTTCTGCCCCCAACGGGGAAAGTAATATATAACCCTGGCAAAAACTATCACTTGACGATTGTCAAACATGACGGTGAAGTTAATTTTTCTGGCTTTAAAAAAGTTATTCCTCGATATGCTAATTGCACCTACTATTTGCTAATGCTTCAAATGAGAAATTATCGATAAATAATTTATTAACTCTATACACGTTCATCGGAAACTAAAATTAGTTCACAGCGAACCTGCAGCAACTATTAGAGCAAGCAATTCTTAATAATTATTATGCAGGGCTAACTATGGTGATTAAATTTAGGGGTAGTTAGAGGACACCATACAGAACAATTTTGCATAATAAACTGTACGTCAAAAATTAGTAATAGGTCTATAAAAAATTAAAATATTTAATTGATTAAACTGATTGACTGTCACTGGAATGAATTTCAAACATAGGTTCGCAGAGGTGGTTGCGATACAAACGAATTTGGATAAAATGCTGACGCAAAAAGTGGAGTTTTTGGGTATTTCAAACATATTTGACGTGTTGATGGAAAGCGGAAAGCAACACTCCCTTGCAAAGGAAGGGATTGAAGAGCACGGTAACTCAACGTGTAATCCTCGTCAGATGCGAAGTTCTAACAATCGCAAGGAGAAAGGGGAACATTTATAGGCAAACGTCGTCGCGGCTGAGTGAAGAGGTCGGTGGATAGATTTGGAAATTAGCCCTTACCACATGAAGGCATTGAGCGATTGAGATTATTAGGGTGTTTGTAAATCTCAGTGGTTTTGTAAATGTTTCTGCTGAAGAGGAGCGAAGAAACTTGCCTACGCGATTTTTGACTTGGTGGATATAAGGAGAAAGGCTATTGCTGCGGAATGATCCGCTTTTGCAGGTTTGAGTTGCTATGAATGAAGATGGCGATTGATTGCTGACTGTACATCAATATCACGGTAACCGTTGTTTTTAAGAGCTTTCCGGTTTCAATTAAGAGTTGATATTATAGGGTTAGGATATGGAAACTGCCCGGTGTACAAACGAATTAATGACGGAAACTTTTTGTGTTGGATGATCTTGGGAATCGACAAGTAGATAGCAGTCAGGGTAAGTAGGTTTGCGATAGAAAAAATGGCCAAGTTTGCTATTGAATTGACGAAAAACATATACCTCCAAGAAAGGAAGAGAACCGTTGCTTTCTATCTCCATGGTGCAAATGTCTCGATTACTTTAAGCTCATATAGTAATAAAAGGGCATAATGACGTTAAAATAAAAGACAGGTTGATATATTGTAGCCTGTTGAATTTGACTGACCACTTAGCGAATGTAGAGTTTTACCTGAATGCTGGTACCTACCTACTCCAATCTCAAGAAAGCAATAGGAGCGTTTCCCAAAGATTATGCAAACGTACAATTTGTAGAACAAGGCGGTTAACTTATGCTGTAGTATTAATAAAGATAAGAAGACGTAATTATTTTATAAATAATATAAACAAACTCTTCAGCGGAGTAATAAAAACCAGATTTTGTGTATCATAAAATTTCGCAATGGAAACTACTCATTCAAATGGTTCCTGAGAGAGCTTCTATTCAGCGTCTATATAAAGCTAAATTGTATATGCATGGAATTTTATAAGTAGCTTGAACATACTCTAGCATTCCGCTGTCGCCAAAGTTCATATTTATTGATTATAACAACCCCTGAATAAGTATGCAACTGAAGATGTGAAGAAAATGCTTGAGTTTCCTAAGTTCTTTTCAGGCCTTACCATAGTTGACAAAAATTCACACTTCAGGCTATTCAACTAAGAAATTAACAAAACATATAAAGAAGCCGTTTATACTTTTTGAGAAATTGTAAAAATTTCACCTTGCCTTCGTTCAGCGACAGAGGAACTTGTGTAAGTACTATTGCAGGCTGTAAGTATTTCCAAATTGAAAGAACCTGCTGTAAGAGTTAAGAATAATTAGCCTAGTATTTAATTTTATTGAAGTACCTCTCCAAGCTTCATAGGTTTTCTATCACACTGGTTAATTAATTATTGGAAGGCAGTTCAATTATAACTGGTACGTACATTTTACCTTAATTAGTTTCCCTTTATAATGGCTACTTTTGTCAATCCAGCTAGCCTGAAACCGTTAAATAGCTACAACTCATAGGCTACGGTTTAATAACTAATTTTACAACCACCGATTATGTCAAATATATATTTATGGTTCATTATATATTTGAACAGCTTAGAGTCATACCACATGGTTATTGACCCAACCGACATTTACTATACCGCCTAAGATAAGGATTGAAATTAACATAGATACATTTTTGGATATTAGACGGAATATAATTGCAAGTCCATTTTGGGTTTGAGAACTATAAAGAGCAAACAGCTTATAATTTTACTACAGGACCTATTAATTTAAAATCTGAGAAAGAAATTAATCAACAACGATTTTATCCAAACGGAAAGCTATTTTATTTAAATTGATCATATAATTTCAATCCACTATCAGTCTTCAACGCCATTCTCAAATTGCCATAAGTAAGCTTAATTCAAATCGTAAGATCCATACATTTATACAGGGTGTCTCAAAAAGAATGGGACACCGATTAGTCAGAGATTCCTTAGGTTATAATAAATCGATTAAATCTAATATACCTTAGTACAAAGTCCCTCCAGTAAAAAGTTACAGGGCCTTGAAGTTCAATTTTTTATTTTTTATTTTTTTGTTAATTTTCGCAAATGTAGAGATATCAATTTAAATTTTGGTATACATGCTTACTATTATTTAATGCACTAATACAAAAATTTTCATCAACTAGACTTAACTATAAGAGGCACTTTACCTATCTTTGAAAACTTTTTTTAGCTTTAACTTCGTTATCTGTAACATTTTTTGAAATTTTAGGTTATTATCTGAAAGAGAATTAAAATACACTAAAATAATGTACTCTTAGTTCATAAGCGTAAAAGCAGCCGTTTGCCTTAAAATGCTCATCAAAAGTTTTTGGTTGTCATTAAGACGTGCAATTATCAAGTAGCCATGATCACAAAAACAATGGTCATCTATATTAAAAAACAATTATAAATCAATTAATGACATTAGTGACATAAGAATTTGTTCTTTTATGTTTAAGAAAATACCTTTACATAACGAATTCTCCAATGCTGCGAGGTTCGTTATGTTGCAGCATTTTCGTAAGCACAAAAGACAAAAAAATTATAACACCAACGTCATTAATTGCTTTCTTGATGTTGTTTACTAGATTACAATCATTATCCATTGTTTTTGTGATCATGCCTACTTGATAACTGCACGTCTTAATGACAACCAAAAACCTTTGATAGGCATTTTAAGGCAAGGTTGCTTTTAGGCTTAAGAACTAAGTGTACATTATTTTTGTGGTATTTCATTCTCTTTCAGATAATAACCTAAAATTTCAAAAAAGTTACAGATAACAAAGTTAGAGCAAAAAAAGTTTTGAAAAGTAGGTAAAGTGCCTCTTACAGTCAAGTCTAGTTGATGAAAATTTTTGTATTAGTGCACTACATAATAGTAAGCATGTATACCAAAATTTAAATTTATATCTCTACATTTACGGAAATTAACAAAAAAATAAAAAATAAAAAATTGAACTTCAAGGCCCTGTAACTTTTTACTGGAGGGACTTTGTACTAAGGTATATTAGGTTTAATCGATTTATTATAACCTAAGGAATCTCTGACTAATGGGTGTCCCATTCTTTTTGAGACACCCTGTATATATTGCCATGGTCTAAAGTTGTTCATGATTTATTTGTATTGTAAATAATAAATTGTTCTGTCATATCAATATAATTTTAACAATAACCACAGAATTTTTATATAACTGTGGGCGTCTAGCTATCCAGAAACGTTCATTTGAATTGAGCAAAATGTTTTCAGATATTCTGCCCTTTAATTATTTATTTATCGCAAAATTAATACCTTTGCACCGACTAGTTCTCCAGTTTGAAATCTCGTATCTCATTGTTGAGTTTCTATACAATTGAAATATTACTCAGTTGTATAATAATTGCACTATTATGACAAATGCGATTTCTTATATTTTAACCTCAAATGAATAGTTACAAAACGAGACAAAATTTCCAACAAAAGTTTACTTTAATCAAAGCCAGCCATTAATAATTACGTCACAGGTAAATAACAATGAAATATCTGCAATCACCATATATTTAATACTATTATATTGCCAGCGGCTATGAGTGGGGAAGTCACAACGTAAGTGAGACGGACAACCAACTCTTTTACGTGCGTGGTGAGTTGTGCGCAAGCGCGTCGTCCTCGCTGTGGGGAAGTGGTCAAGTTTAAAATTCGCTTCTAAAGGCGGAGTTCGAACCCTCAGGCATGCGCACGAGACGCGCAGTACTCAGAGTGAGACTATGTCGTCGCCGTAATGATTTCGAGCGTTCCCAGGACCTACTAGCAATATAGTACTTTAACGATATGGTAATCACGTATTTAAACAATTGATACTTATCGGTAACTAGGCCAGTAAACCGACACCGGTTCAACCAAGGATGACTGGATCCAATTTCCCAAAAGGACGTCGACTGGTTCCAAGACCTTGCTTGAGCCTCACCAATGTTGGAATTTACATAACTGCTTCCTTTGAGTTCTCTGCACTGTAGTGCTGCTCGGTGGTACCGCTGTGGTCTACGATGCAGGTTGCTCCCTCAACCTCAATGTTTGGGTGGCTCGCCTTATTGCTGGCCGCTGCCTCTATTAAGCCCTAATCAGGGCCGCGCCAAGCCAGTGTGCAATGTGTGCACCGCACACGGGCGGCCAAATTCAGGGGCGGCCAAAAAGGTTTAAAAATTATATACAAATTACAAAAAAAAAATAAAAAATGTACAATTTTTTACTTTACAAATTTTAGAAGTTCAAAAATATGTACCTATATAGGTATAAAAAATGTTTATTGTGTAAATGAACACCTGATAATATGGTTACATGGATTATTGTTTATGTAAATTCTCGAAGTTAGTTTTTATTCCGTGGCGGCTAATTGTTAAACGAAGCCAACTTGAAGGAACCTTTTCCATGCATCTTTATGCAATGATTACAAAAAAGCCGGATATTTATCAGAGGCAACAAAACGTGACTTTTCAGAAAACTGGCGGCTGGCGGCTTTTATTGACTGTGAAACATATCGTATTTATGAAGTAGGTATTTATATTATTTTTGATCGGGGTGTCGGCGATCTCTTTTGTCGGTAAGTACCTAATTGTTTAAAGCTGATTTTAAGAAATATAATATTATATGATGCTTACATTAATGCTGTGGTAATATGGGTGCAATGATAATTATTTGGTCATTTCATTTTTGAATTGGCTGCAGAGAAGATCGAGTAGAGAAAATTAATTTTGTTAGTGATTGTGTTTTGAAGAAAGTTGAAGAAAAGTTATAAATATGGTAAGTACCTACATACATATCAATCATATATCAATCAATACACAGATAGTTACCTACATATTCTAAAATTGTATTAAGTAATAAAATTGTTATAATTTTTCTAGAACAGAAAAACGAAAAGGCTGTCGGGTTTTCAGTATCGAAAACAAAGTCTACAAAAAAAAGAAGAAAAGAAAAAACTGGCCAATACTTTAGAAAAATATTTGAAGCCAGAAAATGTGTCAGCGGAAGCATTAGAATCAAGCTCTAGTTCTCTTTCCGGGCCACTTAATGAGCCGTGCGTCCAAGAAGTCGAAATGGAAATTATGAGGGAAGATTCCGAATCTGGGGAAGAGAAGGTGACTTCATCAGACTCGAAGTCTCCAAAACCAGAAAGTAGAGAAGTTGGTGACGCTGAAGAAGCCAGCACGTCATCCTCATCAAGGCTTTCTGAACTAAAGAAATTTGGCTGCTCATCAGATTCACAGCAGTCGCAGCAGGACACAGCAACCTTAGATGATCCTGGAGAGTGGCCTGAGATAATATCAACAACATTAACAAAAAGTTTAGTAGAAAGAGGGCCTGTTCAGGTAACGCAATTTAATTTCCCAACTAATGAAAATGGTCGAAGGTTTTCGAAAAAATATTTCTACCTTTCTCTTCCAAATGGAGAAGAAATTAATAGACCGTGGTTAGTTTATTCAATAAAAAATAATGCAGTTTATTGCTTTTGTTGTACAATATTTGGCAAAATTAAAAACAATTTTTCGCAAAAGGAAGGTGTTTCTGACTGGCAGCATTTGTCACTATTGATTTCAAGGCACGAAAAAGTGATACTCACAATGCAAATGTTAAAAATCAGTTAGAACTTATAAAATTGTTATCAAAAAGACAAACTGTAAACCAGACGCAACTACGTTTGTTGAATGCAGAAGCAAAGCACTGGCATGCTGTGATTGAGAGAATAATTTTAATAATACAATATTTGTCACGACAGTGTCTTGCTTTACGCGGGCAATCTAATAAATTATTTGAAAGCAATAACGGTAATTTTTTAAAAGCTGTTGAGATGATCTCAAAATTTGATTCTGTTATGTCAGAACATGTGCTTCGGACTCAAAAGTCACAAAAAGATGAAACACGAATGGTAAATTATTTAGGGGACAAAATTCGGAATGAAATAATAGATGTCATTGGTAACAAAATTGGAAATAATATTTTGGATTTAATTAGAAAATGTAAATACTATTCTATCATTCTTGACTGTACACCGGATATTAGTCATATCGAACAAATGACTATGATTTTTAGATTTACAATGTTGAATGACTCCTAAAAAAAATTGAAATACGCGAGCATTTTATAGAATTTTGTCCTATTAATGATTCAACTGGAGTGGGTTTAAGTGAATTTTTAATGAATTTACTTTCAAAGTTGAATTTAAATATTTACGACATGCGTGGCCAAGGGTACGATAATGGGGCAAATATGCGCGGCAAACATAATGGTTTGCAAAAAAATTTTTTGAAATAAATCCGCGAGCATTTTTTGTGCCGTGCACAGCCCATGCATTAAATTTAGTAGTGAACGATGCTGCTAAAGTTTCTTTTGAGACTTCTGGTTATTTTGATATAGTTCAAGAATTATTTGTTTTTTTTTCTGCGTCGGTAAAATGATGGTCAATTCTGAAAAAACACACAACAAATTTATATTTAAAACCACTTAGTGATGCACGGTGGTCTAGTAGAATAGACGCTGTGAAGCCCCTGCGTTACCAAATTGGGCAAACATATGATGCATTGGTAGAAGTAATTGAAGATCGTTTATCCGTACAAGACCACAGTGCTTCACATCAAGCCAAATCTTTGGCATTAAAAATTCAGAGTTATAAATTTTTGTGCTCAACAATTATTTGGTACAATATTTTAATCAAAATTAATGTTTTGAGCACGATGATGCAGAATCCTACTATAAATATAAAAACTTGCTTAGAGTATTTTAAAAATTTGTTAGATTTTTTCTTAGCTCTTCGATCAGATGAAGAATTCAATAATGTTCTTACTGACGCTAATACACTTGCGGATGAACTCGGTATTGAACCTAATTTCCCGGCTGTTCAGTCTATTAGACCACGAAGAAAACCCAGACAATTTAATTATGAACACAGTGATGAACCAATTATTGATCCAAAAAATTATTATAAAGTTAACGTTTATTTTAATATATTAGATCAAACTTTATCGTCTTTAAGAGACAGATTTGAGGGAATAACAAGATATGATACTATGTTTGGATTTCTCTATAATATGTTTGATTTAACGGAAAACGAGCTATTACAATGTTGTAAAGATTTACATCTTCATCTAACTGATGATTCTAGAAAGGAATCAGATGTAGATGGAATAGAATTATTTGCAGAGATAAAATCTTTAAAATTACATCTTAAACCTACTTCAGCTGAAGAGCATCAGTTAGAGCCCCAGTCCATTCTTGAATATATTTTTGAAAATCAGCTCATAGCATCATTTCCAAATATGTCAATAGCTCTTAGAATATTACTCACGTTACCAGTTTCAGTTGCGTCTGGTGAGAGATCTTTCTCCAAACTAAAAATTATTAAAAATTATATGCGATCCACAATGTCCCAAAACAGATTAAATAATCTGTCTATAATAGCAATAGAAAGCGACACGATATGGATTCCATCGATTTAGAATTAGTAATTAAAGAATTTGCGGAGAAAAAAGCTAGGAAAGTTGCTTTTTTATAATTTTCTAAAATTTTGTTGTTTTTTTATTAATTTTATTCCACTATTTTTTTTGTAAATTTTATTGTTAATAAAACTTTTTTTAAATTTCTGTTTTTCACTTAAATTAATTTGATTTGTTACAGTTAAACTAGGTATGTACTACATAACATTTATATTTTACAACAAAAATGTAAATTTTGGGGCGGCAAATTGGGTTCTGCACACAGGCGGCCATTGATGCTGGCGCGGTCCTGGCCCTAATGTTGCTGCTGGTCCTCAGGTCTCTTATGCTGATTGCAGTCGCTGCTGGTTTATGAAAATCGTTGTAGTGCTGCAATCCTTGCTTCGTTGTTCCAACATCAGCTATTAACCTGATCACCGAAAACCCTGCTTTGACACACAACTACCCACACCTGGACTTCAATAATGCTACCGGTTGGAACTCAAATTATTTAATTTATCGAATATTTACAGCATTTTTTTATTACTGACCCGGCCTCAACTATTTGGCTTAGCATCACTTGGTAATTGCCTTTATTATACATAATTATTACCAAGTAACCTACTACATATTGTTATTTGTCAGTCGCGGAAACATAAACCGGGACAAGTTCTATAAGGCCATTTTTCACGATTTGTATATTCTAATTTTGCCTTACTAATTGTTTATAAAATCCCATCTATCTTGTGCCAGTGAACCAAAATGAACTGGTTAATGCAATATAAGCAGCTTGGGATAACATCAACAATGAGTTTATTCAGACAATTTAACTTTTAGCAAATTTTAGTGTCCCGCTTTATATTTCCGCAATGGTACATAAGCTATGATCTTATAATTAAATGTGTGTTTTTCGAATTGCCAGATATTGTAACGCTAACCTCAATTTCGTACGATTCACAGCACTTTTCACTTATATTTGCAATTTTACCGGCTCTAAGCACTATCACTTTATTTTTTAATAGCTTAGAGGTTGCTTTATGCATGTTACGTGCCTTCTTATCACTGTATTATTACTCTCAACTTCATTAACAAGAGCATGACATGTTAAACTAAATACAAACTCATTGCATATCGTTTCTGTGAAGCTTCGGCACCCTTTTTACTAATACAATTTTATTGGAATGCCTTACGCTACTTCGAATATCCGAGCATGTATTAAAATCACAGTTGCCCTTATCATTTGAATCATAATATTGAATAAAATTACTCGAAACCTTGACGATATAATTTCCTACTTGCTGTTCTTGGTTTAATGAAATTATAAATTACTTATTAACCATGGTTTATAAATCTATCATTGTTTAATTTTCATAATGTTTTTACTGTAATGGTTAATAAAGTAGCAATTCTGTTCATATTTGATTTTTAATTAATTAGTATTTACTTAATAATAATAATAATAATGGAATCAGAATTGCACGTTCACTCGGGTATTTACATTGATTAATTTGTCGTTCACTTCCTTGTAACAACCCGCAAGAAATTGCATTATATTTATAAATCTTATAGATTTTAAGTGGTCATGAGGAAGAATAAAACAAAGCCGTCCCTGCATAAATTAAATTTATTGCGAACGCAAAATTTCATTTACTTGGCACGTAAAAGGTTACATTGTTATAATCCAAGCAACGGTTGAATAACATCCGGGAAGTCAAAGAAATTCGATATTAACTTACTGGCAGAATTTTCTTAGAATCGGGCTGCGCCAGCAAACATGCAATTTCTGTACTGTGAAAACCCATGAGTCAGTTTGGTTTCATGCAGTACCAAGAGCCGCTAAGAATAAAGCCATTTTGGCAAGTTGGCAAAACGGAAACTCCCGGCTATTCACGAAAGAAACTTACCTTTTGGGGAACACGAACTGGACAGGCAGTCTTCCCGTATCCCGCGAGATAATAAACTAATTACCGGAAAACGCCGTTTTCGGGCGTACCGCGTCCGGCGCGACGCCGGGCGAAGCGCGAATCAACCTAAGTCAAAATTGAAAGTTATATTGAAATCGTTATGTATGTGACTAGTGCATGTGACAAGCCACTCAAAATTCAAGGATTACCGACCAGGGGATCTAAAATCTAGCCGAACATATTTAAATTACCTAAGTCAATTCGGGCGTACCGCAAATAAATAAAATTCACCCTCCAAGTTCTAGCAACAGCACCTGGACGAAGGTGAGTCATTTATGTGTATTTTATTAACCAACAAAAAAAACAGGGCTGCTATGTTTATTCTTTCTTTCCAAAGTAAATTGATGTCATAAAAATTAAGCATAATTTTAATCAATCCTTTTTACCAAGCTACAGTTAATTAACCATTGATCAGATAGGGAAAAATTAATTTGTACATGATCCAAATTTTTAAGTTCTTTGAATATAAGTTATTTATTCTTTTGTGGGTGTTTTATTTAACCATAACTCGTAACTTAAACCCCTAAGTTACCGCACAGTAGTCAGAAGATGAGATTTCGATCCCTTAGGGCAATTAGTAATATACGGGTTTGAATCATCCCCTATATCACACAATCGTGGCAGCACGTTAAACTGGTAACCAGGGGGTTGGCAAATCAACCCCTTGGTTATAAATGGTGGCAGCGGTCTACAAAGAACCCTTATATAACCCCCATACCTTCAGGAACCCTTAAAAACCACCCCTAAAGCCTTTTTTTCGTTTTTTATAAAAATTTAAACATCTACATCAATTAAATTCTGTTAACCAAAACATAAATGGATGCAGCGGTTTAAAATACCCCTAATTACAGCCCCGAAATAAATTCTCAACGACAAAAAAAACCTAGATTTTTCTTCGTTTTCTATAAAAATTGAAATCTATGAAGATCTGCCAACCTTATATTATAAATGGTGGCAGCGGACTAACCCTACTCCGAATTAAAAGTTTGAACCCCTTAAGAAACTTAGATTTTTTTTCTCTTGTTTTCATAAAAATTTAAACATAACTCAATTAGAATCTGCCAATCATAGCAATAAATCGTGGCAGCGGTATACCCTATACACTATACCTTCAGCAACCCTTAAAGAAACTACCCCTAAAGACTTAGAATATTATTTTCACTTTTATAAAAATGTAAACACCAAATTAACATCTGCCAATCCTTACAAATGGTGGCAGAAAAAGCTACCCTTAACTACAGCCCTTAAAAACAACCCTCAAAGAAAATTTACGGAAACATGTTTATTTTTGTTTTTTTTTAATTTAAATATTTAGGTCAATTAACTTCTGCCAACCATAGAACAAAATAGTGGCATCGAACTACCCCAGCTTCCAAATTAAAGGCAGCAACCTTGAAATTAAAGTATCAACCCCTAGAAACTCATTTTTTTTCTAGTTTTTTTTATAAAAATTTAAACACCTACATTAAAGAACATCTGCTAATCATAGCAAAAAATGGTCGCAGTGGTTTTAAACTCCCTTATAACTTGATTTTTCAACCCGTAACTGAAAAACAACCCCTATATGAAATTTCAGCACGAAGGAGTTTTTGCAAGGAATTTTATCGGTTTGTAATACGCAGGCTGATTATAGGTTGCCAAAATTTGGCAGCCAAACAATCATACCTAGGTAAAAGAAACGCTACAACCCCCAATAAAATCTATTGTTCATCAAAAGGAAAGCAAATCACATTTATGGAAGGAATTACAGAGAGGGCCCAAATTAATATGTGCTTCTAACAATTTTACGCTTGCAGCTATGCAAATAATTTTATTTTTGTGCGATTTTGTGTGTTTTTTCTACGTTTTTCCTCTAGGAGCAACAAATTTTGGTAGGTTTCTGTGTGCAACAAGACGGCAATAATAATTTGGAATTTAACGGTGCACTAGTAATTAAAACAATTCGAACGCTCTAAAATTAGCAACAAATATTAATTACCGACACTGTGCAAACAAAACAAAGGGACTTCAAAAATTTGGTATGCAAATAAAACAATTTTAATAAGCATAAACAATTTTTCTGCTAATAAACTGCAACAATTAGGGATAACATTTACAATAAATACAATCCTGCATCATTTCTGCAACTAAAGATCGTTTAAAACTTTGCCAAGGGTGGCACACATAGGCGTCGCATAAATAAAATAAAACAAAACTTGTAAAAATTATTGGTGTCAGGACAAGTACAAAGTAATAACTTAGTGAGTCATAAAGGCAATTATTTTATACGTGTAACCGAAAAATAAGTTCACAATTTACAGTATTGGAAAATTTCATGCATAGGTGCATATATATACGGATTTTCAAATAATCGGGGGCATTCAACTAAAAAGATCAAAAACTAAATAGCGTAGAAGGGCTATATTTTCAAAACAATAATCCAGTGTTCACAGTTCGCACAACACAAAATACAGTTTGTTGCAATTGTGGACGCAACAATCACATTGCGAAATACTGTCTCTTTAAATTAAACTCGGAAACGAACGCAAAAGCTACTGATTTACCATTTTTTAAAGGCGTACAACACAAAATAAAACTTGTTTTAATTGCGGTCGTAATAACCATGTAGCACAGAACTGTTTTTTAAGTTTAGACAACATCCACAAGTGCGAAACAACAATTTCAGATTTAGCGCGGATTGGAACAACCAGCAAAGTGGCTACAGGTCACGAAATAATTCAAATAGTGTTAGGTCACAAAAATTGAATAAGCATCAGGAAAATGTTAATAATATTCGGGGAGAAGAGAATTTTAAAAATGCTAGGGCGCACAATTTTTATAAGCCGCATGGCGGGTTTAATCGGAATAATTAAATTACATTGCGGCAGTTGCCAAATTATAACAGTACTCAGGAAATAATGTAAGAAAAAATCCACAATTCTAGAATAAATTTTAAAATGATAAAGGTACGCACAGTTAGAAAAAAAATCAATTATAATAGTAGGTAATATACAACAAAATATTAAGGTAATAACGTTAACAGTAATAGAAACTGTAAGGCGAAGGTAAACTCAAGAAAGTACTATGGAAATTAAAAAAAAGCGGGACTAGGGAAGAACTCACAATAAGGAAAACAAAAATTTTAAGTTATGCTTGGCTAATTAATAATAAAACGGTGAAAAAATTTTCCACCTGCACCCTAACAGTATGGGGCAGGGAATTAACAATTTGCGCCAATCCAAAACAATGATTAACAATTTTAAAATGCGGTACAATTAAATTAATAATGAAATAAGTACAGAGGAGGTATTAAATAACAATAGCGATACACAAGAAGATTATAATGAAGGTATTTTAAAAGAAAGAAAAATAAGGAAATATAGCTGTCAGATACAAAAATTAAGAGATTTCAGGGATTCCAGTCGCCCCAGGTAGGAGGGAAAAAAGACGGAATACCCATAAAAATTGTAGTGGGAATTGTGGGTCTCAATCATCGTCAGAGGTTCGAGACGGAGGTTGCACTCAGCAACATTACTCGCTCTTGCATTCGACAGGAGGTGGAGTGACACAATGCGAAATTTAAGAAATCTCAGGGATTCCAGTAACCCCAAGTAGGAGGAAAACACGACGAAATACCCATAAAAAGTAAAGTTGGGAATTGTGGGTCTCAATCATCGTCAGAGGTTCGAGACGGAGGTTGCACTCAGCAACATTACTCGCTCTTGCATTCGACAGGAGGTGGAGTGACACAATGCGAAATTTAAGAATGCTCAGGGATTCCAGTAACCCCAAGTAGGAGGGAAACACGACGGAATACCCATAAAAAGTAAAGTTGGGAATTGTGGGTCTCAATCATCGTCAGAGGTTCGAGACGGAGGTTGCACTCAGCAACATTACTCGCTCTTGCATTCGACAGGAGGTGGAGTGACACAATGCGAAATTTAAGAAATCTCAGGGATTCCAGTAACCCCAAGTAGGAGGGAAACACGACGGAATACCCATAAAAAGTAAAGTTGGGAATTGTGGGTCTCAATCATCGTCAGAGGTTCGAGACGGAGGTTGCACTCAGCAACATTACTCGCTCTTGCATTCGACAGGAGGTGGAGTGACACAATGCGAAATTTAAGAAATCTCAGGGATTCCAGTAACCCCAAGTAGGAGGGAAACACGACGGAATACCCATAAAAAGTAAAGTTGGGAATTGTGGGTCTCAATCATCGTCAGAGGTTCGAGACGGAGGTTGCACTCAGCAACATTACTCGCTCTTGCATTCTACAAGAGGCGGAGTGACACAATTCGAAGATTCTCAAGAAAAAGCTCAAAGGAACCGAAAACAGGATCCGCAGCTAGAGAATCAGTAGGAAGGAAGTAGGCTAATAAAACCAATAAAAAGAGGGACGTCATAAAGGCTGATCACCTAGACGCAATCTTAAACTCTTTAGTGCGCAAAGAGGATATTGGAAACAATGCCGAAGAAGTCACGGGAAAAAGCGATAAGGAACTAGGGAGAAAGTTCAGTAAGGAAGCCATGGTTCACAAAGGTAAACATGCTAGGAAAAAACATATAAATGGAAATGCCAATGAAGTAGGCAATATTTTTATCCACAGTGTTGGAAAACTAAGCGAAGAAGAAGAAAAATAAATCCTGCAGCAAGAATATGAAAAAAGGAAGGAAGAAAAAGAAGGAAGAAAAACTACGTAGGGATTCGAAAGAAGAATGTAAGAAAATAAAGGAAGAAAATTTAAAATGGGTAAGTAAAAAGGTACCGAATTATTAAGAAGTGTTCCAAGGAAGTTATATAAAGAAACAGGTAAATATGGTAAGTGAAAAACTTGTATATCGAAGAAACAAAACTTAGGCGAAGAAAAAATGAAGAAGAAATTCAAGAAAATCAAGAAAGTGCAGAATACGAAGAAAAACGAAATAAAATTATTATAAACTTAATACTACCTCCCCGTACCAAAATAAATCATGAAGCTAAAAATATAAATTTCACCAAAATAAATTGAGAAGCTAAAAACATAAATTTCACCAAAATAAATCGAGAAGCTAAAACTATCAATTTTACCAAAAGAAATTGCGAAGCCAAAATATAAAGTTAAAAAATAAGCAATAAAGAAGAAACTAAATAATTATTAAACAATAAACAAAATATGTAAATAATACAAAAATAAATAATACAATATTCATTTTAGCCACACACAAGCTTAAGCAAGGCGTAAGGTAAGTATGTTAAAATAAAAATAGGTATTTATAAAAATAAAAATAAAATAAAGCAAATATCAAAATTTTAGGAACATGCAGGTAAAATTAACAACGAAAAATTATTATTCAATAAGTTTTGTTAGTAAAGCGTAACAATCCAAAAACTGTTCCACAATCCATTTTTTAAATTGCGTTTATAGGTTTCTAAATTATTTGATAATTTAAAATGAGTTGGTACACTATCAAAAATATTTTTTTGAACACAAATAATAGGCATGTTTTTGAGAAGACGCTTTATTATAATATACAATTAACCAATAAAAATCATTAAGGCAACAATAAATAATAAAGATAAATAAGGAAACATAAAGAAACAAATAAAATAAATATAAGAATGAAAAGTAAACGCAATATCACAGCAAAATTGTATTCCCTGTGTGGGAACGGGGGTTAGAATATTCCCAACGCCCAGGAGTCTGGCGGGTCGTAAAACGCGACCAAAAGACATCCCAAATTTTTTCTCGGTTAAGGGAATTCAATTTCATTCCAGACTAATCATTTTCAATCCAGATTCATAAATTTCGTTTCCAGATTCATAATCTCTTAAAGAATTAAAGTAAATATAAAAGACTAAAAGACATCCCAAAATTTTATTCCCTGTGTGGAAAACGGGGTTTAGAATATTTCCACCGCTTAGGAGTCTAGCGGGTCGTAAAAGGCGACCAATAGACGTCCAAAAACAAGGAACGAATAAGAAAAAGCATAAAGTAAATAGATAAATATAAAGTACAAAGTTTGTACTTCAGATTGTTAACAATGATGGAATAAAAATAAATAAACACGTCTATGGTAAATTTTTCAAGGTTAAGCTTAGTGAAAAGCACAATACGAAGATATTAAAACAATTTTCTTATTCGGTACCAAAACAATAAATAACTACTAACAATATTTTTAATAAAAGTAGATATCAGGGTACAGTTACGTAAGAAAAACAAATAATGGGAATTAATACTAAGTAAGAATATTTTAAACTTACTAACATAGTAGGAATAAAAAGGGAAATAGAATGTTGGGGAGCCTCTCAGTTTTCCGTTATGTTGGAAAATTCCTGATTGCTAGCTCGCCTTGGACGTTAATGGACTGTATTGAATTATTTCTTCACTGAATTATACACTCGTTGAAAGCAAAGTAGGTAATTTATTTGCTATAAATTTACACGAACAGTTTAACATTTAAACATGTGAACAATAATTACTTTCGCAGAGCGGACCTTTTCGCGTGCTGTCTCGCTGACAGACGGATTTGTAAGTGAGTTTTTAGAATCGGAAGCCCGCCCGGCAGTCTACTGCGCACAGTATGAATTCAGAATGCAAGAGAGGCGGCAAAAGTTTATAAAGTCCTTAACATACCGCCCGCCTTGGAAAGGGCAACCTTTCAAATAAAACAGTACAGAGTTGACATGTAACAGCTAGAGTAAAACATGCAACATGAACACACACATATACAAAGCATAATAGTACATGGATCTTAATCGAGTACAAGAAAACCCGAACAATGGGGAGCCAAAAGGCCTTACGAACACTGCGCTGAACGCTAACGCACTAGTTCACAACACTAGGTAGCGGGCACAATTTGGCGAAGGATCGTTTCACGATTTCTGACACAGTGTTCACTGACGCCACACGCGTAACGCCGTCAAGGCCAGGGTGCAGCTCGGTGACCCGGCCTAACCTCCACTTCAGAGGGGGTAGATTGTCATCCTTGATGAGGACCATGGAACCAGGCTGGAGGTCCGAAAGATGCGTGCGCCATTTGGTGCGCTGTTGGAGTTCCGAGATGTACTCTTTACTCCATCTCTTCCACACATTCTGGTGAAGTTGTTGTATTCTCTGGTATTTAGACAGCCGAGACTCGGCTATCTCAGTAACGTTGGGATCAGGCAGTGACACCAACGGACGACCAATCAGGAAATGAGCAGGAGTCAAAGGCTGAAGGTCGTTTGGATCAGAGGACAAAGGAGACAGGGGTCGGGAGTTTAAGGTCGCTTCCACCTGTGCCAGCAAAGTGCAAAATTCATCGTAATTTAGACTAGCGTTACCTATAACGCGCCGTAGGTGATGTTTGGATGACTTAATTCCGGCCTCCCACAATCCGCCAAAGTGGGGACTGTGCGCGGGTATAAAATGCCAAGCTACTCCGTCGCTCGCGACTGACTCGGAAATAGAAAGGCCTTGTTCCGCAAGAAAATTGCCTAATTCGAAAAATTCGGAATTAGCGCCGACAAAGTTAGTGCCATTGTCTGAATAGACATGGAGCGGTTTGCCTCGACGAGCCACAAACCGGCGAAAAGCCATTAAGAAGGTTTCAGTAGAAAGGTCAGCGACCAATTCAAGGTGCTCTGCTTTTGTGACAAAACAATAAGCTGTAACTCGTTGTAAGCGAGCGAAGCTTGAATACTGATTGAACGGAAATGGTTCAACAGAGGTTACAGGAAGACTCTGAACTTCTTTTTTGAATTCTGGAAGCTCAGCATGAACATGTTTGGAAGCAGGCCAAGATGCCTCGCCTTCGCTTAGCCAGGTGGGACCATGCCACCAAAGGCTTAACAGACCCAGCGGGTCAAATATCTGCGATCTTTCAGACAAGATGCTACGCTTGGTAGCCTCACCACTTGTAGAATTTGAAATATGGGATATTTCAGACAAGCTGCTACGATTGGTAGCCTTACCACTTGTAGAATCTGAAATATTGAACATGGAAGTAGGCCAAGATGCCTCACTTTCGCTTAGCCAGGTGGGACCGTGCCACCAAAGGCTTGACAGACCCAGCGGGTCAACTATCTGGGAAATTTCAGACAAGCTGCTACGATTGGTAGCCTTACTACTTGTAGAATCTGAAATCTGGGATATTTCAGGCAAGATGCTACGCGTGGTAGCCTTACTACTTGCAGAATCTGAAATATTCTCTACTGATAAGAATCTTTTCTGAGCGATTTGCAATGAATCACCCAATACCTCTACAGGTTCCTTGAGAGGGATAGAGACAACGAATCGACCATTCGCTTCTCGTTGCGTGTTTTGCACGAAATGTGCCTCACAGGCGTTCTCTTCATTTGTGCGGACCTTTTCCTATGGGTAATGTTCGAGTTGCCAAAACCTAGCAATGGGGTCAGAAGCATCCTCGATCGTGCCAAGATTGCACTGTACAGGGTACGCAGAAGGGGGGCCTGTAGGGCCAGAAACAATCCAACCAAAACGAGTTTTTTGGAGGATGGGAAGATTTGGGCCTAGACCAATTTGTCCAATACAAAGGAGCTGCCAGAAAATGGGCGAACCAATGAGAATGTCGATGGTGCCCGGTTGGTCATAGGACAGATCTGCTAACTTGATGTTATCAGGAACCTTGAAGCTGTTTTGCTGGACGCGAAAACTTGGGGTTGTACCTGTAATCTCATCGAGAACAAGACAGGATAGACCAATACTGTATGAGGTGTGAGGGGCTTGCAGCTTGATATCACACCTAGCCTTGATTTGAGAAGTGGCTTTACTTAAGCCAGAAACAGTAACGTTGACTTCGCGAGTTGGAAGCTTCAACCTTTTACACAAATCTGAACGTATGAAGTTCGATTGGGAACCGGAATCCAGCAGGATTCGCACAACATGAGGCGTACCATCATCAGCGATGAGTTTAGCGGTAGCCGTAGGTAAGAGTACCTGCAAAGCATTCGAACAGAATGCCGAAATCGATTGGTTTAGTTCAACAGGGGTTTCTGCCGACATCGCAGATCCTGGTTGACTAGAAGAAGCATTTTGAGGTTTATCCTCATGCAGAAGGGTGTTGTGCCTTGATTTGCACTTTCTACACGTATATTTGGAGCTACAGCGGCTCGAAAGGTGACCCTGAGTTAGGCAATTAAAGCATACACGAAGCTCTTTTGCCTTTGAATTTCTGTCAAGAGAAGACAGCTTGACAAACGTATCGCATTTGTACAAGGGATGAGATCCTTTACAAAATGGACACGAAGGGGTACCTGACACAAATGATTTCGAATGTACCTTGGAAGACTTTTCGGGTACAAGCTTAATATTTTTTACTTCCAGAGTTTCTAGAAGATTTGCTGTGTTTTGTAGAAATTCCTTGAACTCGTCAAGATTAGGCAGGTCAGAACTTGACCGGTTTCTAAGGACCTCCCATTCACGGAATGTCGTGGGGTCCAGTTTTTTAGAAACGACATAAATGATAACAACATCAAGAAGCTCGCTTTCGGTTGCTAACGATTTAATTGCTGTAAAATGTTTGAATAACATATCGCTAATCGTACGTAATTTAGTTGCAGATTCCTTACTGCACGATTCAAGTTCGAATATAGCATTGAGGTGGTTATGAATCAGAATTTTTGGATCATTGTAACGATTACACAATGCATCCCAAGCTAGAGTATAATTACTCGCAGTAAACTCTAAACTTTTATAATTTGGCTTGCATCACCCTGTAAACTAGCCTTTAAGTAATGCAGCTTTTGAATATTAGTTAGCGTTTGATTCTCATGAATTAAACTAATAAAAATCTCACGAAATTCCAACCACTCTGACACGTTCCCTGAATATTTGGGAATCGAAATGGTAGGAAGGCGTACAGCTCGATTATTGCAATGCGAACTGCAATTTGAATGCGTTGATCTCACGCTACCATTAGGAGATCCAGAACGATCTGGTGCAACATCAGACTGCTTGTTGTATTCATTAATCAAATATTTAGCTTGCGAGATTGCAAAATAATAAGAATCTTCAAATTCTACTTGATGTTGCATTTCAGATTCTACATCCTTACTGGTTTCTAAAATTTGCTCATAAACCGCATAATATTCTGATAACAAGGTGGCTGTATCATTCAATCTTTCTTGCAATTGAATAATCTGAGCGCTAGATAAGAATTGATCTTCATCGTGAATTGTTTGCAAAGATTGCACGTGATTTGCGAAACGCGTAAGCTTGCCTTTGATAGAGCCTCGTACTCTTACAAGTGGATCCATAATTGTTGAAATTAAAACAATTTAGCAGATAGAACTAACTTTTCGTACGCCACTGGCACGGAATTTGTTTACAACGCAGACAGCGCTGATAACGACGCGAGAAACTTGGCGCTAATGACGCAGAAAACGACCCTGGTACGACGCGAGATTATTAACTTGTGACTAAATTGTACTCACGCACAACGAAATAGCTTGGCATTTCACGCAATTAAAATGTTTATATGACTCATAAATCATTTGTTTACGCAATAATACGCAGCTGAAATTATGCACATGCAGAGACACAAATTCATGCATAGGAAATCTCACAAAGGAAATTAGGCTTACATTGATATTGTTGCATGTGCCGCTTTTTTTGTTTCTGTGGTTTGAACTGCCGTCTCGTCTGCAGCTGGCCGCTGCCTTCACACCTGCACGAATTTGGCGCGAGACTCGGCGTTTGGCTATCTCGCTCTCACGTTGCTAGCACCGTATGCTGTCTTCCTTCCTCTCGTTAAGGACGAAAACTGCTTGTTGTACTTACTTGCCTTGTACAACTGCGACTCCAGGCCGATGATCCATGCGGCACGAAGGAACAATGTGGCTTTTCCGGGCTCGTACTAATCCGGATCGATGGACCAATGTTGGGGAGCCTCTCAGTTTTCCGTTATGTTGGAAAATTCCTGATTGCTAGCTCGCCTTGGACGTTGATGGACTGTATTGAATTATTTCTTCACTGAATTATACACTCGTTGAAAGCAAAGTAGGTAATTTATTTGCTATAAATTTACACGAACAGTTTAAAATTTAAACATGTGAACAATAATTACTTTCGCAGAGCGGACCTTTTCGCGTGCTGTCTCGCTGACAGACGGATTTGTAAGTGAGTTTTTAGAATCGGAAGCCCGCCCGGCAGTCTACTGCGCACAGTATGAATTCAGAATGCAAGAGAGGCGGCAAAAGTTTATAAAGTCCTTAACATAGAATAAGGGGAATTACAATTAATTTAAATCATTTTTAAACATATAATTAACTGATAACTAATAATAAACAGACGAAGCTAAAAAGAGAAACAGTTATTTTATCAAATATAAATAAAGTTCATTTTCAATACAATAATATATGATTATTTTTTAAATGTTATTAAAGATTAAAAACTTGTTTTGTTTCTCATTTGAGTTTCAGTGGGAATTGTTTAAATGAAAAAGATGATTTTAACTAAGAATTATGAAATTTATAATTAAGTGATAATCTTTGCAAATTAATCTTTTGCACCAATAATATGAACGCGAAGCTAAAAAGAGAAACGGTTGCAATAAAAACCAATTTTAATTTTCAATATAATAACATATGAATATTTTTTTTTAATTTTATTTTTCAATGATTTTCAACTTATTTTATGTTTCTAATTCGAGTTTCAACATTAATGGTTAAACCAAATATTTGATTTTAACTAATAAGATTTAAAGTGGGAATTAGAAACATTACTTATTCAAAATTCATGTTACTGATAAGTTAACAAAAATGCTCACACCGTTGTTGACATTAATATCAAGTGAATAGTGCGCGTACAAGTTCGCTATTATAACATACAAAGGAACAAACCCAACTACATTACATCAGTATCCAGCCAGGACATAGCCGATTGCCCAAATCCACAGCAGGACTACAAGGAAAAATCATACAAAGGAATGAATTTAAGCAATATAAAGTTTACGCATTTTTGGTAAAGGTTACATAAAATATAACCCAGTATGGGATGCATCAAAGTTTCTTAAAGGTAGCCGAAGGTCAGAGAACCGCTTTTAAGGCACCAGGAAAATACCCAAATGTGAGATGCATTTAAGGTCCTCAAGGGTAGCCAAAGGTCAGCGAACCGTTGTTAAGGCACCAGGACAAGAAGAATAATGAAGCGTACATAGATATGAAAGTATAAGAATTTATAATGAAGTAATACGAAAAATATAAATTAATGGTACCACTACAGCAATAGGAAGCGTAGTAGGTGAAGTAACCGAAGACGCCAAATGCGAATGAGGATCGTACAATGAAGACGATTACTCTTAGTCAAAGTTATAGTAACTGCACCAATACAAAGGAATACGAAGGATTATTATGCTACAGTAAAATAAGAAGAAAAGTAAATTAGCTTAAATTCAAAAGTTTCATGTGAATATACAACAGCCATTGTGTAAATTCTAGTTATGAAGAAATGGTATGGGATTACTACAAGGGCTCAGCTAATGTACCATGGGAAAGCAGAAGTAATAGCGCAAATAAATAAAATAACGATTCAAACGTTACTAATCGAAGAAGAAAGATAACATTTTCACCTCATCATTAAATAAAATCAACCACTTTCTACAGTTTTCCACTTTTAATTATCCTTTACTCTGGAGGCCGTCATGCCTGCAACAATAGCCTCTGTTGCGCCTTCCTTTTCCTTTACCATTGGAAATAAATTCCAAACACAATCATAAATAAATATGAAGACGAAGATATACGAATAATAATATAATATTAGTAAATAAATAGTTAAGACAAATAAATAATAAATAGTAATAATGAAGCCCGAAATAAATACAAAGAAGAGGTGCGAATAATAAAATAAAAATTTATAAAGGCAACAACACGAATGAAAAGGATAGAAAAATAAGATATTGCAGAGGAGGAAGTAAACAAATTATCGGAAGGAAGAAGACAGAGCCGAAAAACAGCAGCCTACAACAGAAGGATGACACTCCACGTCAACATAACAGTGAAACGCGAAGTGCGGGAGTGTTTCAAAAGCAGAGTATTAAAACAAAATTAGTGGACATATTATAATAAAAATGAGTGTAGTGCGAAGTAAACTGCGCCACAGAACAGAGCAATAAAAACAAGTGAGCGCAAAAACACGGTATGAAGCACAAAGACACTTTAGCGCAATAAATTAAGGAAAATGGGTAAATATAATCAGCATTAAGATTTAATTCCACTTAGAGGTCAAGGGTTTTGGTTAAAAAAGCAGACATGTCCATAAGGACATGCCTACTTTTAAAAAGCGGGGAGTAGTGTAACAACCCGCAAGAAATTGCATTATATTTATAAATCTTATAGATTTTAAGTTGTCATGAGGAAGAATAAAACAGTAGAGGGTTTGTACCAGTTCTAGCGCCGCACCTCCACACCTCTACTACAAAGGCTTGTTGCAGGTCTGTCTCTCTCCGACACGTGTAAAGGTATATGTCTATCTGTGTCTACAGAGCAGTGTTACCAACATACAGGGTGTTCCTTAAAAAGTTTATGTAACTAGATGAAGTCCCTAGATTAGTTACTAGATTTGGGCGGTAAATCTAAATTTAGCACGTGTAAAGGTATGTGTCTATCTCTGTCTACAGAGCAGTGTTACCAACATACAGGGTGTTCCTTAAAAAGTTTATGTAACTAGATGAAGCCCCTAGATTAGTTACTAGATTTGGGTGGCAAATTTAAATTTAACACTTGTAAAAGTATATGCCCAGCTCCACCTACAAAGCAGTGTTACCAACTTACAGAGTGTTCTATAAGAAAGTGCATGTAACTATTGAAGTCTCTAGATTTAAAATAGGCGACTAGATTTAAGCATTAAATTTAAATTTAGTAGTCTCTGTTGTTGTCTAACGAGTTACTCAGATATATGTACATCAACCCGTACTAATACAACCGATGAACCAACGAAGTCGAGAACTAAAGTTGCCAATAACAACACAACTGCGAGTTTTGCAGGCTCGGCTTACCGATGCGTCTAGGTAACCTCAACACCTTCGTAAAGGTGTCTCAACCTCAAGCTAGTTAAAGTCAGAGTAGGTATATTAATTTTACATAATACAGGTTAAACAGCATCTGAGGATTAAGATTGTTTGCATGCTAAATAGTACACTATCACTAGGATAACTGATAAATAATTCCACACAATCATAATTTTAGTTAAAACACTCGCCTGTATGTAGCAACGCAAATCCTTAAAACTGTTCGAGGAGCTGAAACATCAATATTCCATGTAACCCTCTAGTAGAACGATCTCCCCTCATGTTATACACAGCAGAGAGGTTCAACTCGATGCGAACTGTAAGAGTGATTGAGTCGAGGGTGATGGAGTTAGCAACGGTGGAGACGCTCAAGCCTACAAAGTTGAAGTTGTGTAGATGAATGTTGCATACTTGAATAAATAGATATTAATCAAAACGCTCACAACCAACACCAACAACTACACCACAACTAATATCAATCTATACCAACCAACAACGATAACTACTACCACAACCAACACCGACAACTACCTCCACAACCAACAACGATAACTACTACCACAACCAACAAACCAGCAAACTACTTCCACAACTAACACCAATAAACCCAATCTGTACCAACAACTACTTCTACAACCAACCAACACCAACAACTACTATTACAACTACACCAACACCAGTATAAACTTCGATAATTCAATAAAACACAGAATACATACATACAACATTTTATTTTATTTATCTATCTTACACTTCAAAAGTCTTAAACATCTATATAACATATGTTCAAAAAGTATTTGAACTAGATGAGGCTATACACAGTAAGATGAACGACCGATCGACCAACCCCATCAACTAGCCGACCAACTGATTGACTTAGTATACAAATATACAATAGCTTCAAATTTCTTAATAGTTTAGTGTAGATTATACTACAGACTAATTCAATAAAGCATAGAATACATATAACATTTTATTATATCTATCTACTATAAATATCAAAGTTTAAACAAATTTCTGTTAACTACGATGTTGCTATCCGATTGATGAATGGTGAATTTTTTAACACGTTGCCGGAATTTTATAATGACCCCAAGCTAGAGTCATATGCGTTCCAGGAATGATGTACCTTTTATCATCTTCTGGAGAAAGGGCAACCTTGTTTTTAATTTCCGTGTATAACTGATGGTTATACGATCTAAACTGCCTCATCGTTTTATATATAGTTTTGTTATGTAACACAACACCCTCATAATCATCCATATCAAGCTCATTTTTAATAATCGCGGTTTGAACTCCTTTAGCCTTTTTTGTGAATTCACCCTCCACATCAACTATGTAGGCTTTAGCACCTGTTCCATAGAACTTCCAAATAATCTTACCCCCATACTCATCTTTCATTCTGCCTATTACAGATTTTGTTATAGGCATATCAAAACGATTATTTGGTAAATAGTTAGATGTATCAAAATACTCTAAGTTCTTTTTCATATCATCATAAAAATTTTCTGTAAATAGTTCTAGAATTAACGAATCAGTGTCGGTGTAGGCTAAAAGAGCCTTATCCTCATACTTTTCTTTAATAAAATTATAATAGAAGTTATACATAATAAATTTAGACAAGTCCAGAACACAGAAACCTATGTAGATGGGTTTGTTGTAGACCACTTTAAGTCGCTCCATTTGTATAGCTACAAAGTCTTCACTTATAATGGTTAAGTTTTTAAAATTCGGTTTGGAAATTAACGATTCTGCCCCCAACCTTTTACCTATATTTTCCCAATGTGTAATAAGCCGTATATCTACTCTTTTATCAACATTTTCCATTGTTTTTCCAAATACCGCGTTATTCATTAATTTGTAAAACGTTTTCTCGAACTCGTTGACAGCCTGATTCCTCCTCACGGTATTTAAATCAACATACTTTTTTAACCAAGGAGATTGTGAGAATGATAAGATGCGGTGGACTTTCCGTAATTTTAACCCAGCATTTAAACATTGCTGTAGATTTTGGTAGTGTATAATGTATTTCTCTTTCGGATTTAAATTCGCGATTAGCTTAGTGTATTTAGAGTTTGGTGGCGATATATTTTCAGGACAAAATGGAAGTTCGTTATGAAGATCGTGTAATGATTCAGGATAATCTAAATCAACTTCCAAAACATATCCAAGATTAGAAGTGTTTAGAATTTCATTAATGTTAAAATTTTGAATTTCAGAATCGGATAACCATTGAAATCCGCCTGTTGGTAGATCCATAGATAAGGAAGCCCCATAAAGATTTGTTGCGTCGACGTATGACAGATAAGACGTTTGTTTGTTAGGATTAAAGGTCGACATGAATGGGTTATTAGCCTTAACTGCTCTTTTGCTACACTGACAGAGTCCGCCACGAATGCCTTTTTGAAAAAAATGCACCATATCTATATCAGTTAGTAATTCTAGTTCTATGTCAGTATATTTTAGCATCGCATTCCAGCTTAAACCAGGTGCAGTATAAAAATGACATGGATCTAGTTTATAAGTTTCCATGCAAACATATCGAAAGTTTTCAAAAATGTCTGCTAGCAACAACACATCAGATTTCAAGTATATATCCGAATAATCACCTAATGTTTTACACTTGAAAACCCCCCACACCATCTTTGCACGTTCATAAGCCGATTCTGATATTTCACTGTTAGTTAAGCCGTTATAAAATTGTTCACGTGTGGGTAGTAGCGGATCATCTAACCGTTCCATGCTGTCAACGTAAGAATAGGGAAATACACCCTTCTGTCTAATTAAGCTAAACTTTTCCCCTTCTCCAAAATATTTCTTAATTTCTGTACATTGTTCTACCCCCAAATTTTTAGCTAACTTTTCCAAGCTCATAGGCATAAATCTAAATGAATCTAAAAATCTCAATTTCATAAAAACGTTTTTTTCTTTGCCATTCTTATCAACAATTGTTTCTACGGGTATATGTTTCGTAAAAGAGATATACTTTTCTTTGTTTGTAGCTATTACATCAATTTTGCTTTCATCTAATCCCAAAGCTTTTATAAATAAATGAGCATCATAATTTGACAAATTGTGAAAGAATATTGGAATAAAATTCGAAAGTTTAAAATTTAGATTGCATATATTATGAGCAGGTCCACGGTATTTACCAGTTAAGTGACAATGATCTTTCACCCTCTCATCACTATCCAGAAACGGCTTTTCACATATATGACAGCTTGCTGCTATTTTGTGAACTAGTTTTTCATTTTCGGTTAGATTATTTATTGGAACTATATGTTTCAGGTGATTCACATAAATTTCCTTTATGTCAGCGGCTATTCGCTCACAAAAAACTTGAGCACAATCAAAACCTCGGTAAGATTCAAACTTTGAAAGGGAGTCGTCGTAAGAGCATTTTATATAATATGCGAAACTATAGGGTGTGTGCATATGAGTTTTTTGAGAAAATGGTTTATTACTGTCTTGCTGACAGTATTGAAGTGGTACGAGCATCGACTCGAAATCTACATATACAACGAATGGAAGTTTTAATTTTTGTTCAAACGATTCAAATTTTAAAATATTTTGTGGCAACGTGTTTCCAAATTTATTCAATCGCGGTTCAGTAGTTGGCAATATAACTCGAACATTTTTACAATCGTGTTGTTGATGTAATGCCAAACGTTCTGAAGTAGTAAAATTCATCAGGCAACCATCACAGAAACTTTTCTTATGCCCATCGGTTGATAACTGATGATTGACAAGCCTTGATAAATTTTTAATGAGACAGTAGTGTAATCCACCTTCATTATCATCAATTAATAACAGATTTACATGAACATCTCGTTTTCTTTTCGTGAAGTGTAATGGCCCACTAATTTCATATTTGATTTTTCCATTTTCATATATAGAATCTAAACTATATACATTAATGGAAATATCATTTTGCAATTCAAATTTTGATATATCGCGCAACTTCACAGGAAACTCAATTCCTGCAAAATTTAATTCATTCTGATATTTTATATATTTAGTTATACGACAAGCATCCTTATCAACAGGATGTAAAGCGGCCAATACACTCCACATAAAACAACGATTATCAGCATTTTGAATGTTAATTACAGCCTTCCTATTTTTAATTGTTTGCGGTAGTGGAATATATGTTGAAGCCCTTAGAGGACTATATTTGTTAATATTCAACTCGATAAACAACAACCTTTCCAGAGCCCATCCACTCTCTCTTTCTTGAAACTCGCTAACTTTATTGTCGATGATATCGATGAAATAATTATAAAGTTCGTTTAGGTTTGTTGATGAAGTGCAAACTTTGAATTTGGTGTTAAATGATTTTACTTCTTTTAGATCTTTCGATTGTAATGTGAAAAGTCCAAACAATTCAATATTAATCTTCACAGCACCATGCTTACCCAAACTTGCCACAATGGAGTCAACACATTTTTGCTTCAAAATCTTCAGATATTGTTTCACATCCACATAAATTTTTGTATCGGCTGTAGTAATACGGTATGTTGCTATTCGGTGCTTAAAGGATTGGTTTATTACTGTAACACCACCCCCTTCGCCCACGCACGTCTTGTTTTTATGTTGTAGGCTTCTACAATGCTGCATTATGTATTTTCTCAAGACAGATACATCACATACTTCACATCTTGTTGTATCGCCTTGAATTTGAATGCTACCATCAACACAAGTTTGTTTAGGCTTAGGTGTCAGTTTAACACCATCTTCTAACTTCCTTTTCCGTAAACCATGTTTTTCAACCTGATGTTTTCGAAAATGCCTCAAACTTGAAAATGTAACCCCACATACTTCACATAACTGGGATAGTGGTATACAATAACCTTCTTGATGTCTGCGTAGGCTATCTTTCCGAGTGAACTGCTTGTTACACACATCACAAGTAAATTGCTTCATCTTCACGCTACGAGATAGTGCTAAAAACAGAATGAAGTGAGAGCTCTCCATTAACCCTCGAAGACTATATTATTACCTGCTATAGTTGAATATAACCGAACACTTCTGATATTATATGAAGATGCTGTATCCTCAACTGGTATTCCCAATACAATTATTAGTGAAGCTATCGATACAAATCGGAACTGAAACTGGTGAATACGTCTTTAAATCAGGAAACAACAGCTGCAACAATGAATACGATATTAGTATTAAGCTTTAACGCTGAGCGGATAAATAGATACAATAAAATTTTCCCCAAGTCCGAGCTGATTGCGATTGTCTAATTTCAAGGTCAACCAGACATTAAACCCATCTTACTATCACATGTGAAACGCTTGAACACCCGATCCACCCTTCAATTTTCAACCCGACGACATCTTACCACAATTTAATAAACCGCAGAGCACCCGAGAGCGCCTATGACCACCACCGAACGGCTGAAGCACAACTGAGAAATATTTCAAGGATGGCACGTCTTTTATATACCCAGCTACACTGCAGCAGCAAGCAAGGACATTTCTAAAACCACCCCCCCACCACTCATCATCAAAATTAAAAATCAAAGTTGGCAGAAACTTCAGTGCTCTAACGTTCTCAGCAGTTACTACAGCGCAAATTAATCTAAGTAAAACAAGCATTAAACTCATCTTACTATCACATGCGAAACGCTTGAACACTCCACCCACCCCTCAATTTTCAACCCAACGACTGCTTACCAGCACAACTGAGAAATATTTGAAGGATGGCACGTCTTTTATATACCCAGCTACACTGCACCAACAAGCAAGGGCAGTTCTTAAACCACCTCCAACCACTCATCATCAAAATTAAAATCAAGGTCAACACAAACTCCAGTGCTCTAACGTTCGTAACAGCTACTACAGCGCAAATTAATCTAAGTCAAAACAATAATAACTGGTTTTACAAATATTAGTGAACTCGAGCGAATTACGAGAACACTTGTGAAAAATCCGCTCGAAACCCCTCGGTAGTCGATTTACCCCCCTTATCATAATTCATAATACAGAAATATCAACCCCAAAATCAAACTTCTTCAACCACTCCTTTATGAGAAGCAGTAATTACAATGAAAATTTTTGCAAGTTCAGGTTTAAAACAAAAAAAATCAGATAATTCTACTTGTTCCATATCCCATCCATGTGATACCAGTTATATCGATACTTTAATATCTTCATAAATGCAGTACTTAATATTATTATTAATAGTACTACATTTCATTGCTAAAACTAAAAGCAGCAGTTAATAATTAAGTTCTACGATTATTATTTTCATACAACTTTGTTCACCTTTTACAACTATTCACTGACAGTTAAACAAATAATGCTGAATATATCAATCCTGTATTACATAATAAACTAATATCGCATGTATTCATGTGTAGAATAGCTCTGTTATATTTTAATATATTTCATCAATCAACCGATCAGTGACGTCAGAGACATCAAACCCTTCAAGTCTGACAAATATGAAAAGATCTAGTTTCAAAAGTGAGATTTAGGGAGACTGACAATCTACATGAAAAGGAGTGGTGGCGGTACTACCACACGGTTCTTAAGCACCATCATATTGGGTTTTACTAAAATACTCGCTCGAATAAAAAATATAAAACTATAAACTACACCATCCATACATGTAAATACTAAACACAATCCTCAATGCTTTAGGTTTATACATATTCCACATAATACGCGCCTCTTCATATAATAATTGCAGCTAACATCAATACAGAGAAATGACGTAAATTGTATGAGAAATAATACATATAGTGTTTCTATATCTACACTACCAATACACGCCACATTCTATCAGTACATCATGATAAATTAAAGGTGATCTTATTGGCCGATCAGCAGCATCACGTATAAATTACTTTTAATATACAACTGCAAGGTGTTGCAGCCTTGGTTAACAAATGGTATAGGTAACATGCTATCACAACGCTATAGATCAAAGCATAATCGCCGCATACAAAGACAACACAAGCAGTTGATTACTGATAAAACGTTTTACGTGTATAATTATTCTATATAATACGTACCTCTTCTTGCAACAAATACAGCTAAACGAAATCTCGATGTTGACTGCAAAATCAGCTAAGCTCACCCAGCAAATCTTCAAGTCAATATACCTCTTGCTATCGATGTTAGGTACTTATACCTAGAACATAATAATTGCAAAAACAATTCAAATCACTTATAAAAATTAACGAAAATACAGTGGAGAATATATGTCTTAATACCAGCAAAACAAGTTCAAAACTATAAACCAGCAAACCGGAGGCAAACCCTCTTCTAAATTTAAAACACACCTACTACTATCAATGTTAAAACACTACCCTTAAAAATTTAAGCATTCCTATTTGACATCACACCTACCTAGTATAAGAGTCTCTCTATTCCAAAACCACCAAAAAATCGAATGGATGGGCGCGTGTTCCCTCCTTCTAACAGCTGTTTGAAAAAGATAGTTCTCCAAATTGCTCAAGCTCATAAACCCGCGGATAACCTTTGTCTTGAATACACAAACCTAAGCGGTGAGACTAGATTCCCACAATTGCAACAAGCGTCAAATGTTAGAATTGTTTTCAACTCCAGAACCTACAAAAAGAAAAAAACCAGATAGAACACAGTAAATCGAACAGATTAATAAAGCTTCTAAATCATATTTTAGCATATAAAAACAATACCCACAGACTTTAAATTTAATGTGTGAAATATTCTAAGACAACCTTTAAAACCAGAAAAAATAAGGGAAATACCCCCTGAAACAGTTGGTAATTTAACAAAAATAATTTGAAAATAAGAATCGGATAGACACTGCGGATATTATATTTGCATAGTATATTATTATGAATACAAAATCTGTAAAACAACGTTTAACAGATTCATTGTTTACCAAACTCTGTAAAGTTGAATATTTCTACGTGAGCGTATGGTGAATGCAAACATCGATACCTAAATCGAAGATGTTAATTTGCATAACAATTTATACACTCTTATCTAACCTAAATCGAAGATGTTAATTTGCATAACAATTTATACACTCTTATCTAACCTACCTAGCGTCCTGACCCTTCCAGCAACTGTTTGAAAAAGATAGTTCTCCAGATCACTCAAGTTCGTAAACACGCGGCTAACCCCGGTCTCGAATGCAAAGCTATGCAGCGAAAAGTGGCTTCAGAGTTTTTACGCACGCCAAATACCGGAAATTCTAACAACTCCAAATCTGCAAACAAGAAAAACAGATAGAACACAGTAATTCGATTAGAGAAGTAAAAAAACTTCTAAATTATATTTTTTTATATATAACTACGAAAATAGTTCACTATAGCAATGTTTTTTTGCACATTACTAAAATATCTCGTAAACACATGTTATTATCAAGAACAAATTTTAAAAAATGCATCCTATTACCTTACTAACGCACTTTCAGCTACGCCCCAAGATTGTTTATACAATATGGCTGCGCTTACAAGCTGCAATAGCTTTCGTCAACACATCGATGTGCATTCCAACGCAACTAAAGAGCAACTGAGATAGGGCTACTGAAAATTAGGGCTTATATAACTTCCGCGCACCTCTGCCTTGACCTCACACATATGAGAGTATAATATCGGCTTAACTTAGGCACACCTCTAAAACTGTGCAATATTTTATTTTGTTATCCATTTGTAAAGTAAATTAAAAATTATAACCAAATTCTGTCAGTTACAACTTTTGTGCAAAAAAATTGTCCTAAATGATATCTCATAAGCCTTTGAAAGCGTCACTGTAGAAAAGCGCATCGTTTATGTACTTAATTGTTTTTGCTTAAATAAACGTGTTAGAATCTATCATACAAACATTTGCAAAGTTCAAACTACCTTCAGTTACCCCATTTCAAGGACGTCAGATACAGTAAACCCACGTGAAATATTCGTACCACCCCTACATTTCAACCCGATACATATAATATCGAATGCACTACTCACCCCCCAATTTAATGAAACACAAAGAACTCGTGAACGTCTTGATTACAACCGGACGGTTAAAACCCATTTCTCATTTAAAAATTATTATGACAACTACATCCCCAACCAATCAAATGAAAGTTACTTCTAGTTCCTAGGAATTAATAGTGTTACGTAACAACATAAGCTTTTGTGTCAGTAAGAGAAACACCAGCTTTAATGACAGATTTTGATTTTTAAGACTGTTGCGGAAAAAAGCACCTCTATTTTATCAAATCAACAAATAAAGGAAAAACATGGCGTCTGAAATCGCACTCGACGCCGGACGTGTTACTAAATTTAAAAAATAAGTTTATACTTACAAAAAAGAAATGGCCATCCGTTTTACAAAAATACTGCATATCCGGGAAACCTCGTTAAAATAACCAAACACTCAGCGCCAATTTGATGGTTTAAAAGCCGCTAATTTCCACTTTGAAACATAATTTTAATCCAAAACAATTCAGCAGCACAAATAACATTGAAACACTGGCTTTTAGGAACGGCGAGGCCTCCACGACGAGACGCACAAGAATGCAGTTTTTAGCGAACCGGTCGACCGGTTCGCTAAAAACTGCATTCTTGTGCGTCTCGTCGTGGAGGCCTCGCCGTTCCTAAAAGCCAGTGTTTCAATGTTATTTGTGCTGCTGAATTGTTTTGGATTAAAATTATGTTTCAAAGTGGAAATTAGCGGCTTTTAAACCATCAAATTGGCGCTGAGTGTTTGGTTATTTTAACGAGGTTTCCCGGATATGCAGTATTTTTGTAAAACGGATGGCCATTTCTTTTTTGTAAGTATAAACTTATTTTTTAAATTTAGTAACACGTCCGGCGTCGAGTGCGATTTCAGACGCCATGTTTTTCCTTTATTTGTTGATTTGATAAAATAGAGGTGCTTTTTTCCGCAACAGTCTTAAAAATCAAAATCTGTCATTAAAGCTGGTGTTTCTCTTACTGACACAAAAGCTTATGTTGTTACGTAACACTATTAATTCCTAGGAACTAGAAGTAACTTTCATTTGATTGGTTGGGGATGTAGTTGTCATAATAATTTTTAAATGAGAAATGGGTTTTAACCGTCCGGTTGTAATCAAGACGTTCACGAGTTCTTTGTGTTTCATTAAATTGGGGGGTGAGTAGTGCATTCGATATTATATGTATCGGGTTGAAATGTAGGGGTGGTACGAATATTTCACGTGGGTTTACTGTATCTGACGTCCTTGAAATGGGGTAACTGAAGGTAGTTTGAACTTTGCAAATGTTTGTATGATAGATTCTAACACGTTTATTTAAGCAAAAACAATTAAGTACATAAACGATGCGCTTTTCTACAGTGACGCTTTCAAAGGCTTATGAGATATCATTTAGGACAATTTTTTTGCACAAAAGTTGTAACTGACAGAATTTGGTTATAATTTTTAATTTACTTTACAAATGGATAACAAAATAAAATATTGCACAGTTTTAGAGGTGTGCCTAAGTTAAGCCGATATTATACTCTCATATGTGTGAGGTCAAGGCAGAGGTGCGCGGAAGTTATATAAGCCCTAATTTTCAGTAGCCCTATCTCAGTTGCTCTTTAGTTGCGTTGGAATGCACATCGATGTGTTGACGAAAGCTATTGCAGCTTGTAAGCGCAGCCATATTGTATAAACAATCTTGGGGCGTAGCTGAAAGTGCGTTAGTAAGGTAATAGGATGCATTTTTTAAAATTTGTTCTTGATAATAACATGTGTTTACGAGATATTTTAGTAATGTGCAAAAAAACATTGCTATAGTGAACTATTTTCGTAGTTATATATAAAAAAATATAATTTAGAAGTTTTTTTACTTCTCTAATCGAATTACTGTGTTCTATCTGTTTTTCTTGTTTGCAGATTTGGAGTTGTTAGAATTTCCGGTATTTGGCGTGCGTAAAAACTCTGAAGCCACTTTTCGCTGCATAGCTTTGCATTCGAGACCGGGGTTAGCCGCGTGTTTACGAACTTGAGTGATCTGGAGAACTATCTTTTTCAAACAGTTGCTGGAAGGGTCAGGACGCTAGGTAGGTTAGATAAGAGTGTATAAATTGTTATGCAAATTAACATCTTCGATTTAGGTTAGATAAGAGTGTATAAATTGTTATGCAAATTAACATCTTCGATTTAGGTATCGATGTTTGCATTCACCATACGCTCACGTAGAAATATTCAACTTTACAGAGTTTGGTAAACAATGAATCTGTTAAACGTTGTTTTACAGATTTTGTATTCATAATAATATACTATGCAAATATAATATCCGCAGTGTCTATCCGATTCTTATTTTCAAATTATTTTTGTTAAATTACCAACTGTTTCAGGGGGTATTTCCCTTATTTTTTCTGGTTTTAAAGGTTGTCTTAGAATATTTCACACATTAAATTTAAAGTCTGTGGGTATTGTTTTTATATGCTAAAATATGATTTAGAAGCTTTATTAATCTGTTCGATTTACTGTGTTCTATCTGGTTTTTTTCTTTTTGTAGGTTCTGGAGTTGAAAACAATTCTAACATTTGACGCTTGTTGCAATTGTGGGAATCTAGTCTCACCGCTTAGGTTTGTGTATTCAAGACAAAGGTTATCCGCGGGTTTATGAGCTTGAGCAATTTGGAGAACTATCTTTTTCAAACAGCTGTTAGAAGGAGGGAACACGCGCCCATCCATTCGATTTTTTGGTGGTTTTGGAATAGAGAGACTCTTATACTAGGTAGGTGTGATGTCAAATAGGAATGCTTAAATTTTTAAGGGTAGTGTTTTAACATTGATAGTAGTAGGTGTGTTTTAAATTTAGAAGAGGGTTTGCCTCCGGTTTGCTGGTTTATAGTTTTGAACTTGTTTTGCTGGTATTAAGACATATATTCTCCACTGTATTTTCGTTAATTTTTATAAGTGATTTGAATTGTTTTTGCAATTATTATGTTCTAGGTATAAGTACCTAACATCGATAGCAAGAGGTATATTGACTTGAAGATTTGCTGGGTGAGCTTAGCTGATTTTGCAGTCAACATCGAGATTTCGTTTAGCTGTATTTGTTGCAAGAAGAGGTACGTATTATATAGAATAATTATACACGTAAAACGTTTTATCAGTAATCAACTGCTTGTGTTGTCTTTGTATGCGGCGATTATGCTTTGATCTATAGCGTTGTGATAGCATGTTACCTATACCATTTGTTAACCAAGGCTGCAACACCTTGCAGTTGTATATTAAAAGTAATTTATACGTGATGCTGCTGATCGGCCAATAAGATCACCTTTAATTTATCATGATGTACTGATAGAATGTGGCGTGTATTGGTAGTGTAGATATAGAAACACTATATGTATTATTTCTCATACAATTTACGTCATTTCTCTGTATTGATGTTAGCTGCAATTATTATATGAAGAGGCGCGTATTATGTGGAATAAGTATAAACCTAAAGCATTGAGGATTGTGTTTAGTATTTACATGTATGGATGGTGTAGTTTATAGTTTTATATTTTTTATTCGAGCGAGTATTTTAGTAAAACCCAATATGATGGTGCTTAAGAACCGTGTGGTAGTACCGCCACCACTCATTTTCATGTAGATTGTCAGTCTCCCTAAATCTCACTTTTGAAACTAGATCTTTTCATATTTGTCAGACTTGAAGGGTTTGATGTCTCTGACGTCACTGATCGGTTGATTGATGAAATATATTAAAATATAACAGAGCTATTCTACACATGAATACATGCGATATTAGTTTATTATGTAATACAGGATTGATATATTCAGCATTATTTGTTTAACTGTCAGTGAATAGTTGTAAAAGGTGAACAAAGTTGTATGAAAATAATAATCGTAGAACTTAATTATTAACTGCTGCTTTTAGTTTTAGCAATGAAATGTAGTACTATTAATAATAATATTAAGTACTGCATTTATGAAGATATTAAAGTATCGATATAACTGGTATCACATGGATGGGATATGGAACAAGTAGAATTATCTGATTTTTTTTGTTTTAAACCTGAACTTGCAAAAATTTTCATTGTAATTACTGCTTCTCATAAAGGAGTGGTTGAAGAAGTTTGATTTTGGGGTTGATATTTCTGTATTATGAATTATGATAAGGGGGGTAAATCGACTACCGAGGGGTTTCGAGCGGATTTTTCACAAGTGTTCTCGTAATTCGCTCGAGTTCACTAATATTTGTAAAACCAGTTATTATTGTTTTGACTTAGATTAATTTGCGCTGTAGTAGCTGTTACGAACGTTAGAGCACTGGAGTTTGTGTTGACCTTGATTTTAATTTTGATGATGAGTGGTTGGAGGTGGTTTAAGAACTGCCCTTGCTTGTTGGTGCAGTGTAGCTGGGTATATAAAAGACGTGCCATCCTTCAAATATTTCTCAGTTGTGCTGGTAAGCAGTCGTTGGGTTGAAAATTGAGGGGTGGGTGGAGTGTTCAAGCGTTTCGCATGTGATAGTAAGATGAGTTTAATGCTTGTTTTACTTAGATTAATTTGCGCTGTAGTAACTGCTGAGAACGTTAGAGCACTGAAGTTTCTGCCAACTTTGATTTTTAATTTTGATGATGAGTGGTGGGGGGGTGGTTTTAGAAATGTCCTTGCTTGCTGCTGCAGTGTAGCTGGGTATATAAAAGACGTGCCATCCTTGAAATATTTCTCAGTTGTGCTTCAGCCGTTCGGTGGTGGTCATAGGCGCTCTCGGGTGCTCTGCGGTTTATTAAATTGTGGTAAGATGTCGTCGGGTTGAAAATTGAAGGGTGGATCGGGTGTTCAAGCGTTTCACATGTGATAGTAAGATGGGTTTAATGTCTGGTTGACCTTGAAATTAGACAATCGCAATCAGCTCGGACTTGGGAAAAATTTTATTGTATCTATTTATCCGCTCAGCGTTAAAGCTTAATACTAATATCGTATTCATTGTTGCAGCTGTTGTTTCCTGATTTAAAGACGTATTCACCAGTTTCAGTTCCGATTTGTATCGATAGCTTCACTAATAATTGTATTGGGAATACCAGTTGAGGATACAGCATCTTCATATAATATCAGAAGTGTTCGGTTATATTCAACTATAGCAGGTAATAATATAGTCTTCGAGGGTTAATGGAGAGCTCTCACTTCATTCTGTTTTTAGCACTATCTCGTAGCGTGAAGATGAAGCAATTTACTTGTGATGTGTGTAACAAGCAGTTCACTCGGAAAGATAGCCTACGCAGACATCAAGAAGGTTATTGTATACCACTATCCCAGTTATGTGAAGTATGTGGGGTTACATTTTCAAGTTTGAGGCATTTTCGAAAACATCAGGTTGAAAAACATGGTTTACGGAAAAGGAAGTTAGAAGATGGTGTTAAACTGACACCTAAGCCTAAACAAACTTGTGTTGATGATAGCATTCAAATTCAAGGCGATACAACAAGATGTGAAGTATGTGATGTATCTGTCTTGAGAAAATACATAATGCAGCATTGTAGAAGCCTACAACATAAAAACAAGACGTGCGTGGGCGAAGGGGGTGGTGTTACAGTAATAAACCAATCCTTTAAGCACCGAATAGCAACATACCGTATTACTACAGCCGATACAAAAATTTATGTGGATGTGAAACAATATCTGAAGATTTTGAAGCAAAAATGTGTTGACTCCATTGTGGCAAGTTTGGGTAAGCATGGTGCTGTGAAGATTAATATTGAATTGTTTGGACTTTTCACATTACAATCGAAAGATCTAAAAGAAGTAAAATCATTTAACACCAAATTCAAAGTTTGCACTTCATCAACAAACCTAAACGAACTTTATAATTATTTCATCGATATCATCGACAATAAAGTTAGCGAGTTTCAAGAAAGAGAGAGTGGATGGGCTCTGGAAAGGTTGTTGTTTATCGAGTTGAATATTAACAAATATAGTCCTCTAAGGGCTTCAACATATATTCCACTACCGCAAACAATTAAAAATAGGAAGGCTGTAATTAACATTCAAAATGCTGATAATCGTTGTTTTATGTGGAGTGTATTGGCCGCTTTACATCCTGTTGATAAGGATGCTTGTCGTATAACTAAATATATAAAATATCAGAATGAATTAAATTTTGCAGGAATTGAGTTTCCTGTGAAGTTGCGCGATATATCAAAATTTGAATTGCAAAATGATATTTCCATTAATGTATATAGTTTAGATTCTATATATGAAAATGGAAAAATCAAATATGAAATTAGTGGGCCATTACACTTCACGAAAAGAAAACGAGATGTTCATGTAAATCTGTTATTAATTGATGATAATGAAGGTGGATTACACTACTGTCTCATTAAAAATTTATCAAGGCTTGTCAATCATCAGTTATCAACCGATGGGCATAAGAAAAGTTTCTGTGATGGTTGCCTGATGAATTTTACTACTTCAGAACGTTTGGCATTACATCAACAACACGATTGTAAAAATGTTCGAGTTATATTGCCAACTACTGAACCGCGATTGAATAAATTTGGAAACACGTTGCCACAAAATATTTTAAAATTTGAATCGTTTGAACAAAAATTAAAACTTCCATTCGTTGTATATGTAGATTTCGAGTCGATGCTCGTACCACTTCAATACTGTCAGCAAGACAGTAATAAACCATTTTCTCAAAAAACTCATATGCACACACCCTATAGTTTCGCATATTATATAAAATGCTCTTACGACGACTCCCTTTCAAAGTTTGAATCTTACCGAGGTTTTGATTGTGCTCAAGTTTTTTGTGAGCGAATAGCCGCTGACATAAAGGAAATTTATGTGAATCACCTGAAACATATAGTTCCAATAAATAATCTAACCGAAAATGAAAAACTAGTTCACAAAATAGCAGCAAGCTGTCATATATGTGAAAAGCCGTTTCTGGATAGTGATGAGAGGGTGAAAGATCATTGTCACTTAACTGGTAAATACCGTGGACCTGCTCATAATATATGCAATCTAAATTTTAAACTTTCGAATTTTATTCCAATATTCTTTCACAATTTGTCAAATTATGATGCTCATTTATTTATAAAAGCTTTGGGATTAGATGAAAGCAAAATTGATGTAATAGCTACAAACAAAGAAAAGTATATCTCTTTTACGAAACATATACCCGTAGAAACAATTGTTGATAAGAATGGCAAAGAAAAAAACGTTTTTATGAAATTGAGATTTTTAGATTCATTTAGATTTATGCCTATGAGCTTGGAAAAGTTAGCTAAAAATTTGGGGGTAGAACAATGTACAGAAATTAAGAAATATTTTGGAGAAGGGGAAAAGTTTAGCTTAATTAGACAGAAGGGTGTATTTCCCTATTCTTACGTTGACAGCATGGAACGGTTAGATGATCCGCTACTACCCACACGTGAACAATTTTATAACGGCTTAACTAACAGTGAAATATCAGAATCGGCTTATGAACGTGCAAAGATGGTGTGGGGGGTTTTCAAGTGTAAAACATTAGGTGATTATTCGGATATATACTTGAAATCTGATGTGTTGTTGCTAGCAGACATTTTTGAAAACTTTCGATATGTTTGCATGGAAACTTATAAACTAGATCCATGTCATTTTTATACTGCACCTGGTTTAAGCTGGAATGCGATGCTAAAATATACTGACATAGAACTAGAATTACTAACTGATATAGATATGGTGCATTTTTTTCAAAAAGGCATTCGTGGCGGACTCTGTCAGTGTAGCAAAAGAGCAGTTAAGGCTAATAACCCATTCATGTCGACCTTTAATCCTAACAAACAAACGTCTTATCTGTCATACGTCGACGCAACAAATCTTTATGGGGCTTCCTTATCTATGGATCTACCAACAGGCGGATTTCAATGGTTATCCGATTCTGAAATTCAAAATTTTAACATTAATGAAATTCTAAACACTTCTAATCTTGGATATGTTTTGGAAGTTGATTTAGATTATCCTGAATCATTACACGATCTTCATAACGAACTTCCATTTTGTCCTGAAAATATATCGCCACCAAACTCTAAATACACTAAGCTAATCGCGAATTTAAATCCGAAAGAGAAATACATTATACACTACCAAAATCTACAGCAATGTTTAAATGCTGGGTTAAAATTACGGAAAGTCCACCGCATCTTATCATTCTCACAATCTCCTTGGTTAAAAAAGTATGTTGATTTAAATACCGTGAGGAGGAATCAGGCTGTCAACGAGTTCGAGAAAACGTTTTACAAATTAATGAATAACGCGGTATTTGGAAAAACAATGGAAAATGTTGATAAAAGAGTAGATATACGGCTTATTACACATTGGGAAAATATAGGTAAAAGGTTGGGGGCAGAATCGTTAATTTCCAAACCGAATTTTAAAAACTTAACCATTATAAGTGAAGACTTTGTAGCTATACAAATGGAGCGACTTAAAGTGGTCTACAACAAACCCATCTACATAGGTTTCTGTGTTCTGGACTTGTCTAAATTTATTATGTATAACTTCTATTATAATTTTATTAAAGAAAAGTATGAGGATAAGGCTCTTTTAGCCTACACCGACACTGATTCGTTAATTCTAGAACTATTTACAGAAAATTTTTATGATGATATGAAAAAGAACTTAGAGTATTTTGATACATCTAACTATTTACCAAATAATCGTTTTGATATGCCTATAACAAAATCTGTAATAGGCAGAATGAAAGATGAGTATGGGGGTAAGATTATTTGGAAGTAGCTTTGTGTATTCAAGACAAAGGTTATCCGCGGGTTTATGAGCTTGAGCAATTTGGAGAACTATCTTTTTCAAACAGCTGTTAGAAGGAGGGAACACGCGCCCATCCATTCGATTTTTTGGTGGTTTTGGAATAGAGAGACTCTTATACTAGGTAGGTGTAATGTCAAATAGGAATGCTTAAATTTTTAAGGGTAGTGTTTTAACATTGATAGTAGTAGGTGTGTTTTAAATTTAGAAGAGGGTTTGCCTCCGGTTTGCTGGTTTATAGTTTTGAACTTGTTTTGCTGGTATTAAGACATATATTCTCCACTGTATTTTCGTTAATTTTTATAAGTGATTTGAATTGTTTTTGCAATTATTATGTTCTAGGTATAAGTACCTAACATCGATAGCAAGAGGTATATTGACTTGAAGATTTGCTGGGTGAGCTTAGCTGATTTTGCAGTCAACATCGAGATTTCGTTTAGCTGTATTTGTTGCAAGAAGAGGTACGTATTATATAGAATAATTATACACGTAAAACGTTTTATCAGTAATCAACTGCTTGTGTTGTCTTTGTATGCGGCGATTATGCTTTGATCTATAGCGTTGTGATAGCATGTTACCTATACCATTTGTTAACCAAGGCTGCAACACCTTGCAGTTGTATATTAAAAGTAATTTATACGTGATGCTGCTGATCGGCCAATAAGATCACCTTTAATTTATCATGATGTACTGATAGAATGTGGCGTGTATTGGTAGTGTAGATATAGAAACACTATATGTATTATTTCTCATACAATTTACGTCATTTCTCTGTATTGATGTTAGCTGCAATTATTATATGAAGAGGCGCGTATTATGTGGAATATGTATAAACCTAAAGCATTGAGGATTGTGTTTAGTATTTACATGTATGGATGGTGTAGTTTATAGTTTTATATTTTTTATTCGAGCGAGTATTTTAGTAAAACCCAATATGATGGTGCTTAAGAACCGTGTGGTAGTACCGCCACCACTCCTTTTCATGTAGATTGTCAGTCTCCCTAAATCTCACTTTTGAAACTAGATCTTTTCATATTTGTCAGACTTGAAGGGTTTGATGTCTCTGACGTCACTGATCGGTTGATTGATGAAATATATTAAAATATAACAGAGCTATTCTACACATGAATACATGCGATATTAGTTTATTATGTAATACAGGATTGATATATTCAGCATTATTTGTTTAACTGTCAGTGAATAGTTGTAAAAGGTGAACAAAGTTGTATGAAAATAATAATCGTAGAACTTAATTATTAACTGCTGCTTTTAGTTTTAGCAATGAAATGTAGTACTATTAATAATAATATTAAGTACTGCATTTATGAAGATATTAAAGTATCGATATAACTGGTATCACATGGATGGGATATGGAACAAGTAGAATTATCTGATTTTTTTTGTTTTAAACCTGAACTTGCAAAAATTTTCATTGTAATTACTGCTTCTCATAAAGGAGTGGTTGAAGAAGTTTGATTTTGGGGTTGATATTTCTGTATTATGAATTATGATAAGGGGGGTAAATCGACTACCGAGGGGTTTCGAGCGGATTTTTCACAAGTGTTCTCGTAATTCGCTCGAGTTCACTAATATTTGTAAAACCAGTTATTATTGTTTTGACTTAGATTAATTTGCGCTGTAGTAGCTGTTACGAACGTTAGAGCACTGGAGTTTGTGTTGACCTTGATTTTAATTTTGATGATGAGTGGTTGGAGGTGGTTTAAGAACTGCCCTTGCTTGTTGGTGCAGTGTAGCTGGGTATATAAAAGACGTGCCATCCTTCAAATATTTCTCAGTTGTGCTGGTAAGCAGTCGTTGGGTTGAAAATTGAGGGGTGGGTGGAGTGTTCAAGCGTTTCGCATGTGATAGTAAGATGAGTTTAATGCTTGTTTTACTTAGATTAATTTGCGCTGTAGTAACTGCTGAGAACGTTAGAGCACTGAAGTTTCTGCCAACTTTGATTTTTAATTTTGATGATGAGTGGTGGGGGGGTGGTTTTAGAAATGTCCTTGCTTGCTGCTGCAGTGTAGCTGGGTATATAAAAGACGTGCCATCCTTGAAATATTTCTCAGTTGTGCTTCAGCCGTTCGGTGGTGGTCATAGGCGCTCTCGGGTGCTCTGCGGTTTATTAAATTGTGGTAAGATGTCGTCGGGTTGAAAATTGAAGGGTGGATCGGGTGTTCAAGCGTTTCACATGTGATAGTAAGATGGGTTTAATGTCTGGTTGACCTTGAAATTAGACAATCGCAATCAGCTCGGACTTGGGGAAAATTTTATTGTATCTATTTATCCGCTCAGCGTTAAAGCTTAATACTAATATCGTATTCATTGTTGCAGCTGTTGTTTCCTGATTTAAAGACGTATTCACCAGTTTCAGTTCCGATTTGTATCGATAGCTTCACTAATAATTGTATTGGGAATACCAGTTGAGGATACAGCATCTTCATATAATATCAGAAGTGTTCGGTTATATTCAACTATAGCAGGTAATAATATAGTCTTCGAGGGTTAATGGAGAGCTCTCACTTCATTCTGTTTTTAGCACTATCTCGTAGCGTGAAGATGAAGCAATTTACTTGTGATGTGTGTAACAAGCAGTTCACTCGGAAAGATAGCCTACGCAGACATCAAGAAGGTTATTGTATACCACTATCCCAGTTATGTGAAGTATGTGGGGTTACATTTTCAAGTTTGAGGCATTTTCGAAAACATCAGGTTGAAAAACATGGTTTACGGAAAAGGAAGTTAGAAGATGGTGTTAAACTGACACCTAAGCCTAAACAAACTTGTGTTGATGGTAGCATTCAAATTCAAGGCGATACAACAAGATGTGAAGTATGTGATGTATCTGTCTTGAGAAAATACATAATGCAGCATTGTAGAAGCCTACAACATAAAAACAAGACGTGCGTGGGCGAAGGGGGTGGTGTTACAGTAATAAACCAATCCTTTAAGCACCGAATAGCAACATACCGTATTACTACAGCCGATACAAAAATTTATGTGGATGTGAAACAATATCTGAAGATTTTGAAGCAAAAATGTGTTGACTCCATTGTGGCAAGTTTGGGTAAGCATGGTGCTGTGAAGATTAATATTGAATTGTTTGGACTTTTCACATTACAATCGAAAGATCTAAAAGAAGTAAAATCATTTAACACCAAATTCAAAGTTTGCACTTCATCAACAAACCTAAACGAACTTTATAATTATTTCATCGATATCATCGACAATAAAGTTAGCGAGTTTCAAGAAAGAGAGAGTGGATGGGCTCTGGAAAGGTTGTTGTTTATCGAGTTGAATATTAACAAATATAGTCCTCTAAGGGCTTCAACATATATTCCACTACCGCAAACAATTAAAAATAGGAAGGCTGTAATTAACATTCAAAATGCTGATAATCGTTGTTTTATGTGGAGTGTATTGGCCGCTTTACATCCTGTTGATAAGGATGCTTGTCGTATAACTAAATATATAAAATATCAGAATGAATTAAATTTTGCAGGAATTGAGTTTCCTGTGAAGTTGCGCGATATATCAAAATTTGAATTGCAAAATGATATTTCCATTAATGTATATAGTTTAGATTCTATATATGAAAATGGAAAAATCAAATATGAAATTAGTGGGCCATTACACTTCACGAAAAGAAAACGAGATGTTCATGTAAATCTGTTATTAATTGATGATAATGAAGGTGGATTACACTACTGTCTCATTAAAAATTTATCAAGGCTTGTCAATCATCAGTTATCAACCGATGGGCATAAGAAAAGTTTCTGTGATGGTTGCCTGATGAATTTTACTACTTCAGAACGTTTGGCATTACATCAACAACACGATTGTAAAAATGTTCGAGTTATATTGCCAACTACTGAACCGCGATTGAATAAATTTGGAAACACGTTGCCACAAAATATTTTAAAATTTGAATCGTTTGAACAAAAATTAAAACTTCCATTCGTTGTATATGTAGATTTCGAGTCGATGCTCGTACCACTTCAATACTGTCAGCAAGACAGTAATAAACCATTTTCTCAAAAAACTCATATGCACACACCCTATAGTTTCGCATATTATATAAAATGCTCTTACGACGACTCCCTTTCAAAGTTTGAATCTTACCGAGGTTTTGATTGTGCTCAAGTTTTTTGTGAGCGAATAGCCGCTGACATAAAGGAAATTTATGTGAATCACCTGAAACATATAGTTCCAATAAATAATCTAACCGAAAATGAAAAACTAGTTCACAAAATAGCAGCAAGCTGTCATATATGTGAAAAGCCGTTTCTGGATAGTGATGAGAGGGTGAAAGATCATTGTCACTTAACTGGTAAATACCGTGGACCTGCTCATAATATATGCAATCTAAATTTTAAACTTTCGAATTTTATTCCAATATTCTTTCACAATTTGTCAAATTATGATGCTCATTTATTTATAAAAGCTTTGGGATTAGATGAAAGCAAAATTGATGTAATAGCTACAAACAAAGAAAAGTATATCTCTTTTACGAAACATATACCCGTAGAAACAATTGTTGATAAGAATGGCAAAGAAAAAAACGTTTTTATGAAATTGAGATTTTTAGATTCATTTAGATTTATGCCTATGAGCTTGGAAAAGTTAGCTAAAAATTTGGGGGTAGAACAATGTACAGAAATTAAGAAATATTTTGGAGAAGGGGAAAAGTTTAGCTTAATTAGACAGAAGGGTGTATTTCCCTATTCTTACGTTGACAGCATGGAACGGTTAGATGATCCGCTACTACCCACACGTGAACAATTTTATAACGGCTTAACTAACAGTGAAATATCAGAATCGGCTTATGAACGTGCAAAGATGGTGTGGGGGGTTTTCAAGTGTAAAACATTAGGTGATTATTCGGATATATACTTGAAATCTGATGTGTTGTTGCTAGCAGACATTTTTGAAAACCTTCGATATGTTTGCATGGAAACTTATAAACTAGATCCATGTCATTTTTATACTGCACCTGGTTTAAGCTGGAATGCGATGCTAAAATATACTGACATAGAACTAGAATTACTAACTGATATAGATATGGTGCATTTTTTTCAAAAAGGCATTCGTGGCGGACTCTGTCAGTGTAGCAAAAGAGCAGTTAAGGCTAATAACCCATTCATGTCGACCTTTAATCCTAACAAACAAACGTCTTATCTGTCATACGTCGACGCAACAAATCTTTATGGGGCTTCCTTATCTATGGATCTACCAACAGGCGGATTTCAATGGTTATCCGATTCTGAAATTCAAAATTTTAACATTAATGAAATTCTAAACACTTCTAATCTTGGATATGTTTTGGAAGTTGATTTAGATTATCCTGAATCATTACACGATCTTCATAACGAACTTCCATTTTGTCCTGAAAATATATCGCCACCAAACTCTAAATACACTAAGCTAATCGCGAATTTAAATCCGAAAGAGAAATACATTATACACTACCAAAATCTACAGCAATGTTTAAATGCTGGGTTAAAATTACGGAAAGTCCACCGCATCTTATCATTCTCACAATCTCCTTGGTTAAAAAAGTATGTTGATTTAAATACCGTGAGGAGGAATCAGGCTGTCAACGAGTTCGAGAAAACGTTTTACAAATTAATGAATAACGCGGTATTTGGAAAAACAATGGAAAATGTTGATAAAAGAGTAGATATACGGCTTATTACACATTGGGAAAATATAGGTAAAAGGTTGGGGGCAGAATCGTTAATTTCCAAACCGAATTTTAAAAACTTAACCATTATAAGTGAAGACTTTGTAGCTATACAAATGGAGCGACTTAAAGTGGTCTACAACAAACCCATCTACATAGGTTTCTGTGTTCTGGACTTGTCTAAATTTATTATGTATAACTTCTATTATAATTTTATTAAAGAAAAGTATGAGGATAAGGCTCTTTTAGCCTACACCGACACTGATTCGTTAATTCTAGAACTATTTACAGAAAATTTTTATGATGATATGAAAAAGAACTTAGAGTATTTTGATACATCTAACTATTTACCAAATAATCGTTTTGATATGCCTATAACAAAATCTGTAATAGGCAGAATGAAAGATGAGTATGGGGGTAAGATTATTTGGAAGTTCTATGGAACAGGTGCTAAAGCCTACATAGTTGATGTGGAGGGTGAATTCACAAAAAAGGCTAAAGGAGTTCAAACCGCGATTATTAAAAATGAGCTTGATATGGATGATTATGAGGGTGTTGTGTTACATAACAAAACTATATATAAAACGATGAGGCAGTTTAGATCGTATAACCATCAGTTATACACGGAAATTAAAAACAAGGTTGCCCTTTCTCCAGAAGATGATAAAAGGTACATCATTCCTGGAACGCATATGACTCTAGCTTGGGGTCATTATAAAATTCCGGCAACGTGTTAAAAAATTCACCATTCATCAATCGGATAGCAACATCGTAGTTAACAGAAATTTGTTTAAACTTTGATATTTATAGTAGATAGATATAATAAAATGTTATATGTATTCTATGCTTTATTGAATTAGTCTGTAGTATAATCTACACTAAACTATTAAGAAATTTGAAGCTATTGTATATTTGTATACTAAGTCAATCAGTTGGTCGGCTAGTTGATGGGGTTGGTCGATCGGTCGTTCATCTTACTGTGTATAGCCTCATCTAGTTCAAATACTTTTTGAACATATGTTATATAGATGTTTAAGACTTTTGAAGTGTAAGATAGATAAATAAAATAAAATGTTGTATGTATGTATGTATTCTGTGTTTTATTGAATTATCGAAGTTTATACTGGTGTTGGTGTAGTTGTAATAGTAGTTGTTGGTGTTGGTTGGTTGTAGAAGTAGTTGTTGGTACAGATTGGGTTTATTGGTGTTAGTTGTGGAAGTAGTTTGCTGGTTTGTTGGTTGTGGTAGTAGTTATCGTTGTTGGTTGTGGAGGTAGTTGTCGGTGTTGGTTGTGGTAGTAGTTATCGTTGTTGGTTGGTATAGATTGATATTAGTTGTGGTGTAGTTGTTGGTGTTGGTTGTGAGCGTTTTGATTAATATCTATTTATTCAAGTATGCAACATTCATCTACACAACTTCAACTTTGTAGGCTTGAGCGTCTCCACCGTTGCTAACTCCATCACCCTCGACTCAATCACTCTTACAGTTCGCATCGAGTTGAACCTCTCTGCTGTGTATAACATGAGGGGAGATCGTTCTACTAGAGGGTTACATGGAATATTGATGTTTCAGCTCCTCGAACAGTTTTAAGGATTTGCGTTGCTACATACAGGCGAGTGTTTTAACTAAAATTATGATTGTGTGGAATTATTTATCAGTTATCCTAGTGATAGTGTACTATTTAGCATGCAAACAATCTTAATCCTCAGATGCTGTTTAACCTGTATTATGTAAAATTAATATACCTACTCTGACTTTAACTAGCTTGAGGTTGAGACACCTTTACGAAGGTGTTGAGGTTACCTAGACGCATCGGTAAGCCGAGCCTGCAAAACTCGCAGTTGTGTTGTTATTGGCAACTTTAGTTCTCGACTTCGTTGGTTCATCGGTTGTATTAGTACGGGTTGATGTACATATATCTGAGTAACTCGTTAGACAACAACAGAGACTACTAAATTTAAATTTAATGCTTAAATCTAGTCGCCTATTTTAAATCTAGAGACTTCAATAGTTACATGCACTTTCTTATAGAACACTCTGTAAGTTGGTAACACTGCTTTGTAGGTGGAGCTGGGCATATACTTTTACAAGTGTTAAATTTAAATTTGCCACCCAAATCTAGTAACTAATCTAGGGGCTTCATCTAGTTACATAAACTTTTTAAGGAACACCCTGTATGTTGGTAACACTGCTCTGTAGACAGAGATAGACACATACCTTTACACGTGCTAAATTTAGATTTACCGCCCAAATCTAGTAACTAATCTAGGGACTTCATCTAGTTACATAAACTTTTTAAGGAACACCCTGTATGTTGGTAACACTGCTCTGTAGACACAGATAGACATATACCTTTACACGTGTCGGAGAGAGACAGACCTGCAACAAGCCTTTGTAGTAGAGGTGTGGAGGTGCGGCGCTAGAACTGGTACAAACCCTCTACTTAAAACAAAGCCGTCCCTGCATAAATTAAATTTATTGCGAACGCAAAATTTCATTTACTAAGCACGTAAAAGGTTACATTGTTATAATCCAAGCAACGGTTGAATTACATCCGGGAAGTCAAAGAAATTCGATATTAACTTACTGGCAGAATTTTCTTAGAATCGGGCTGCGCCAGCAAACATGCAATTTCTGTACTGTGAGAACCCATGAGTCAGTTTGGTTTCATGCAGTACCAAGAGCCGCTATGAATAAAGCCAGTTTGGGAAGTTGGCAAAACGGGAACTCCCGGCTATTCACGAAAGAAACTTACTGCGACGCCGGGCGAAGCGCGAATCAACCTAAGTCAAAATTGAAAGTTATATTGAAATCGTTATGGCCACTCAAAATTCAAGGATTACCGACCAGGGGATCTAAAATCTAGCCGAACATATTTAAATTACCTAAGTCAATTCGGGCGTACCGCAAATAAATAAAATTCACCCTCCAAGTTCTAGCAACAGCATCTGGACGAAGGTGAGTCATTTATGTGTATTTTATTAACCAACAAAAAAAAACAGGGCTGCTATGTTTATTCTTTCTTTCCAAAGTAAATTGATGTCATAAAAATTAAGCATAATTTTAATCAATCCTTTTTACGAAGCTACAGTTAATTAACCATTGATCAGATAGGAAAAAATTAATTTGTACATGATCCAAATTTTTAAGTTCTTTGAATATAAGTTATTTATTCTTTTGTGGGTGTTTTATTTAACCATAACTCGTAACTTAAACCCCTAAGTTACCGCACAGTGGTCAGAAGATGAGATTTCGACCCCTTAGAGCAATTAGTGATATACGGGTTTGAATCATCCCCTATATCACACAATCGTGGCAGCACGTTAAACTGGTAACCAGGGGGTTGGCAAATCAACCCCTTGGTTATATCCTTCATAATTGTTCTCTGGTTTCCAACTGTGTTCCTTTCACTCGTTTTCTGTCCTGTCTAGGTGTCTGCTTTTCCTTTAGTTTTTATGTTTTATTTGCTTCTCACAATTGCTATTTTATGCCAGCCATAATTGCTCGTTGCAACCTTTTTATAATTGTTCACGAGTTCTACTAATTAGCTAAATTAAACTGTACGCTTCAAAACCTGCACATAGCACACCTCTTTGTGTTTATTTAGTTTGGTTTGGCTAATCATTCTGCCCAACCTAATACTTAATTAATTTGAAATTTAACTTCAACCCTGTGAAAAGCAAATTGTCTCTTTGGCGTTCCTTAATCATTCCATATCTTTTAATACAAGCATCTCGTTTTTCAATGCATTTACTGAATGCCACTTAACTTAGCATTGCGGCTAGATAAAACACCCCAACTCTGTGCTTTGTGATATCAAAAAATATCTAATCTAACTATAAAACGGACATTAAACAAGTTCAATTGACTTACATATTAAATTAAACAATCTTATAATTAATTGAATCTAAACAATTGCTATCTCTAAAGTTATTGTCCACATCTTTTTTATTCTCACAATGTGTCTTTGCGCCACTACACGTTTTATTAAGCCCGTTGCATGTTCACTCGCGTATTAACATGGATTAATTTCTCGTTCATTTCTTTCATAGTATTGTTCCCTGGTTTCCAACTGTGTTCTTTTCACTCTTTTTTTGTCCTGTCTAGTTGTCTGCTTTTCCTTTAGCTTTTATAATGTCTTATTTGATTCTGACAATTGCTATTTTGTGCCAGCCATAATTGCTCGTTGCAACATTATTATCTTTCTAGCTTATACCTTTATAGAATTGTTCACAAATTGTACTAATTAGCTAAATTGGACTCTACGCTTCAAAACCTGTACATAGCACACCTCTTTGTGATTATTTAATTTGGTTTGGCTAATCATTCTGCCCAACCTAATACTTAATTAATTTGAAATTTGACTTCAACCCTGTGAAAAGCAAGTTGTCTCCTTTGCGTTCCTTAATCATTCCATTTATTTTAATACAAGCATTTCGTTTTTCAATGCATTTACTAAATGACACTTAACTTAGCATTGCGGCTAGATAAAATACCCCAACTCTGTGCTTTGTGATTTCGTTTTCAAATTGTACTGCAATCAGAGCAGAGCCCTAGGGCCTAATACCACCGCAATGCAATAGATAAAACTCGATTCAGCAAGTTTATAGACTGAGCAGCAATATAATCATACATTATTCACCAAGGCTGAGCCCAAGCCCAAGCGCAGAGATTGCTTCCAAAAGTGCTGCGAATAGATGAGTACCTACAAAGCTCATGAGTTATAATAGTCTTTTCTATCATGGAGTATATGTTATTATTTTCACTACTAGCATTTTAAGTACTACCATTCATACCAGGCGGTAAATGCGAAAGTATATTCATATCGACGAAGAGTAAGTCGGGCAAATTTCAAGCCTGTATCGGCTAGAGCTAGGAGCGTACTCGCAAACTCCGAGCTACCAATGGTGTTTACCAGTATTTATTATTGGCCGATAGTAAATAACTGCATGTCCCAAAAATAGGGCAATAATGGTGTGTTCTTAGACTAATAGTGAAAAACATATTTTGGAGGCCAATATATTGTTATGGTAGTTTCTGAAGAATGATAAAAAGACAGTTGTTGTTAAATTGTCAATAATTTATTAAAAAGGATCAAGCATAGGTTGATTTCGTTGGAATAGTGGTTTGATAATATCATAGTATATATCTTAAGTTGTATTAACTTAAAATTGGAAAATAAAGTGAAAACCAAATCCAAATCATTATCAATATTAAGTATGAAATAATATCAAGTTTATAAGTTTAAAATCATGTTAGAGTAAATTTATTAGATTTGGTAGATTAAATAATGAAGCATATTGTATAAAGTAAGATAATACAGAAGGTTAATTTTAAAACATTTTTTAAAATAAAATTATAAAAATTACTTTATTGTAAAATAATGATAAGAGAATAACAACAATTTTTTTTCCAAATATTGCTGTGATGGTTACACGGCTTTAATATAAATAATTAATATTGAAAGTAAAATTAGCTAGAGCCTCCCATCGCTACATACATTTATTTTGAGTTCAGCAATATTACCAATTTATAAAATGCTCAGGGATAATTATTGTGAGTTACTTTATGTTTTACTTGAATTGATGCTCATATGCCCCTACTTTTAGATAAAATCTAATTGTAAATTAAATTAATGTTGGCTAGCTCAGGTAAGCAGAAATCTTATCACAAGGTGTGGGTCCACAATTACTTTAATGAAAATTTTATCGTACGCCCATGTGCGTAGTTTAGATACCCGCTAATGTTGCAACAGATCTAAAATGAGAAATTACGTTTACGAAAGTTCAATCAAGTGTTTGTCGTTTTGGTTTTTAGTTAATTAAATGCAACTCAATGAGCAAATCTCACAGGTAAATTCATCATTTTCCCGCTTTCTAGTAGCGTCAGTAGCTCTCTTTTGTTTGTTTCGGCAACAACCGTACCTTGATTGTTTTAAACCCAAGCCAAGGAAGGATCATAACCTCACTTCTGCACTTGGATTTTTCAATTTTAATTTTACACAGGAAATAAATCGTTTGAGCTTTGTTATACAGCGACGTCTAATCAGCCTCTCAGCAGGTACACATTGGTATAATTTATATTGGCTTCACCACTAACCTGCGAAACCTTCTTTGCATGCCCGTTCGGGCCTCGGCCGCAGCAAGAATGTGCACAGATCTTCTCTTAAAGTCGGTTGCCGGATGTGCGGTGTAGATGTAGTCCTCGTAGGGCTCGCCTGCTATCGCTGGAACTGCAAAGCCGGTCCGGGATGTCCTCAAATGGGTGGAGATGGTGTCTCGGAGCTCTGCCGCAGGATCGGAATTAGTGACGATGATGGAAATTAACTTTAGACTCTTGCCTTCATTTGTGCGTGAACACGACCACGTAAATAGCACTCTGGTGAATTATTACGGCTGTAACTGCAAGTAGTAAAATTTTAAATTAAACACCAGCCAATTTGCAAGCTGTGACCAGCAAATTTTATTCAATTGTCTCCCCCGAATTGTTAAAAACAATTGCATATCAATATAAAATTAGTCATATAAAATCCTTACAACAATTAAACACCTTAAATCTAATCTTTTTACAAACTTTTGCTTATTTACTAAAATTGTTCCATTACTTTTGTTAATTTTGTCTTTCACATCACTGTATCCCGCACTTATTAAGCGTCCTTTTTCACAACGTTCTCACTGATCAGTTCTTCCTTTCGTGAACTTCCACAAGAAACACTTCAGAGTTCAACTAAAAGTCCATTTCATTTTTCTCCTTTTGCATCAAATTAATGTTCGGATTTTCAAATAATCTTGCATGTTAATTATTAATTTTCTTCCTTTTATTTGCTTTCAGATTTATTCCTGTGTGCTCTTTGCTCTCTGTTTTGCCTTCTGCATATTTATTACCTTTTAAGAATATGCTGAAAGAGAAATTTATACAACGATTTCTGACTTGCAATTTACCTCGACAAGCATGTGACCATTCTTTTCATAATCGAATTACGAATACATGGATTAGCTTTTGCGTTTTACCATCCGTTTTTAATATTTTAAACTAATTAAATATTGTAGTCCCATTCCTATTAGGTTTAGAACTCTGCCTTTCCTTTTATGTTACGATTTTAATACTTATTACAGGCATTGCTTTGTCCATATGATTGCTAATTTAAATTTGATTTTATTTTATTTGTTGCCATTAAATCCTATCTCCCATTCTGAGCTTTTATGACCTATTCATTAATTAGCTGTGCTCTAGATATGCGATTCAGGGCTTAAGACCATCTCAATATGTAACATGTCTTATAATTAAAATAAAATTTTGAAAAATAAAAAACTCTTTAATTGAAAGATAAGGTGTCTGGTTGGTGTAATAAAAGGGTATATGTCATTAAATTAATGAAATGAAGGTAAAATGAATTTTTAAAGGAATAATATAGAAGAATACAAATAATGGTACATAGAAGAATTAAGAATAAGTGAATGGTCTTCGTGATGTATTAAAGACTACGAAATATTTGGATAAACTACGGAGTAGAAGCCAATTATAAGTATTTTTTGACCGGGACTTCATGTGAGTGCTGTCAGTTGGATGCATCTGAGTGTAGTCTAGAATTGGATACATACTGCATGTGAAGGAATTGTAGTAATTGGCCGATCTTGAGGCTGTGTGGATGTATATATTTGGGTTGGATCCTGATATGCTTAGCTGGAAGGATTTAGAGCACAGCGTAATTTCACTATAAGAATTGGATATATTATTGTTGCTACAGTTGGAAGTAAGGATATAAAAATGAGCTTACAAAACGGGACAGTACGAGTTTGGAAGGCTGCCAGCTTGATGGATGCAATTAAGGGGGTTAGTTCCTGTCTATTGGGATCTCATCAGTGGCGATCATTGCATTGGTGTGACAGAGAAGGTGTTTTGCGCAGCGGAGACTGTCGCTGGAGGCTTGGTTTTGCAAGGGTTTCTAGAAGATCAGGAAGTGGACTACTTGTGCAGTTGAGATTGGTATCCTGTGGATTGTGCTGCAGTAGGTATTAGAAAATGTAAATGTTAATATAATATTAAACAAATAAGTTTTAAGTACTTAGAATATTACACTTTGAGGATAATTGCTTTTAGTCCAGTAGTTGAAGGTAAAAATATGCTATTACCTCAGAATTCTTTGAACCTTGACCGATTGACGTGAAATTTCGTGAGTGGTTAGGGGATGGCTCGAGGAGCAAAAGTGACATAGTGCCGATGTGCGCTTTTACCCTGAGACTTAGATTTTTTGTGATAAAAATGCATGGTTTCGGACGGTTTTTCGCGAATGAGTCGAAAACTTCGCATTCTATCAAACAAGTTGCAATAAACAAAAATGAAGCTTAGAAAACAGCAAAGAGATTGTTTTTTTATGAATGCTCTAGGTCCAAAATAAAAGAAGTTATGGCTCGTTAAAGAAGATTTTTTTTTGCAACAACTTTGTTTGAAGTAATCAACGTTAATTATCGAAAAACCGATGCATTATTCGGGAAAACTTATAGAACATTTTTTGTAGTGATTGAAAAGACCTTTCAAATGAGCACTGTTAAAAGTCGATTGCATTATAACTAAGCGAGTTACGATGTAAAAACGGTGGGTCACTCGAATTTTTGAAAAAAAATGAGCGCTAAAACCCCAGCCATTCCACCAGAATTGATATTGACCATTATCCCTTTACAAATTACTCTACTTTAGTATTACTCACGTAATCCAAAAGTTTTTCGACATGCTCAGACTTTGCATATTCAAAAAGTAAAGGGTTGAAGAGCTCGGGAGGGGTGGTCCGCGCACTATAATGCAAACTGCTAACATTTATATCTCCGTTATTCTTTTTCCTACAGAAATAAAACAAAAACTAAAATGTTCGTTAAGAAAAAATGCACATCTTTGTACTATATTATTTTTTATGTTTTTTTCTTTAGATTTAAAAAATACGTTTTCCATTTTCATCATATTTTTTTCGAAAAATACGCATTCTAACCCGCCCAAACTTTTGGATTACATAAGTAATACTAAAATAAAGTAATTTGTAAAGGGATAATGGTCAATATCAATTCTAGTGGAATGGCTGGGGTTTTACCGCTCATATTTTTTTTCAAAAATTCGAGTGACCCACCGTTTTTGCATCGTAACTCGCTTAGTTATAATGCAATCGAGTTTTAACGGTGCTCATTTTAAAGGTCTTTTCAATCACTACAAAAAATGTTCTATACGTTTTTCCCGAAAAATGCATCGGTTTTTCGTTAATTACTTCGTTGGTTACTTCGAACCAAGTTGTTGCAAAAAAAATCTTCTTCAACAAGCCATAACTTCTTTTAGTTTGGACCTAGAGCATTCATAAAAAAACTAATCTCTTTCCTGTTTTGTAAGATTCATTTTTGGTTATTACAACTTATTTGATAGAACGCGAAGTTTTCGACTTATTCGCGAAAAACCGTCCAAAAACATACATTTTTATCACGAAAAATTTAAGTTTTTAATAGCGAATAGCTCGAAAAATATCGATCTATCGAAAAAACTGTATAGCACATTTTTTACTTAGAATTTTTCCCTCTATCCATTTAGAGGGTTATTTTGAGTGAACACATTTCCACCCCCGAGAAGAGGTGGCATCCACTCTCAGGGTAAAAGCGCACCTCGGCCCTATATCACTTATGCTCCTTGAGCCATCCCCTAACCACTCACCAAATTTCACGTCAATCGGTCAAGGTTCAAAGAATTCGGAGCGGAAAACCTTCAACGACTGGACTATTTGATAGATGTTTGATATAATTGATATGTGACCGAGATAATTTGGTTGACGTTTCACTTTGAGAGTTGTCAAAATGTCATAACTGATAAATTTTTGTGCATTTTAATAACCATTTCAGATAAGTATTGAAATACACATGAACTCGACTTGATTTAGAGGTTTTCGCTCTCTAGGAGCTAGCAAAAGGATAAATTAAAACTTGTAGAAGGTTACATACCTAACAGTGACTTGTTAAAAAAGACAGTTATTTTAATACAAGAAAAATAATATAAGCTTCAATAATTAAAATGTACCTGATTAGATAACCTTGAATAAACAAACAGCACCTTGAAAAGGTATAGCATTGCAAAGAAATTGGTACCTTGTTACCTTAACATAAATTAATAGGCGTCACAACGTGAACCTATCACAATATATTTCTTAGTTTTCTTATTGGAGATCGCCGAATCATTTCACTTTCAAGATCTCAAATTTACACTATTATACTGCATTCTGCAGTAAACATATAGTACACGATTTAATGAAAGACGATGTTAGAAAAGTCACCTCATTTTTTTTTGAGAAAACATGCACCCGACAATCACTAAATAATCCTCCTTTTGTAATCAAATATTTCGTTTGGTATAATAAAATACTTAATTTATGGGTTGCATGTCGAAGCTTTTACACCAATTTTCGATACGTAACGGAATAAATTATGCACGTGGCTTGTTGCAGTAAAAAATGGGAGACGTCTTATTCTGAAAGTGCAGTTGATGTAGTATACAAGTAGATTCTGATTATTATTGTTTGTTAGTCGCCACTGAGTTGTTTACTCCAACCTGCAGATCGTTACAACGCTTCCAACTCAGAAGAATTCTTCCCGTGGTATCGTAAGAATTTGGGGACTTATTTGCTTAACGGACATACCTTAGCTTCATATGCTTGGTGCTTATGCTACCTGCGAACATGTCTGCATATTTGCATTACAATAAAACATTCTTATAGTGTAAATTGATAGGTTATATGGAACACACTATTTTACAAGAAACGGACTTCAGTGGGTAGCCTTGGGCTAGTCAGTTATCAAACTAGTAATACGAGGAAAATTCCTTCCAAGATGATGCAACGGTAACTAGATACATAATAATAGTGTTTTGATGCAAAAGGTTGCTGAGTTTTGAAACTTGGCAGAAGTGCAGACTTGGAGGTCCTTAACATGTAGCTAAGTTTGCGACCTCATACGACCGCCGCTAGCTCCACCATCTTGAAAAAATGGCAGCCAAAATCAGTTTTTGACATATAACTCGGTTCCTGTAGATTTTAGAAAAAAATGTCCGATAAAAAGCTAAAGAGGATCAAATTTTCTACAAAATCTCTTTTATACATTTTTTTGACAGTCTAATATTTTCCGAGTTACAAGGCCGAACAGTAGCGAAAACTTTTTAAAATCTCGTAAAAGCGGCATTTGCATGATACTTTTAACCAATTATCTCCAAACTAGTCCACCTGAAGTAGTCTAATCTATTATATAACTGTTTATACAGTAATATATGCACTTTGTCTGTTGTCTGTATATGATTGGTGGTACTATTAAGGGCAGTTACTTAATAGTGTAATACCAGGAAAATTTCTTTATATAAGAATCAATACATAAAGCGTGGAAGCTTTGTTGATCTAAAAAGTAGGAAGGATCAGCCGAATAATACTGGCTGTTCCGGCAATGTCTTCCAGTGAAATGTAATTATTTGTGTGTTGACAAACTTAGAAAAGCTTAAATATGTTCGCAACTGTGGATGTGCGAAGATATCGACGCTACAGAGCACATGTGTCCAGTTATATAATTTTCGATGAAACGATGATTCCACCTGTTTTGCAAGAAGAACTCTTGTCGAGCGATACTAATGAAAGGAATTTAATTTCCATGTTAATTACGAAATTTGAAGAACAAAATTACACAGCAAAGCAGGCAGTAGAAGATGCGGATTTGCTCATCATTAAGACATCCATCGACAGGTCATCGTCTTTTATTCGTGTTTTCGTTGTGGAAGAAGGTATAGATTTGTTGGTTGTTTTAACTGCAAAAGCGAGAGGTTAGGAAACATTTTTTATCTACGACCACTACTAAAAGTAGGCCTTTTAGCGCTAGCTTGTTTCACTAAAAGTGACGTTTTATAGTTTACCGTGTTTAAAGAAATCAGCTGTTTACTTTTAGCACATGTGCTAAAAGTGAAGGGAGGTTCAAAACTACAATTTCGAACTGCAAGTGAAGTTTTAAAGCTATTCTAGTTGCTTCTTGCGTTACAGGTAAAGCGTTTTTGAAATAATTAAAGCGTTATGTAATGAATACAGTCATATGTGGAGTATAAATAATTAAATTTCGTACCTGTCCTTGACAGCACGGGCGTGGCCAAAACAATCGCCAGCGGCCTAGGCTACTATTCATTATGATGCAGCGTCGCAGATGCGAACCTTTCTTAAATCGATATTTATGGATTAATAACGGTAAAATTAAGGTCGTAGATAAAATATTGTATGCAACGCGTGCTAAAAGTCGTTTATGCGCGAGACATGTTATGAAACTCAGCCTTCGGCTTCGTTTCATAATTTTCATGTCTCGCGCATAAAAGTCGACTTTTAGCACTTGTTGCATAAATAGCTATTTGCTAAAACCATTGAAAGGGAAAGTTGCGGAAATGCTGTATTCGACGAGGAGCCTGAAATACAAGAAAGCTGTTGCAAAAAAAAGTTAGTTTTTACATGCAATCAGTGGTTGTGATACAACCTCTGCCCTTTTTAACTACGGGAAATTGAAGTTTCTCGGTCTCATGGATACAAACGACTCGTTGTTTGAGACTGTAGCAATCTTCCAAAAACTCGAAGCAAACGTTGATGCTCTTTCTGCAGCTGGTGAAGCGTTTGAAAAAGACACATTGGATTCGCTTCGCTACCAGCATTTTACGAAGTCTGTGTCCAAGAACAAATTTAATCACGCGTCCCTGCCACCTACAGGATATGCTGCAAGGCAGCATTGTCTGCGAGTGTATCACCAAGTTGCGATGTGGTGTGGCAGAGAAAAAGATCCCAAGCAATATGGCTGGCAGAAAACGAGGAACGGGCTTGATGCGGTTCGGGCTACGTCAGAAGCAGCTCCCAACGCCATTTTAAAATCAATATTCTGTAAATGTAAGAAAGGCTGTGCAGAAGCGCGTGGATGTCGAAAAACAGATTTAAAATGCTCAGTGCTGTATCTACAGGGTGATTTTTTTATCGTGTAACAACTAGATAGGAAACACATGCTACAACTGCATGCATTTCATAGATATCTTAGTAAACATTACATTTTTTAGTAAACAAAAATCAAAGTAGTTAGGTACTTTAGATATATTAAGAAACTTCACGACAACTACACTGCCTAAAATTGCTCTACATTAGATGCATGAAGCAACTAAATGCGAAAAACGCTTTGAAAAAGAGCTTCTTGAATCCAATGCGGGTTGTTTTACCTCGTAGTAATGACAGTTGTGTCTATTGACGCACCTATTATGGCTAAACGACGCTTCATCAGAACAGAGAACATGTCTCAAGAACTGGGGATTAGCAGTAACTCTGTTTCTTAAGAAATGGCAGATATTTATTTGCCTGACGTGGGTAATCTTCTTCATTAAGGTGTTGTACCAATGTGCCATGGTATGGGTAAAATTTGCTCCAAAAATTTTGTAAACTGATGTTTGGCTAATGCCTACTGTTGCAATCGCCCATTGACTTGTACAGGGATTTGCGGTAATTTCTTCTATAACTGTGGCTTCGTTTTCTACGGTAATGACATGTTGTTGTCTCACCTTTGGCTTTTTAAATTGCCCGTATTTGAGCAACTTTCTATCCAAACGCCTGAAGGCGTTATGCGATGGATGATATCTGTCTGGATACCTTTGCTCATATCGTCGTACAGCTAGATCTGCCGCTCCTCGGCATTCTCCCAAAATCAACATCATATCCGCTTTTTCTTCATTTGAATACATTGCGAATGCTATTACAGTTTTGACACGATGACAGTTTATTTAAGTAACAAATCGTCAGTTGACATTTGGGTTCCCAAAGCATGCTTAATATTAAAAATAATTTATTATTTTTAAAAAGTAAAGTTCACTATGCCTATAAGTATGTTACACGATAAAAAAATCACCCTGTATATTGTAACGGCACAAAATGTAAGAACATTCCCGATTTGGTAGTGGATTCCGATCCCAAAGACCCAAACGAGTCTGATGACGGCTTTGATTCGTTGGAGTGAGTATTGGAGAAAATGGGAGACAAGCAAGATTTGACAGATAGCCTATATAATAAACTAGGCACATCCCATAATACAAAACGGCAGAAACTGTGTTTGTAGGTTTGGGGTGTGGATTAGGCCTACTAGAGATACCACTTTAAAAAAAACGAGCCGCTCTACTTTACCTCCTGGGTGGTGTGGAAACGAGTTGATAGCCTATGGTTTTATTATTTTACTGCACTAAACTGCATTAGGTAGGCTAATTTATACATAATTGGTAAAAAGTACCAGATACGAAATTTTTTAAAAGTTGCCCTATTGTTCGGCCCTGTAACTCGGAAAGTATTAATATGACCAAAAAAATTATTGAAACGATTTTGTAGCAAATGTTATTTTTTTTTTAAATTTTCCTAAAACTTACAAGAGCCGAGTTATATGCCAAAAACTTATTTTGGCCGCCATTTTTTCAAGATGGCGGTGCGAGCGGCGGTCGCTTGAGGTCGCAAACTTAGGGTCATACTTAGGCCCACCAAGCATACAATCGTGCCAAGTTTCAAAACTCCGCAACCTTTTTCAACCAAAAAAGTATCTAATGACTGGACTAAATACATCAGATAGAAAAGTAATTTTACATACTATTATATATGTAATAACATTGCTCGTTAAAAACCCTTTACCACAAAAATAATTAACAACCGCTAAATACGTATTTTGACAGCTAACCTGTCATCTTTAGTAGTCTTGAAGAGAGAGACTAACCCAACAGGTTTGCCGAAGATATGCTGTTCAACTCATTGAAACTATAGGCCTTAGTAGTGTTTGAATATGGTCGAGATGTGGCTACTACTTTCCATACACGCTCCTTTTATTACTATTTTATTAACGTCAGTTTTAAAGAAATGCCAATTATAGAGACCAATTATAAATTTATGTTTCGATTCTTGTTTACAAGAAAGAAGTTGTGAATAAAATAGTATACATACCATATATGCACCTTCAGCTGAAATGAAACATTTTACACCTTGGTACGTAATACATTATAGATTTTCAAATAGCGTTTAGTCTGCCCAGAAGGGGAAATCTTAAACAACAGAAAACTGCCAAACAGTTACCAATAACGCTTATGTAAACAGCATAAATGATAATCTTATATATATATATATATATAAAGAAAAGTCATGACTCACTGACTCATCAACGCCCAGCCCAAACTCTTGGACCTAGAAAGCTAAAGTTTTGCACATAGGTTTCCTTTATGATGTATACAAGGAATAAGGAAATATATTTCGAAAGGCAACCCCTAAAGGGGTAAACTGGGGGTTCATATTTTTATGGAAAAATAACATTAAATAAACATTTCGACTTGAAACTTTGTAGGAGTACTCCTAAAAACAAATAAGCAAACACGTATTTGGCGGGCTTACGACCGGCGGAATTAAGTAGTGGCTGGCAATTCTATTCTAATTGACCAGCGGGCATTTAACCTCTCGGGCATTTCTCCTCGCGGGCATTTGACCGGCGATCAAATGACCGGCGGGCTTTTGACGGCAGGCATTTGACCGGACCCCATTTTGTACAACAGCCAGAGGTTTTAATGTTGTCTTGTTCATCTCTCTACAATCAATAATTCCATATTGGAGAACGGACTGTACAAGGCCATAGTATATTGTTTTTAGTTCTTTTTAGTTTAGAAATGTACTAATTTGTCTAAAAGGGTAAAACAATTTTCTCATTTTTTGAGCAAGATTAGTTATGTGAATATTTCATTTTAAATAACTATCTATAATGACAGCAAAGTACTTAGCACTCGAATTTATCTTAAGATCAAATTTTGAATTAGCGATTTTTATTTTACTATACGGAGGTAAATTAGCTTGATATGATAAAGGGGCGCAAGCTGTTTTTTTTTCGGTATTTAAGGTAAAAAAATCATATCAAGCCAATTAATTACCTTTTCCGTTTCAGTACTTATAGTATGATAAAGATTTTGCCAACTATTAGATGTAAAATATGGAACTGAATCATCGGCATATGCATTTATTTTATAATCTCCGCTTATATTTAACAAATCGTTTATGTATAAAGTAAACAAACGGGACCCAGTACACTGTCTTGGGGAACACCGTAATTGAATATGAGTTTGTCACTATAAGTAGTACCAATTTTTACTCGCTGCTTTCTATCGAAGAGATACGATTTAAATTAATTATATCCAACTCCTCTAATACCTAGAATCTCTAGCTTCCGTAACAGAAGCTCATGGCTCACTGTGTCAAAGGCCTTGGCCAGGTCTAGAAACACTGCTGCTGAGATTCTTGATCTATTCAGATATTTATATATTTTTGAGGTTAGTGTTTGTAGTGCATCTTCTGTTGATATGTTTTCTTTGAACCCAAACTGATTATTTGATATTATTGTATGTCGCTCTAAGAAACTAGTTGATCTCTGTTTAATAACTTTTTCGACAATCTTCGTTTTATCGGTCAGTAGCACAATGAGTTAATAGTTTATTATTGAGTTCTTACAGCCTAACTTAAATATAGGAACTGTGATTGCAGTTTTGAATATATCCGGAAAAATGCCTCTAGAAAGTATCAAGTCACAAATGTGTCGTAGAGGTTGAGTAAAGAACTCCTTTATTTGTTTTAAGTTCTCAGTATTACCGGCAGCTTTCCCAGTCTTTTGAGTGTCGATATGATTTTCTATTTTTTGTTTGTGACAGGGGTTAAGAAAAGCGTAAGAGTATTAACAGGAATTTGTTCTAATTCGTTATTACTGTTACTACCTTGTTACGGTATTAAAAGAACTTTACGACACCCACCCAAGGTGAACATCGCACCACGGAATCAGACCTGAAAAACTGGCACACTTGCCCTGAGATCGGCTCAAAATAGGCTAAAGGCCACGGCTGGAACGCTCAGGGAGTCGGGCGTGAGTCACACGATACGTTCTGGGCAAGCGTGTTGCGGCATATATATATATAGGGTATGTCAGAATTATGAGGGCGCCACCAAGCCTGTCTTAACCCGACTAACCGGGCCTGGACGGTTAGACGGGAGCGAAGCACGCAAAATACTCCGTCGATAGGATTACTCAAAAGTTGCAAGGTCAAATAACAATTTCGAGATTGCCTTATGCAAAGATTGTAATTAGGTGCCAATCCGACCGCGACTACGCAGCTGTCTCACCCACCTGTACGCTCAAAGCTCCCTCGTCCCGTCGCACAATAATCAGTACACTGAAGGGGGCGCTTATCTGAAACAGAACAGGCACCAGTCGAAACAAAACAGTAGTTCCCTTAACTAACAAATCATGTATTCAATCACGGGTTACAGTGGGGCAGCGGAGTGCGTCGCCCTATATCTATGAATAGATTATATCTAAGAAAACACCAGCTGGCGCGCGCTCTAAACCTAGCGACAGATGTTGAACAGTAATGAACAAAGTAGCACTTGTAACATAGACAGTCTGTAATTTGGAATGAATGTACAAATATGCGGGCGCGACGCCTCATGCAACAAACAGTAATGCAAGCCCTTGTAAAATAGACAGTCTATAATTTGGAATGAATGCACAAATCTGACGACAGTGCCTGTAGGCACAAGAGATGTCACGGGCTCGCTCGCGGCGTCCCAATACAGCTCGTACGCGGGGCTTAATGCTCTCCGCGGGACAGGTACACTCGCGTTCACAGCGGTAATCAGTTCAAAGACACATACCTTAATATGTAGGCGGTTGGGGAGCCTGGTACAGTTGAGTTGCGACAGGCTGCAGTCTTAGGTGGCAGGTACATTCGATGTTCGACGGCTATAGGGATGAGTGGACATCCGCCATACTGGCGACGTGAGACGCGTCAGGACGCGTACAACTGGACGACGAAAAATGGGCCACTTTCGTTCTGCCGGACAGATCCTCGAAGGTCGAGATGAAGGGGCACGATCCCTTACTTACGGGAGCAGGAACTGGGCTCAAGATGCACCCACGCTACGCCAAAAACAATTCGAAACTCACACACACAACCACCACACGAACGCTCTCTGCAACGGGCTGCGATCAACTGCCCAGAGGGAAGCGCTGCCACGTGACTAAACCTCGGCAGCCAATCGCGAGGCGATACGATGAAACAAATTAATGCCGGCGACAATGGTAGCACGCCGCAACGGCGTATTTTCTAGAAGATTCGGAATTCTTGCGAGCGATAACGCTCGGCTGCCAAAGCGCCATCAGAGGGGCGCTCCAACCGACGAGAAATACTGCGTTTGGGGCCAAATATGTGCAAAATCATGATTCTGGAATTAGGCGATGGAGCCAAATAAGGAACTAAAAGGGTTTAGCATACGGGCACGCTGCCCTAAAGCCTAGGTGGCTATTTAAAATACCAAAATGACCTGACAACTTTTGTCAATAAGAGTTTGAGCGAGGAGTGAACCACCACCACAATAATGTTTATTAAACTCATTCGCTATTTTTTTACTATCTAGTATTTTTTCTCCATTATTTAGTATTACAAACTTAATTAGAGTATTTTTCTTAAGTTCGTTAGTGCTTTCCTTGACTGTATTCCATATATGCTTTGCATCATTAGGCGACTGTATTATTTTATTTGTGTAGAATAGAGATTTTGTGATTTTTATAGACGTGTGTAGAATGTTTCTATACATTTTATAATAATTCTTTAGTTCTAAATTAGGTGGACCTTTTTTCAAACGTTGTTTTAAATTATCACATGAATTTATTGAATTTATTAGACTTTGTGTAATCCATTGTTTTCGTTTTCAGGTTTTAGAATTATATGTTTTACTAGTTTTTAGTGTTACTGAATTATTTTTACATGTGTATATGCTGTTTACCAGGTTTTCAGTAGCAATGTTTGGGTCTAGTTCTTTTAAAATGCTTTCCCAGGGTAAAGATTTCACTAAATTATAAAATTTATTTGAGTCAAATATGCGTGTTGTTGTTCCACAGTTATAATTTTCCTTACATTGATTATTTAAGTTTTTCACGCTAAATAGTATTGTCTAGTGATCCGTGATATCAGTTTGCAAGATTATTCCACCAAAAGCGCTATATATTTCTCTAGAAAGATAGGTATAGACACCAAACAAATTTTATAAGGCAGCGTAGGTATAAGATATAACAATATTGTTGGATACAAATAAAAGCTATTGCGAGAATATGTGTTTTACAGTATTATCTGCAAGGTCCCAAAAGTTTTATGAAAATTAGAAGATTTTTACAGTTATACGCATTTGAGAACTGCGACTATTCTATTTACGATCGATGGAAAACTAAATCTAAATATATATACCTCTTATTATTTTCATCCTTGGAGTGGTAACATTGTCGATATTCTTCAGAAGTCGTTTGTAAAGAAAGTATTGTAAGCTAAATAATAATGTACCCTTGCAATTGCTACCGTATAAAATCGCCTTTATCCTTTCATTTAGTTACATCTACTCTATTAAGAGTTCCAAAACTCGTTATCGAGTAGGCACTAAAATAAAAAACGTGCATAATCCGTCCTCTTTTACTGCGCATATCACCATAAAGTGGAAGAGGACGGATTATGTAAGTGTTTTAAATTTCAGTACTTGCTCGACAATGAAAGTTTTGTTTTGAAACACCCGTTAGTAGTTATTAAACAATAAAATACATTGATCATCTTCAAAATAGTTTATAAAGGTAATTGCATTCCTTAATTAAATGAAGTGCTTCAATTTCACGTTTATCAAAATTTTAAGGTTTACCTACTTTAATTCTTAAATAAACAATAAATACTGCACAGTCGCCATTTACATTCGACTGATGTTCTTATGAGTTATAAAAAAGTGTAGTTAACATAATATCTGATACTCTAATAAAACCATTAACGTTAACCAGAAACGACGAGACCAACTTTGAGATATCTCCTAGCTCACTTGAAAACCCATTACATGCACACAAAAATGAATTATTTATAACGAGTGGGCGTATAACACTATCCCATGCAACAAAAAAATACGAGAACGTAAGGTTGCATATTAACATTATCAAAGATACAAACCTTTGACTTTTAACGCCTTTATACAATCATCCAAAATCGATAAATTATTTTCCTAAAATTTTCTTATCTGTCCCAAAAAGGTTCAAGCAACAAATTCGAACAGATAGAATACCACATGTTATAGAATACATACTACTGGAAATCAAGCCGAAGATTGCCACTCTCTAAAAATATCGGTGGGAGAGTCCATTATAGAACAGTCACCAAGAGGAGATATTAGGCCAAACGATAGGTATTTTTAGCTGGAAAAATGCAAGAAGTTTTGCAAATTGGTAGTTTAGTACAGTTTCATATTCTGAATAAGATACCATGGGTGATCTCGATAATTTAATTGCTAAAGCATAAATTTTACGAGGGGTGATGGTATGCTATACACCTACACTTACGTGCATATTTTTTATCTCTTTTGGTTTCTATTATAGTGCCTTTTTTCATTTATATTTTTTTCGTTTATTTATTTTTCCTTTGCTCGAGCAATCAGTTTGTCATTAACAATATCTTTATGAAATTAAAAGAAATTAATATTTATTACCAAAATGTCAGGGGTTTGCGTACGAAAACATATACATTCTTGCAAAACTTAGCAATTACAAATTATGACATAATAGCATTAACAGAGACCGGGCTAAACGCAGATGTAAATAATAGTGAATTATTTGATAGTCGTTTTACAGTGCACAGGTCCGATCGGAATGTGGTTCAAACTAACAAAACTCGTGGAGGCGGGGTACTAATAGCGGTCAACAAAAAGTTTCGCTCAAAAGAAATACCTACTGAGGGCAGTACTGAAACCATAATTGTAGAATGTGATTTGTATTGTAAAAAGTATATCATTTGTAATAGCTACTTTCCTCCCCGTTCGGGACTACATGACTTCTGTCAATTATTTGAACAATTAGAAAATAGGGAAATATTTATTAACGCTGAGATAATAATGCTGGGTGATTACAACATTCCTGAAGTAAAAGGAACTAGTACCGGCCTCGCTAACTGCTCTGTAATAACTAAACGACTATATCAGCTCTTATGTTTTCTTAATGCACAGCAATATAACAATATCTTAAATACTCATAATAAGACACTTGACCTTGTATTAAGTAATAACACTATTAGAGTAAACGCTGAGGATACGCCACTGGTTCCCCTTGATTATGAATTTCATCCTGCTTTATTAATAAATCTCGAAATTAATTGCCATAAATTTAATTCAAGTTATCAGAACATTTCTAATCGCTATAATTATAAGAGAGCTGACTTTTTGTGTATGTACAACCTTTTGAGTGAAATAGATTGGAATTTTTTGAAAGATTATAACAATCCTGTGGAAGCTGTTGACATTTTTTATAAGAAAATATACGAAGTAATGAACCAGTGTGTTCCTAAAGTATCAGCATCTTCATCAACCTCTAAATCTTTCGCTATATGGTTCATCAAAGAACTAGTAAATGATGTAAAAGTAAAAAATTTACATCATAAGAATAAAAACAAATCTGAGTATCATTTGGTAGAGTTTAAGCGATTAAGGGCTATCTGTAAAAGAAAAGCCTCTGTGGCATATGCAAATTATATACAAACAATACAAAATAATATTACATTAAACATTAATTCTTTTTGGAATTTTGTTAAAAATAAAAGCAATTCTGGTAGTTCTGATCAAAAGTTTTACCGTGGTAGTTCTGAAATAACTGGTCCTGGCGATATTGTAAGTAACTTTGCTGCCTATTTTTCTTCAGTTTTTAATCAGAGTTCCTCGTACAACTTAAAGGATTTAATCCCACAAGTAAATAATTACTCAAATAATACTATATCTGTGCCTTCCTTCGATTTGGTGGATGTTGATAACGCTCTGAAGGCATTGAAGCCGAAGAAGTCCTGCGGTCCTGATCAGATACCACCATATATATACAAAGCGTGCCGTGACTTTTTTAAGACTCCTTTGCATATTCTATTTAATTTAATATTAAAAACCTACACATTTCCTCACCAATGGAAATTATCAAGTGTCACACCAATTCACAAATCTGGTAATAAATCAAATATTGAAAATTATAGACCTATAGCTATTCTTTCTACACCGGCAAAAATATTTGAATCTTTGTTATGTAAATATTTATCTTTTTATTTTAAACCGCACATCTCTGCAGAACAGCATGGCTTTGTAAAAGGACGGTCTGTCGAAACAAATTTAGTAACTTTTACTAATTATGTTAGCGAAGCTTTGGATCGGAGTAGTCAGATCGATGTAATTTACACAGACTTTGCGAAAGCGTTCGACAAAGTAAAGCACGACATCCTTTTACAAAAGTTATATTTAATTGGTTGTGATCTAAACCTAGTAAGCTTATTTAAATCGTACTTACAAGATCGACCTCAGTTTGTTATGTTTCACGGTTTAACTTCTGATCATTTTAAAACTCCCTCAGGGGTACCCCAAGGCAGCAACTTGGGACCTTTGTTGTTTTCTGTTTTTATAAATGACTTGCCACTACATATAGGGTACTCAAGTTCCCTTCTTTTTGCTGACGACCTTAAAATCTTTAGAGAAATTCGATCCTATGATGATTGTAATTTGTTACAGCTCGACCTTACGTCGATTGTCAAGTGGAGTATTGATAATGAGCTCCTATTTAATGTTAATAAATGCAAGATTATGACATTTACACTAAAAATTAATAAAATAAACTTTAGTTATAAAATGCAAGATCAACTCTTAAATAGGGCACATATTATTCGGGACCTGGGCGTAACATTCAATCCTACGTTAACTTGGGTGATCATGTGGATAACATTACAAGTGCTGCACTAAGGAATCTAGGATTCCTGATGAGAGCCACTTCCGAATTTACCAGTATAAAACCTTGTATAATACTGTATAACTCTATTGTTAGATCCAAATTAGAATTTTCTTGTATTGTCTGGGACCCAGGAATATTGCTGTATAAAAATAAAATAGAGACCGTCCAGAATAAATTCATTAAATATCTTTGCTTTAAAAAATACCATCGATATCCGCTATTTCATGAATATAGTGACTTGCGCTTCGGATTTGGAATTACCAAGTTGGTTAAAAGAAGGGAAATTTCTGCTTTCTTGTTCTTACACAAACTCGTAAATGGTGTTATAGACTGCTCCAATTTGCTGGCTTTAATTAATTTGTATGTACCTGCTATATGTTATAGGCCCCGTCGTCACTTGTTCTACATACCTTTTTCTAGAACGGACATGCGCATAAACTCATCATTAGTTAAAATGTTATATATTGCTAATAAAGTTGTTTCTACGTGCGACATAGACATGTTTGGCTCATCGATATGCATTATCAGAAATAAAATCATGCTTTTAGGATAATACAAGTGTTGATCCTGACAGATTGGTTGCTCAGAAGTAATAATAATTTTTTTTTGTCTTAGTTTTTAGTGAATTTTGTTTTGATTTCCGTAGTTTCTGTAACATTGTAATTGGGTCTTTACCCGTTTTGTTACTTATTACTAAATAAATAAATAAATAAATTTGCGACCTTGGTGTGTGTCAGCTTGCTTCGTCATCTTTTTTGTATTTTTTGTAAATATCGCGGAGAATCAAATTCTCTACACGTTTAGCTTCAAAAATTTTTTTGTGAAGTTAATAGTTTTGAGTTAACCTCATGTGAAGTAGAGTGTAGTTCTTAAAGTTGCGTAAAAGCTTCCTCGTCACCCGAAATTGTACGCATTATCGATTAGTTATTAATTAGTTATTATTTATATTAATAATTGAGCTCTCGCAGCGGTCTAGTACATTCAGTACGTGCAAAGACATTATGATTCGAACGCAATGGTTGTATTCGACGGATATCCATCTGACGCATCAAAACCAAACCATGAAGTGCCGAACGACTTCCCACGGATATAATTTTTGATGAATCGATGATCACGACATATACACAAGCAAGACTTTTAGCAAAAAGAAAACAAGGGTCGTCTTTTCTCCAAGGTCAAAACGAGATTTGAGAAATAAAAATGTTGCCGTTCAATAGGCAACAGAAGACGCTGACACATTGATCCTAAGAACAGCGATCAATATGTCATAGTTTAATTCTGTTTGTGTTGTAGGAGAAGACATCGACCTTATTGTTCTCTTAGCAGCACTAGGGAAAGATTACCCAAATGTTTACATCCTGCAGCCAGGCAAAGGAAAATCTTCAGTTAAAGTTTACTCTCCACAAAGTTTGCAGGTTGAAAAAACAGAGGCAGATAACATATTGTTTTTGCAATCTTTCGGCGAGTGTGACACGATATTTGCAATTTTCGGTCAAGGAATGAAAAAGTTTCTGAAAATGCTTCAAAATTACTAGGAACCAAATCAGACTGTTCAGGGAAGAAAGTGTAGATTATCGACACCATTGCTGCATTCGCTTCGAACCTACGATGCGGTACAGATTTCGTACAGTGTTTACAAGAATTTGAAAGTGTGGGGATAGGAGAGAAGTAAGAGTGGACTTACTCCAGTCAGAACAACTGAAGATGCTTCTTAAATTCTTTTCTTGTAAATATAAAAATGGATGCGACTCAGGACGTAGCTACAGGAATGCAGATTTAAAGTGCTTCATGATTTGCGTTTACTGCTGAAACGTTGCTGGCATTTTGAACGACTTCGAGGAAGATGACCAGATGAAAAACTATAACTAACAAACTATCGGTATAGGAACAAGCTATGAAAGAGAATCATGAAGAGCAGAGTACAGAAGAGGAAGACGACACTCGGCCAAGCATTACAGAAGTAGAAGTCAACAAACCTGGTCCCGTCAGAGCATATAAACGAAGACAAGTTAGTATAAGATTTTAAAAACCACTGATGTGGATTAGGCTTACTGAGAAAGCCAGAAAAAATGCACTATTTACTCTACTCTATTGTGTTATGAAAACGAGATTCGAACCGAGCATCGATCGAGTGAACAACGTTTGCGTGAGTGCGATTGATCGCCGAATTAAGTACTAATTTTATACAAAATAAAATTCTGTTAAAACGTGTATTCGTAAATATGATCAACGTGAATAATAATCAGTGACACTACATTAACTGAACCCCTCCGGAGGGGTTCTAATTACTAGATAATGACTAATAAGCGAAATTCTGCAGAACTTTCACCACCCGTAAAAATTCCTATTTGAGCCTAATCATCTTATAACAACAAACAAGTTTTATATCTCACCGGACCATATAAGCAAAGCACAAAATATTGCAGTACAAGATAAAGTATCAGAAGTCATTTCCCAAGTGGATACAACCGGACAATCTTCAAGCACACCTGTACCAACAACAATAAAGGTAAAAATTCCTCCTACCTTTTTGCACAATGCATCAATAATAAAATATTAGGAAATTATTAATGATCTCAAAGAGCAAACTACAGAGGAATTTACTGTAACACAAAAAGGAAATCAACTAAGAATTACTCCTACCGCGATAGTAGACTACCGAAAAGTGACTAAGTCTTTAGATGATAATAAAATAGGTTACCACACATTTAGGGATCCAGAGGTAAATACTCTGTCGGACATAAATCGTAATCTACCAGTTTCGTTAACTGATTAAGAAATACAAAATGAATTAGAAAGATTAAATTATCCAATTAAAAAGGTAGTACGGCTTTACAACAGAGATAAACCTCCGATACCACTGTGTGCGATCGAGTTAGAAAACACAGTCGCAAGCAAAAATATCTTTAAGCTAACAAAAATACTGTACTGTATAGTACCAAGAAGGAAGGCCAAGGATATTCCTCAATGCAAAAACTGTCAACAATACGGACATACCCGGAACTACTGCCGAAAGCAACCGCGGTGCGTCAAGTGCACGGGCAATCATTTGTATACGAACTGCCCAAAAACGTCGCAACAACCACCTCAATGCGTAAACTGCAGAGAAACACACCCAGCAAACTACAAGGGTTGTAGTTATTTTCTAAAAATTAGTTGTAGCTCACAACAGGACAATCAACCCACAGCTTGGAACCGGATAAGGAATACCAGAACACCCTCTTCGGTAAATAACGAAGAAGACAAACAACAACAAGCACAAGATTACAATAGGGCTTTTCCACGATTACCAAGAACTGACAACACTAACTCATCAACTGACACACAAGAAAATAGAAATCTACTTACTACAGTAATAAATAAACTCTTTGAGCTACTCTTACCACATCTTGACAAAATTATACCAATTATTACACCATTAATTCCAATATCACTCCAACATGTATCCAAATAATCAACTAATCATCAATAATATAACATTACTAAACTGGAACGCCAATGGATTAAAAGCTAACAGACCAGCTTTTCTAGCTTTCTTAGCTACACACAACATAGACATCGCAATTATCTCGGAGACTCATCTAATCAACTCTGAACCGTTTAAAATAGCAGGTTATCAAGTCTAACGGCAAGATAGAGAAACGAACTTTGCCTCTGGAGGAGTCGCTATAATAGTAAAACGACAACTTACCCATAATCCATTCAATAACCAAAATATAGTAAATCTGGAAGGGATAGCGATCAGATTAATACTGAAAAATAATACGCACCTTAAACTGTGTTCAGCCTATAAACAACTTAATAAAAAAATCATGGAGGAAGAGATCTTAAAGATGTTTTAGGACAACGAACCCACGTTACTAATTGGCGATTTAAATTGTAAGCATTTAGATTGGGGGTGTAGAGTAAACAACCCGAATGGTGTAAAACTAAACAAAATCAAAGTAGATCATGGCATACAAATATCAGCTCCCAATGAACCTACGCATTATACATATAGACACAAACATCAGCCTGATATATTAGATATAGTGCTACACAAGAATTTCATAAAACCTATATTTCAAACAGTTCTCACAGAATTGGACTCCGATCATCAACCAATCATTACCTCATTTTTTAGTACAGCCAAACTCGCGCCAGTCCTACCTAAACTAATAAATGGGAAAATTGATTGTAAAGTTTTTGAACATGAATTAGATAAAAACATTAAAATTCTAACCAACATTCAACCAATGGAAGACGTGGATAGATCAGAAATCCAATATACGGAAGCCTATAAAAACAAGCGTTATACTAGCAGTAACACCCTGGACAAGAAACAAGAACACCAGCAACACACAACCGCCGCTAGAGATATTAAAACCAATAAAACTGAAAAACAAAGCCAGGAGAGAATGGCAAAGACTACGTCAACCTCATCTCAGAACACAAATGAATCAGCTCACACACAAAGTCAAAACAGAACTTGACAAGCACCGATATTTCATGTATAATAAATACATAGAAGAACTACAACCACGAGACGCAACTATGTGGCAGGCAACAAAAAGAACATTAAGACAACCTAACCAAATACATCCTTTAACTAGAAATAACATTAACTCACATCAGATGAGGAAAAAGCCAATGTTCTTGCATCCCTTGTCGAAGACGTGTTTACTACGGATATAAACAACAACCACGATTTTACGCAAGAGGTACTATTGAAAATTATAACTATCGATACCCACTCCACATCTAGCCGACCTCGCTAAGAGAAGTGCAATCCTATATAGCAAAACTGTTAATAAAAAAAAGTCACCTGGGCCGGACTTGATTATAGACAACATTCTGAAACACTTTACAAAAAAGGGCGTAGTCTATCTTGTAAATGTATTTAATGCATGTCTTAGATTGGGGTACTTTCCAAATATATGTAAGCATGCCTACTTACTACCATTTCTAAAGCCAGCGAATCAAACACAAACCTGAAAGTTATCGACCAATCAGCCTTCTATCGGTAGTCTCAAAACTGATGGAAAAAGTAATTTACGCGAGATTAGAAACAACGCTAATGGAACAAAATATTATATCTAACCATCAGTTTGGCTTTAGGGAAAATCATTCCACTACACAACAGCTACTACGATTGACAGAACTTATAGAGAAAGGATTTGAAAACAAAAAATACACGATAGATCATAGACCTCCAGAACGCCTTTGACAAAGTTTGGTTAGCCGGCCTACAATATAAATGGATCAAGCTTGAAATACCAGACTATCTTACCAAAATCATTGTATCATTTATTAGTAAAAGAACGTTCGCAGTTAGAGTTAACTCAGCACATTCCCAAATAAAACCAATTAATTGTGGCGTACCACAGGGAAGCATTATAGGTCCCATATTATTCAACATATACGTCTATGGTATACCTGTTATGATGAACTCCACACTAGCGATGTTTGCAGATGACACTGCAATTGCGACACAGAATGAAAATTTCGTAATTGCAGTAAATGAACAGCAAAACGCACTATATTACATCAATAGATGGCTTAGCAAATGGAAAATAATTATAAATGTAACAAAATTCCAAGTAAAAGTGTTCACACTCAGAAAAATAGGAAATTTACCCAAGATATATGTAAATCAGAAAGAATTCCAATGAAATCCTAGAGACTCCGCCGTCAAATATCTTGGTGTATACTTAGATACCAGATTGGGATACGACATTAATAAAAAAACTTAACGAGTGTCACGCGAGATTAATGCTTCTATATCCTCTAATAAATCGAAAATCTCACTTGCACCTAGACTGTGCCCTTTTAATGTATAAATCAATCTTGAGGCCAATTCTAACTTACGCGTGCTCAGTGTGGTGTAACACAACAAAAACAAACTAGCTGCAGGTTATGCAAAATAAAATTTTACGCATAGCAGCAAATTCCCCATGGTTTGTGCGTAATAGCCAACTCCACCACGAACTGGGCATACCAACCATCCTTGAACACATAAACAAAGTGAGAATCAAATTTTTTGTGAACATTAACCTGTGTTCAAGTGCAGTGTATTATAACCTTGGGAGAAAAGACATACATGTAAGACTGAAAAGAAAATTGCCCCAAGACTTAACAGACTAATACTACTAACGTTGATTGAGGTATTATATAACTACTTAGATATTTTAACACTGTAATTCATATTAGTTACAGAGGTTTAGTCCTCCAAAACTATTTATATACAGTCATATTGTAAATTATTGTAAAACAACTGTGTATAGCATAAGAAAGTGCTGATCCGGTTCAAATAAATTTTAAAAAAAATTAAAACGAGTATAAATGACTTAATAACTAATCAGTAACGAACACGGGAGCACTTACACAATTTTGAGAAATACATTCTAACTCACATGAGATTAGCTCTAAAACTTTCCAAAAAAGCATTTTAGGCGGAACATGTCTAGAATTAGATGATCCACAATTTCTATAAAAGCTATTTCTTTTTTAAATCGGCAGTGAAGTACCTCGTCATTCAAATACGAAAAATCAGCAGTGAAGTAATCCATTGTTTTACGACTTTTTGTAGCTGGCGGGTCCGCAGATAAACGTCAACCGACGAAAACATAACCTAGAAAAGTTTGTTAAAATGTTGTAATTTTATGATTTCTCGATTTAAAAAGAACATAATGTACTCCTCGGCACTGAAGTTTCTCTTTATACCTCATGTGGTTTATTTGCTTCGGCCCTATGGGGCTCGGCAACTAAATCTACATTTATGATAAAAAGCTAAACACAAGTGCCTTGGTATACAAACTACTATTTTTGTCTGGAGAATACCGGGAGATACTAGCGAAAAACTGAAGTTGGACCCCATTGTTTCAAGATGGTGGAGCGAGCGGAAGCGCACCAGGTAGCAAATTTAGTAGGTTATTCAGGATATGAATTGCCAATTTTCAAAACTTCTTGATTTTTTCCGAGCAAGTCCTGTTTTATAGTCATATTTATACCCATTCGGAGTCACGTGATAATCTAGTGACTTTACGTATGTCGATTCTTAAAAATGCAATTTTAGGGTCTTCTTCTTCAGCAGTCTTTCTGCGTTCACTCCTGTACATACGCCTCCTCTTCTTGTCTCCACTTGTGTCTGTCTAGGGCCGGTTGATGCCAGTTCCTTTCCACTTTCTTTTTAATATCGTCTATCCAGCTATTTTGGCGTCTGCCAACGCTTCTAATCGTTAATTTGGGTCACCATTGTACGATTCTTGTTGACCATCTGTCCTCATTTTGTGAGGCTATGTGACCTGCCCATCTCCACTTCGCGGTAGCTATGTTTTTGAGTACATCTTCCACGTTAGTTTATCTTCAAATTTCCTCCTTGTGTATGCGGTCTCTAAAACCTACGACGAGCATAATTCTTTCTATTGCTCTTTGAGTAGTTCTCAGTTTGTTTACTGATTTAATGGTTAGGGTTGTGGTCTCCATTCCGTAAGTAATTACGGGAAGTATGTATGTGCTAAAGACTTTTCTTTTTAAATTTATTGGAATATCTCGGTTTTTTAGGATATATCCAAGTCTTCCTACTGCAGTCCAGGTCATTCTCACATTTCTTGAAATATCTGCTGTTTGGTTCTCTTTACCTCTTTTTATTGTGTGACACAAATATATGTATTATGTATTCGTCTACGTTTTCAATTTCCGTCTAGTGTGATACTCGTCTCGCCTGTAGTTATAACTTTTGTTTTATCGGTGTTCATTGTGAGCCCTACTCCTTCTGAGGCTAGTTTTAATTCGGATAGCATTTCTTGTAGTTCCATAGAGTTACTGCTGATTAGAATTATATCATCTGCGAAGCGTAGATGGTTCAAATGTCGACCATCGATGCTCATTCCTTTATTGTCCCACTTTACCGATTTGAAGGCGTCTTCCAATGCCAGGGTAAACAATTTAGGGGAGATGGTGTCTTCCTGTCTCAATCCCCTTTTCATATCAATTTTCTGTGTTTCAAGATTTTCTGTTACTTGCACTTGCAGTGTGTCGTTTTCGTATACTGTTTTAGAAGGTTTTTATAGCGTGAGTGGATCTTGCGTTATCTAGTGCACTAAATATCGCCCATAGTGTCGAAAGCTTTGTTGTAATCGACAAACGAGTGTAGAGAGACGTTATATTCGGTGGTTTTTCTATCAATGTACGGATGGTCAGTAGATGTTCGATGATACTTAGTAGCTTATAGGGATGAGGTAGTATACTAATTGGTTGTCACACCATTTTTATATTTTAAGAGTCTGCCTGTATATAGGTTCCGTTTCAGTCATATTTTATTGTATAACACTTCAGCTATTTTGCATCGAAAAATCCTAACACGCACGTATCTTTCGGTTTTCTAAAAGGCTTAGCGGAACCGCTGTAATCTCTATGCCATCGTCTGTGCACCTGTTCTCGCCCCGTAGCGTTTAAGAGCGCTGGTTTACAGTTCTTTCAAAACCCCAGTTAATTGGAGCAAGCGAGATACCTTCCTTAAATAATAAAAACTTCAGTCGATTTCTCTCGTGCGCGACTTGCTTCGCGGTTATCACGCGAGACGGACTGTACGCCTATTGGTTGCAGCTGCAGGCACGCTTGAGGCATCTGGGACAAAAAGATCGTTTCGTTGAGGGACTTGTGTTCAGGCTGTGAAAGCGAGAGGTGGTTTTGGTGAGTGGAGTGAGCTGTGGTGCCTTGTGCGTTCGGATGACCGCAGAATTGCATAATTCTGTAGTGCCGTAAAACAGACATTCTCCCAAACTAGGAATTAATATCGCGGAGCAGCCCAAGTGTTCAGTCTCGCCGTTTCTCTGTCCCGAGGGAGACGCAATTTAGTCTTCGCCACGTTGGTGGAATATCTGCAGGTACCAGGAGTTCGGTATTTGACCAATTGCTAGGCAATTATTTAATAAGATTTTCATTGCCTCTAGGGTGATTTTTCCTCCTGGTTTATCTTGTCCTGGAGCACGGCCGATTTGGTAGGCTCAGTTCTATTTCCTCTATGGTAATTACAGGAATGTTTTCTGAACCTATGTTGTTTACAGTTATATCTTCTATATCTGGTGGCTTATGTATTGTTGAAGAATAAAGTTCGTTGTAAAAATCTTGGATGATTTCTAATATTTACTGGTTTTCTTGCTTTATGTTTTCTTCTATGTCTCTAAGTTTATGGATTGTCTTTCGTCCACTTTCGTCCACTCCTGTCTATACCATTTCTGTGTTATAGTCCTTTATATCTTTTCTTATCTTTTTTCTGATTTGTTTATTTATTTCGTCGTATTCTAGCGATTCTCTATAGAGTTTTATTCTTTCTTTCATTAGTTATCTAGTTGCTTGTTTTAATTTTGTGTATCTTGGTTTTGTTTTACTGCATACTTCTTTAATTGCTGTTTAAATACCAACAGCTACTAAGCGGAAAACTCGAAACTCAAGAAAACCGAGAGGCTATAGAAGTAAACAACCTTGAAAACAAAATAAAAATCGACAGTTTTAGGGTAATAAATGACATTTCGTTTTGTAGGTTATCATGACTACTCGTTATACAGCATATTCCATTGTTTCTGTTAATTTTCAGTTTCCTGCTCAACTAATTTAGCTTTATTTAGGTTGTATTACTCTTATCGCAATAACTTACACGAAAAATTTAATCTGGCAGATTAGAAACGTCAAATTTTAAAATAAATCTTTATTATCGACATGCCTTTTTTTAGAATTTATTCTGTTTTACTAAAGATGAACAGTGACAGACAAAAGTCACGTGACTCCAAATAGGTATATTTTTGACTATTCAACACTATAACATATAAGCCAATCATATTGCAGACATTTGCTTTTCCCAACCAATAACAGCAGTATATGCCTGAATATTGGGCACCATGGTAAATATTCACAAAACAGTGTACGTACTCAAAAACTAAATAGCCTTGTTGCGAAATATCGCTTAGCAACGATGTTCTGTTCTTAGCGATATCGCTAGGTTACGTAAAACTAAACACCAACAAACCGTGTGAACAAAGTGGATGAATATTAATTGGTGAATTATTCTTCAATAAAATTAATCGTTATGTATTAATATTGTTAAATAGTCGTCCCAAATACCACTCAAAGCGGATATATTTTTTAAATTATTTTGCCATTTCCATAGAAATTATTGCAAATTTCACTCATCAAAATCACACTTAAATGTCACTCGCCTTCGGCTCGTGACATTTTTGATATGATTTTGTTTCGTGAAATTTCAACGCAATAATTTACATGGAATAGATAGATGTTGGTTTATTCATCCTTAAGATGTTTACAAAACAGATATTGTTATTTAACAAACAGATTTAACATATTTTGAACAAAGCTTTTTAAACTGATATAAATTAGCAGCCTGTTTAGTTTCGTTCTGCATTTCATTATATAATTTGAGTCCATTATAGAATAAGTTTTTTTGAGAACATGATTTTGCTGTTAAGGGCAATCTAAAGTCATTTGCAAATCTAGTCTTATAATTATGAATATCCCTATTGTATACTATAAATTCAGTCATATAACTAGGCAGTTTATTATTAATAATTTTACAAATTAAAACTAGCGTATTAAAATAAATCATTTGTTTAATGGTAAGCCACTGTAAGGTTTCCAACATTAAAGAAACAGATGTTCGTTTATTGAAAGATAAAACAATGCGCATACATTTGTTTTGTAACTTTTGCAGTCTTTGTAAGTTTCCTTCAGTGGCATTAAATAATATACTGGAGCAATATTCAAAATTTGTAGCTATAATTGTCTTGTAGACTAATATTTTTGACCAAATGTTTAATTTAGAACTTATTCGACCAAAGAAACCTATCTTTTTCGCAGTTTTAGTTACAATATAGTCAATATGTTGTTTAAATTTCAATCTATTGTCAATTATAACTCCTAGATATTTAATATTAGTAACAAATTCTATATCTACATTTTCTACCCTTACATTCGCTACCACATTATGCACTGATGGTCCACTACTGATTATCATTGCTTGTGTTTTTGTTGTATTTAGTTTTAGTTTATTTAATTTCAACCAAGTCGACACATTTTGTATATCCTTATTCAGTTTAATTATTTATAGCACACTCTACATTGGTATCAGCTACAGATATCAATGTATCGTCCGCAAATAAATTAATTTTACAATTATTCACAGATAAATTTACATCATTGATGTACAGTATAAATAATAAAGGCCCCAAAATTGCTCCCTGGGGACACCTAAAGCTACTTCTTTTGGCCCTGATTCTTCATTTTCAAATTTAGTAATTTGCTGCCGCTTAGACAAATAACTCTTGAACCACTGTAATGCTGTACCCTGAATTCCGTATTTTCTCATTTTTTCCAGTAATAAATGCCTATCGATAGCTTCGAAAGCTCGTTTCAAATCGAGAAAAAGTGCAACGACTTTTTTGCCTAGCTCAGTATCCTCTTTCCAGTTCGCTAATACTAAATATAGGGCGGTTTCACATGAATGATTTTTGCGAAAACCAGACTGAGCGTTAATTAGTATTTCACTTCGTTCTAGATAACTTTCTAGCTGTTCTTTGGCTATTTGCTCTAATATCTTTTCAAACGCAAGCAACGTATTAATCGGTCTAAACTCTGAACACTTTTTTGTTCCAACTACTTTTGGAATTGGTCTTACGGTTGCTGTCCTCCAAATTCCAGGAAAAGTTCCGCTTTCAAAGGATTCATTGATGATTTTCAACATTAGGTTTCCTATTACTGGTAGAGCATCCAAAATTACTTTAGAATTAATACCATCCGTACTGGATTTATTATTCATTTTTTAAATAACTTTTTCCAAGTTATCCATCGTAATCGGTTCAAAATAAAAAGTATATTTGTCAAAAATATATCCACTACTTGTGGTATTACCCTTGACTATAGTTTCCTGTTGCTTGGCCAATATTGATACCCTCCCAACAAAGAAAAACTCTTTTGTGAGTGGAGTGAGATCAGATATTTCGAAATAAACTTTTGAACGCTGGCCAAAATTCTCAAACCAGTCCTTATCGCATTACTAATTACTAATTATAACAATCATTCTGCTCTTCATACTCGAATTTAGTTAGGAGTTGCAGATATTCATGGAATTCTAATACGAAAATCGGAATCAAAAATGGAAATGGCTGAAAACGCACAAAAAATTATCTTAAGGTGGAAGGAGGTACATATCCACGCTTATCAACACACTGTAAAGTGCCAACTCTATCTAATGCTATCTTACGTGCTAGATTTTAGATATGCTGCAGTAACTACATGTATTGCAATTAAAAATTCATTCTTTGCTTGCTTTAGATGTAACATCTCTATTTCTATTATTATTATTATTAATATTTAACAGTCAATAAGAGCAAATGCCAATAGCTTATGATGCTCAAAATGACATGATAGAACTTAGCTAAATCTTAACATATCTTGACATATCTTACATAAACCTGCACAGGAAATAAGCTAATACACATAAGAAAACACATTTATACATTTACTACATACACAACACTGTCTAAACGGTTTTTAAAATTATTAAGCGATGTAGCCGACACAACTGAATAGTTTAAGGAATCCCACTGTACAAACACTCGATTTATTAGGATGAATTCTCTAACGCACAGATAAAAATTTTCACGTTTTAATTTATATGCGTGGCCTCGACGACGGGGATGTCTGTCTAAATAATAAAAGCTCGGTAGAATATGTTACACATCACCCACTATGATACGGTACGTTAAAATAAGATCGTCACTTTTACGATGATCTTAAGGGTCGTCAGAATTAAAAACGAGCTCTATAGGCTAGTGATTAGCACGTCTACTTAGCATTTGGGAGGTCGTGGGTTCGATTTCCGCGGCCGTATGCTCTGATTAAGGTTTTTAGGTGGTTTTTCTGAGTCAACAGGGTACCTTCTCTGAGGTGAATGCCGGGGCGCGTAAAGCCAGAACACACCATTTTACAGCTCAATGTTTTAAAAGGAAGTGCTATACCGTGCTGTGGTTTGTTGGATATTAATACCCCATTATAACTCGACAAACCACACCGTGCTGCAGGACGACACAACACCCACCCACTCTGCTATATCTATTGCAACTTCTGACCGTTACGTTACATTTTTGTCAGTCCACTGAGGAAAGAAAGGAAATTATACACTTGCATTTTCTATTGTTAAAGATATATTTCTTAAAAATGGACAATCAGATGAAGATTTTCCACAGATGATGGCCAAGTTGAAAGAAGTGCGCTTAGGTCAGTGTTTCCATCATCTGTTCTTCTGCTTTGCATTTTTCATTTGTGTCAAGCATTTTGGCGGTGGTTGTGGTATTCCAAACATAATATTCACAAAAATAGTAAAAAAGCAGTAATGCTTTAATTTCAAGAATTAAAGCTGTAGAGAAGATTGGGAAAATCTATTTTTTCAAATCTCGTTTAAAAAAGTAGGCGTTTTTAAATGAATTTCAGGGTGTGAAGTGTCACTTTTTTCATTCAGTGAAAAAAAGCGACACTTTGCTTTTAATTTAGGAATAAACGATTTTGGTAGCAAATTATTTATTTATTTTTAGTTTTATTTTGACATGAACAAATTACAGATTTCAATAAATTAAGACGTTTCCCAAATTACCAGAACTGACCATCAGCGCACTTAACTAAAATTAAGACAAATAAAATTCGATACAAAATAGGCTTGGATTTGAATATTTAATGAAATTTAAAAAAATCTTATTCGCAACTCGCGTTAGTGTGCTTATTTTTCACGCGTGTGGATTATTAAACTCAGCTAAGATTTTGTAAACATATATGCAGTACAAGAAAAGTTCAAGATTTTCGTTAAAACTGCACCTCGTCTTACCACTGATGATAAAGTTGATTTTGCAAGAATTGCTTTAGGTGAAAGTGCGCCAATGAATTTTTACACACCTAATAAATCTTACACTGTAAGCACCGAAATATATTTAAAAAAAGGTCTTTTGAGTTGGGGGATGAGCACGACTCAATACAAGATTCTAATGAGGAGAACAAGAAAAGCGATGGAGACCACGAAGTAGCTGTTGCCAACCTTTCAAAGAATGTTTCAAATTTAACTGATATAGTAGCAGCCTAACAGCTCTCAAATCAGCTACTATGACTGACATTGTTATAATTTTAACAATATTTAGAGAATATTACAACACCTGCTCAAGTTAAACCCTTTTTTGCAAAAGCTAAAACAAAGCTTTCGAGAAAAATAGGAGTGCAGCCCACTTCTGTTTCTCGCAGAACGGCAAGACCAGGTTTAACTGATGGTCAGCAACGCATACAAGCAGGTAGACCATCCCATAATGAATTAGGACAATCAAGAAATCGTAAAAAAAATATGTTTCTCAGAAAATGCTCAATCGTCCCGATGCAAAACCCATGGGACAAGTCACTGACTTATTATTGTGCTATTTTTTTAATAATGTATGTACGCATATTTTTATTATTATTGTTTATAGTTTAGTAGTTTCTTAAATTTCCATAGAAAATGTGCGAATTTATTTTTAATCCTTATACTAAACGTTACAGCTATTAATAAAGCGTTCTAGCTATACTTTAGTTTAATTTCAATATGCACACGGCAGTATTCAGAAAACGTGGAAAATAATGATTGAAATAACTAATGTGGAACTTAGGATATCCGAAATTGATTTCCTTGTTGATGAAGAGGGTAATGTAATTAGGGATGATGTTATTAAAGCTAATTATATAAATAACTTTTTCGAGAATGTGGGTTTAACAAATTAACGTCAGTAACGTTTGTGCTAATAAATTTCGTAACACTTTCAATCCAACACATTAAAATTTTAAAAAATATATTCGGCGGAAATTGATGGTATAACCAATGATTGCATAGAGACCTTATCTTTATTATATTAAAACCGATTACTCATATCACTAATTTATGTTTGACGATGAGAATTACCCGAATGTATTCAAAAGCAGTATAATTATACTGTCGCAAATTCGTCTAAAGTTGGGGTAACTGGCAATCCTTTTAATCAAAATATACTTGTACACGAAGACTAAAGCTACTGTTGCGAGATTAATAAAACACTTAAGTACAAATACTTCCATTTATTTTCTGGCGTTTACAGAACAACTTAAGTTTAACACCGTTACTTATTAACGAACTATATTCTAAGTCCAGTTTGACCAAGAAAACTCGGTAGGTGTTCTCAAATTTCCAAACAAGCTTATCAGAGCAGTTCTAAATTTTGGACTTCTGTCACGTACGTGACAATTCATAATAGCTCTATGAATTCGACAAATTTTAAGGTTTCACATGCTAAAATAGGTCAAGCGGTCGACACCTCGCAAATTATCGCTAATAAAGTTTTACAACTCCACTAAAAGGAATTTGCTCCAGTCGCCACATAGTTCTGCCTACTTTTTCGGCTTACGAAGTAAACCTTGCATAAATTTGCCCTTAATCGTTCCGTGGGCTTGGCATATTTCCATCTTCCCAGAGAAAGGCGCGTGTTTAAAGACCGGCTAAATAGTCGCCTGTTGTAACTTTAATATGACCATTTTCGAAATTCTAACTAAAAATATTTACGATAAAAATTGCTTATGGCTAACTAAAGTACGAGTCCAGCGCGGACAGCAATAGAGTGCGGTCATAGTTTACAACGCTCTCGTGTTATTTGTCTCACTAACCTTACATTAATAAACTTAAACATTGCTTAGCGTAATAATTATTAATCTCGAGTAATATTCACCAGTTACAAGCAACTGACCCCCCTCGGGGGTTAGTTACCAACTAATCATGGGCGAAAACAAAGAAGATGCCATTCCCGGCAAAAGAAATAGCGATCACCTATCACCAGAAGCTACCAGTCAAAAGAAATATGTCTGGGACGCAAGTCTACTGGTAAGCAAAAACAAATTTTATCTCCCCGTGCAGCTTGAGCGCCAACTGCAGGATAGTGATACGGCTAGCGGTTCGCAAAACAATTCACAGACTACACCTGGGCCAAAGGTCGCAAAAATTCCTCCGATATTTTTGCATGAAGCAAATGACCATCAGGCGATTGTAAAGGACATCGCTACTATAGCAGAGAGCCCTTTTACAACACAATATAGGACAGACTATCCGCGAATCAATCTCACCTGTGAACAAGATTTTCGGAAGCTCACAAAATTTTATACAGATAATAATTTAAAATATCACACATTCCAAAATCAAAATACCAGTCCTCTATCAGTTGTTATTAGGAATGTACCGATTTCAATTTCAATTAACGAGATTGAACAAGAACTTAAAACAGCAAACTTACCTGTGTTAAAGGTCGTGCGCCTTCTAAATAAAGCCAAAAATCCTCTGCCACTCTGTGTTGTTGACTTAACGCGTAATGAAACCGCTAAAAATATATTCAAATTAACTCATATCTACTATTCGATAGTAACAGTCGAGCCCAGGCGGAAATCAGTTGACATCCCTCAGTGCTCGAGATGTCAAAGATATAACCACACAAAGGACTACTGTAAACTAGATCCTCGCTGTGTGAAATGTCTCGGTAGTCACCTGTACAAGGACTGCCCGAAGAGACCGGGTGAGCCTCCTAAATGTGTTAACTGTGGCGATAGTCATCCTGCCAATTACAGAGGATGTAAGCACTATCAAAACATTAAGATGAGAAGCCAACATAAAAGTCCCGTAACTCAACCACAGCAGCGATCATCAGAGCAACACAATTTTGTAGGCACTAATTCATACGCTAGAGCTGTTCGCAATAATTTAACAGAATGTCAATCCTCAACACCCCCACTACCAGAATCTACCATAGACAACATTCTTAAAACCCTCCTAAATCTAATCACCCCTTATATGGATAAAATTAAATCCTTTGTTATCAACACTGTCCTTCCACTATTCCTCAATGGCTCCTAATATGCCTAATATTATACAAAACCTAACAATCCTTAATTGGAATGCCGATGAAATAAAAAGAAAAGATCAGCTCTCATCACCTTTCTGGCGGGCCATAACATGGACGTTGCATGCATCACCGAGACGCATCTTGTGACAACTGAAAAGTTTAACATACCTGGATACAAGCTCTACCGCTATGATCGCGCAGGTCTAATAGCATCGGGAGGGGTAGCAATAATGATCAAAACAAATCTGAGTCACTATTTGTTACAACAGCAAGACCTAGTATCTCTTGAGTACGTCAGTGTAGCCCTTGAACTGGATAACAATACAACAACCAAAATAATATCTGCCTACTTGTCCCCTAATAGAAGGATCCTGCCTGAAGATATTCAGTCGTTATTTGCCCAAAATGTGCCAACACTACTGTTTGGCGATCTGAACTCAAAAAACACTGTCTGGGGCTGCCGTGCCAATAACCCAAATGGCCAACGACTTTATAATATTGTTTCACAAAACGGAATCGTTGTCTCAGCCCCCAGTGAACCGACGCATCACCCATACAGAACCGATCATATGCCTGACATTCTAGATATCAGTCTTATAAAGAACTTCTCCAAACCACTTTACCAGCAAGTGCATCAGGAGCTAGATTCCGACCACCTTCCAGTAACTGTTACATTCATCCAAACTCCACAAGTTGCTACATATGTGCCAAGGCTCATTACAGGGCCAGTTGACTGGGACACGTTTCGAGATTGTGTCGATGAGATTCTTAAACCTCCAGCTGATTTGGCAACTGAAGCGGGGATTGACAGCAGCATTCAGAAATTTACCTCAACTGTAGTGAATTGTGCTCATAAATCCACTATACGCACAACAAGGCGTCGACAAAGTGAACATGCCCATCCACCTCAGTATATACTGGCTCTAATAAGAGAGAAAAATCGAATGAGAAGATTATGGCAAAGTCGAAAACTACCGCATCATAAGAGATTGTTAAATCAGCTTGTCCATTAAGTGACTTATGAGTTAGATAAGTATCGCATCAATAACTATCAACAATATATTTCTGAATTAGAAGTTTGCGATTCTTTACTGTGGCGCGCAACCAAAAAAATATTACAAGGAAAATAATAGAAGTTTCTGCAGCGACCAGGAAAAAGTAACCTTATTCGCAGACCACCTTGAAAATACCTTCAAGCTAGACCATGACCGATGCAATATGCAATTTGTAGAAGAAGTTGACCGGACTGTTAATATAAATCTACCTAGATCAGTAGACTTAGGGCTGGTTGATTTTACATCCCCAAAAGAAATAACAGCTATAATTAAAAAATTACCAACTAAAAAGACACCTGGGCATGACCTAATCCCCAACACAGTGATTAAAAACCTCACGTCGAAGGCCGTTGTTTTTCTTACCTCAATCTTCAACGCCTGCTTATCTAAAGGCTACTTTCCGAGTATCTGGAAACATGCTGAAGTGATCATGATCCATAAACACGGCAAAGACGCCAAAAGGGCAACCTCTTATCGGCCGATCAGTCTATTACCAATGCTCTCTAAAATCCTGGAAAAAATTATTAAGGAACGACTAAACTCCTTTCTCGACAGTCATCATATAATACCTAAACATCAATTTGGATTCAAGGCTAAGCATTCTACTGCGCATCAGCTGCTCAGAGTTACGGAATCTATAATAGGTGGATATGAAAGCAAGCAACATACATGTGCTGTATTCCTAGACGTACATCAAGCTTTCGATAAGGTGTGGATAAATGGACTGCTCTTTAAACTGCTGCAAATATCGTTAACTGACAATCTCTTAAACATCATCCTGTCATTTTTAAGCAACAGGACGTTTTAAGTGAGACTTGGTTCATGCTACTCGGATACAAAGAAAATTCACGAGGGAGTACCACAAGGGTCAGTAATCGGTCCTATTCTGTTCAATATTTTCATGTATGATATACCAACACCAACATTCGCAAAACTAGCCATGTTTGCGGATGACACTATATTACTGGCGCAAAACTCAGATATTAATATTTGTGTAGAGAGTTTACAGACATGTCTAGATCAATTACTTCAATACTTTGCAAAGTGGCGTATTAAACTCAATGCTACTAAATGTGAAAGCAAAATATTTACTCTGAGACGGCCTCAAAACCCTGGAAACATCATTATAAATGGGCAGGCCATTGTTTGGAACCCATCCGACTCTGCAGTTAAATATCTAGGAGTCTATTTAGATCGCCGTCTTACTTGGAGCTACCATATTAATAAGAAGCTGAGTGAGGCATACGCTAGGTTAGCCTTGTTGTACTCTCTAATTAACAGGAAATCCGCGCTACGTCTTAAATGTGCAACGCTACTGTATCAGAGTATACTACGACCAGTGTTAACGTACGCTTGTGTGGTGTGGGGTGCAACCTCAAAAACAAATATAAGAAAGATCCAAACCTTTCAAAATAAAGTGTTGCGGATACGTAACAGTGAACGCGCCGTGGTATGTGCGAAACGAACAAATTCATCGCGAACTTGGTGTAATAACGATCGACAATTATATTCGCAATGCTGCCCGCAGGTTCTTTGTTAACTTACCTAATTGTCCCGGTGCGGCGCATTTTCAACTTGGGCAGAAGTCAACAGTTACTCGGCTCAAAAAGAGACTTCCCCAGGATATCCTTCTTTCGGAAAGCGATAGCGATATGAGTGATTAAATGTAAATATAACAATTTGTAAATTAGTTCTGGGGTAAAACCCCATTCTTGCGATTTATTGTTAGTTTTAGTTTAATTCTATTTTCAATCAACCATGTATAACATACTGTATGTTGAGCTGGTTTATTCTATATTAAAAAAAAATACTAAAGTACAGTCTATTCGTACAACCGCGTATAGTTCATTTCCACTCAAGAAAGCAAATCGTAACAATACCAATACATAAATCAGGAGACAAAACAAGTGTAAATAACTATAGACCTATTTCATTAAAACTATAAGCAAAATAATTGAAAGATTTATTAAAAGCTACTGCTACTACTAATGAAGCAACTTAGAAACTTATAGATAATTTATACAATAATCTAGAGAACACTAAAAATACTTTAACTGTGGTCTTTGATCTAGCAAAGGCTTTTGACACTATTTGCCACAGTACCAAAGTACACAGTATAAAAAAAAACACCGAATTGCATGTTAAACTAGAAGTACTTCAAAGTATAGTTCTGGGCTCAATTTTTTTTCTCATAAATGTCTTGCTGTAATTAAATATCGAAGAACAAATCACCTCATTTGCAGATGATATAGCCATTATATTTGAAGCAGATAACTGTCGAACTTATACTAAAGGTGGACAATTAAATGGCTGTGATAATCCATAAATTAAATGGGTATTTCTTATCACTAAATTGGCTCAAAACTAAATTTACATATTTTTCCTACAAACAATTACCTATTCAACCCATTATTTTTATTCATACATGAAATTGCATAAATAATAATATAAAACATTGTAAATGTATAGGTGTTTACATAGACGTAAATCTAAAATGGAATAAACATATCGAAGAACAAGTAATATGTCTAAGAAAAACTTTACACAAATTCAAATTACTCAAAAATATAACCAAAATAGTAACTCTAAAAGATATTTATTTTGATTTGGTACAATTCGTAATCCTGCGAATTGATATTTGTTGCTTTTGAAAATCTGCAAAAAGTAGTTTTAAAAATTATATTTAAAAAAGATTATGGATTCTCCGCAAAGTAGTTTTAAAAATTATATTTAAAAAAGATTATGGATTCTCCACAATAACGTTATTTTCGGAAGCTGTGAGGCAAGTATATGTATTTTCATTAGCTATTTGTTCTTATAAGCACCAATATTCATTTACGAGATTTGCTCACAGATATAAAATCAGAAGTAAGGAAACACTTTCGTTTGTTATGGCAAAAAAGAATCAAAGTCTACCTCATAATAACGTGCATCTTATTTATTCTCAAAATTATTTAATAACATTCGAAACCAAATTAAATGCTGCGCAACTTTAAGCACATTTAAACTTAAAATTAAACAATCGATAAAAAGTAAGACTATGGATTGCTATAATAGGTATACACTTATTGGATGCGACTTCTTATTAGTACTTTAAAAGTATGTAGTACCTTATTCTTTCTATAATACATATAAGTAGATACTTGATTTTCTGGTTAGTTAATTTGGAAATTTCTAATTAATTTGCTTATGGCTTGGCCACACACAAGACTACTTCTTCGTCAGTTTATCTTTATTAGTATTTCTACAAATAAAATAAATAAATAAATTTATGGAAAAAATCCTTATATCTCCAAAGTTTCAATAAAATAATTCATTATTAAACATTTGAATTTCTATAGTTCGGCTTGTGGAGGGTAAGAGGTTTATGAAGAGAAAGGTAAAAATAACCCATACATGTGTATATCTAAAATCTACAATGGGCATAAATTTATTCCAGAATTTGGCTACAAACGGGATTTAAAAAAAATAAAATAAACTAAGAAACCACAAAAGATATTATTTAAAGTTGCCCTTTATATCACTAAACTACTGGAGGTATTTTTACTACATTCACATTTTCTTCAATCAGGTAAAACGCATTGCAGCGCTACAACGAGGTGTGTATTGTCCTATAAAATCGTCTTCAAAATTGAAGCCAAAACACACCACGACTGAACGCATTAGAGCGCTGTAAAACGGTGTGCTGGCTTTACGCTGCCCGGGCAGTACTTCTCCACCTTTCTCTACCTTTCTCCATTCTTCAACCCCATTTGAGAGAATTGAAATTCCCGTGAGCCTTTACCTTTCCTTTTTCGATTTAAGACGTTTAGCCGATCTTCATAAGACAGTCCTTTTAGCTGTGGTGAAAGAGGTGGCTCATTGAATTGATTGAAGAAGTTGGATGTCTCTTCGTAGCCACGGAGACCACACTCACATTCCAAACTAAAGACATAGACGAACATACTAAGTATAAAGTTTGAGTAGTAATGTGGTGTCAACATAAGTTTCATATGAGGTCATGACATAAAAATAGTTCTAATTTGTACGCCTGTAAGTGATTTACGTACTTTATTTACGTGTTGACAACTGACCTGATACATTGTCTCTTCGTGTGACTCGCTACTTCCTCAACTCGGTACCTAACTTACAAAATGAAAGCGTACAGAGTCATAATAATTACATTAATGTATACATCTAGCGCACGTGCAACTATTACTATTGGAAATCGAGCGACGCTTTTAACAAAATGCATATCAATTTTAATTCAAAAGTTATTTCCAACTGACGTAACCGTGCTATTTATTGGTATGGATAGGGATATATTTATTCCCAATGAAGTGAATAATGCCCGTGTCGTCGCTAATCTAAAGAAACCAATAAGAATTACTTCCGACTCTTATACCAGTTTTATAATTTATAGTACCGCTCAATTAAGTGGCATTTTAGAACAATTAAAAGTGAGTTCGCTTTGGAATAAAAGTGAATCTCCTAGAGGAAGATTTATTTTGGTTGTTAACCCGGAAAGCAATTTGCGCAAAGTATTTCAGAAACTCTGGACATCTGATATTCTAAATGCAATAGTAGTTCTGCCTACAAATAATGGAAATAGACAGTCTCTTCTGTTGTACACTTATAAGCCTTTTGTTGCAGGTATAGCATGTGGAAAAAGGATATCTATACGTTTTTTGCAACAATGCGAAAACAACGTAAGCATTTCTTTCCCTGAGTTTACGAAGAATTTAAGTGGCTGCCCATTAAAGTTAGTGAGCTTTTATAAACTCAGCTCCAGTTATAAAGCAGCGCCTGTTACTGGCGTTATGCTACATATATTAGATGTGGTAGCTGGAATTCTAAATACAAACATAACATATCTAGTCAGTTCTAATGTAACAGACATATTGTATAATCACAGTCAAGGAATCATATTTTGTAATCAAATAGGAAAATCTAGTCAATTACTCAAATGTTACGACTATAGTGACGTCGTCTATCAAGATATCTCAAACTGGGCAGTTCCCAAAGGTCTATCGATATCCGATGTGAAAGTGTTCACTTCTATTTTTCAACAAACGGCATGGATAGCGATGATATTAGTTGTGCTTACGATATTCTTGAGCTGGTGTATTATTGCAAACCGCACGGAAGGTAAAAATAAATATAATCAATTTTGGAAAAGCTTTTTATCAGTTGTCGCACTTTCATTATGTATGCCTTCTAAGATACCAAAAACGACAATCTTAAGATATGTTGCTGTCCTTTACTTAATATATTCGGTCCATATTTCTAATTTCTTCCAAGCGAAACTTATTAGAGTTTTGATGAAACCCGGATACGATCTTGGAATTCGCACAATGGAAGAACTTGCAGATTCTGATCTTGGAGTAATTATGCTTAAGCAGACTACTGGAGTGAGTATGTTCGGTACGAATGAAAATAAAAGCGTCTATTCAAAACTAGTCAAACGATTTACATTTCGACCGATACTCAATATATCTGACTTCATAAGGGATGTCGTATGTCATCGCAATGCGACTGTCGTGTTAGGAAAACGAGCATCAAAGTTATTTTCTAAAGAAATGAAAAATATTACGCTTATTGAGCGTGACGCCGGAACATTCCCAATTGAAGTATTTGTGGTTATGAGAAAAGGACACTATTTTATGGATACTTTAAATAGACTAATTAGAAGAGTGCTTGAAAGTGGGTTTCACGAAAGGTATCTAGCTACTGGAGAATCACAATACAAAGTAGGAGAAAATCTAAATTCCAGAATTTCATTAAAAATTAATCATCTTTTCAGTGCTTTAGTATGCTGGGGATTTGGTTTAAGCATATCGTTATTAATATTCTTAATTGAACGTTTTGTTCCACATTACCACAATGATGGGTGAACGCGAAAAAAAATCCTTAGGAATTAAGGTAGTTTTTAATTGGTGGTACTGGATATTATCAATAGTAATATAACAAGGGCGAGACATACTTACCGATAATTTTGCACACGCCAAGAGTCGAGTGCTGGTTGCAATGAAAACTGTCCCGAGGGCAGTTTTCTAAAGGCAACCAGCAAGCACAATGGCTCTTGGCACGAGCAAAATTATATATATAACCCCGTACGCGAATTATGATTTAAAATTGATGTAATAATGCCAAAAAACTCAAATTACTTGTTTCTTGCCTTTCTAATTATGAGACCATCTACGGGGTCGATAATTAGCTCTAAAGAGCTTATCAGGTAATCAGTTCGGGATTAGTCGATTTTCAAAAAATGCCTGGTTCTCATTGGATGATATCCGTCATGTGACAGTTGTATGTAATAATCTTGGTAATTACGTTTTCTTACTAATCGGTTTTAACTAATTGGGGTTCTCACGATTTTTCAAAATAAATAAATTGTGGTTGATCAACTCCTCCATGTAATCGAGACTTGCCGGTGTTATATTAATTTTCGTCTTTATTGCTGCATTCCGCTACCTATTATCCGTCAACTTCAAAGAAGTTTTAAATTTTTCTGCCTGAAGGTATTCTGTCTTTTATGATCTTTTATTTTTGGCCCGTTTGCTTTAATTTGTTATTTGCCCATTACCAATTTTTATATAGCTTTATAATATTAGTAACTGGTCGTTTCTTAAGTTTATGTCCGGAGAATATCTTCTTAATTTCTTTTGCAACCCTTTCAGTTTTTACACATAAAATTGAACTACATAGGGATGTCTTAATGTATTATATGACTGTACCTTGTGTTAAGTTGTTTACTGTACAGGGACACCATCTTATGGCGACATCTGTTGTAGGTCTATCGTTTCGAATAATTTAGTCCTACCTGTTCCAAGTAATAGTAATTGAATAAACTAGCACTAGTATTGTTATTATATAGGTATCTAGATTATAAAGCTTAGTAGAAAATAAGCTAATGTGTTAGATATTTTTAAATACTGCCAACCATTGTATGGTGCACATTAACTTTTCTAATATTCTTGTAACTGATGGAAGAAGCAAGTTGATATCCGCTCGATTTGTATTCAATAATGTCTCCCAGAATGCAAGCATACTGTTTCTAAAAATTTAGAAAAAATAAAAACAAATAGTAAAGAGAAACAATAGTAACGTTAACGTTAATGAAGATATGTGTAGATAATTAAGTCAAATAAATATCCTAAATTAATTGTGATCATTTTGTGTCTTTATTATAGGCTAAATCGACATTGCTATATATCATCAAAATTTTGTAAACATATATTTGTTACTGTAATGTAGCATGCTGTGAGAATGCTTAATTATTCTCAATTAATATCAAGATATCAAAAGGGTATCATGTGATAACAAGTGTAAGAGAATAACGGGTGGCAGTAAATATTAGCAACCAAGAGGTTGTTTACAAGATTTGAAAAGTTTCTATAATTTAAAGAATCTCAGTCAAAATATTTACATTAAAGGTCTAATAATACCTTTAATTGTGAGGATATAATTCAAATTTGATACGTGTTAGTAAGAATAGCCCTCTGCATGATCAAATACTGACCAAGGGGTCAATATTATTCTTCACATAGTGAGTTGGAGATTTATAGAAGCCATTTCAAGTGGTCATTGGTGTACAAGCCATCAGTTTAGTGAGTGTTTGTGTGTGGCATGCTGCAATGCCGTTTTAAGAAAATATTAAACGGTCAAGTCTGTCTACAACGAGCTTTTATAGGTCCTCATCATCTCCAAGTAGGTGTTTGACGACTTCGATCAGGGTGAAACTGATATTAGAACTACATCGCAAGTACGAGTTCGGCTGTTGAAGGTTAGTGTATTATAGTAACAGTTTGGATACGGCAAATTTAGAATTTAAAACTTGTATTTAGATTTAGAGAATCTTAGAATATTAAGTTTTCTAAATTAATATTGTGATTTGAGTACTCGATCTTTATAATTAGAAATTTATCATTTTGGTCTAGTTATTTTTTTAAAAAGTATTTAACCTCATTTACTGGAATTTTCATTTAATTAAATAATTTTGACAACTTTAATCTGACTATTAATTTGTAATGTCAATTCAAACGTTTAATACACTATAACAGTTAATTAGATTCAAACTCAAGTATTAAGAGTGTGATTTAAATAATCAAATTGATATTTATTTGGTCATTCAAAGTACAGTTCATTAATACAGTTTATATTTGACATTAACTCATTCAGCTGGGAAGTAAAGAGAGTCTCAATTGCTAAATAAGCTGGCTAGCCGAGGTATATTTAGACATGACATAATTTCAAAGTCAATTATGAAAGTATGAGATATGTCAATATATGATTCAGTTGAAAGCAACAAGGTAAGTGAGAATTATATATATTATTATTGATATTACTTCTGTGAATTAAGCAAACAGGGTAGATATCACTAGTTTTTATTATACATAAAAACTCCTACAAAAGGGGTTGTGTAATAAAATTGTCGCTCAACGTGAGGCCCGAAAGGAAGGTGTAATAAATTTAGCTCCACAAAGTGAGGCGCGAAAGATAAACAAATAAGATTGTAAAATAATTGGTATCGATCAACGTGAGGTTTCGAGGCATTTAGAAGAGAGGATACGTATATGAATTTGCGGTCGGGTTTTAGAAAACCAACAAGGAAGTTAAAGAAAATGGATGGACTTCAATTAGAACAGGGTGATAACGTAGTAAATAAGGAAGGACGTCAAATGCAAGAAGCTAGTACATTAGTCAGTGCATCAAATGACAGCAACATGATGCGAATGATGCAAGAAATTTTAAATAAAGTATCTGCAGTAGAAAACACAATGTCGAATAATAACCAGGAACTTTTACATAAAGTATCTGCAGTAGAAAACACAATGTCGAATAATAACCAGGAACTTTTACATAAAGTATCTGCAGTAGAAAACACAATGTCGAATAATAACCAGGAAATTAGATCTGTAGTTGAAGACAGCAATCAAGAGATTGTAAATAAAGTGATTGAGGTGGAAACTGCAATGTCAGAAGAAATCGATACAATTGAAGCAAAATTAAAGACGTTCCAAACAGAAAATGGAAATCTTATAAATAAGTTAAGAGTACAATTAGAACGACAATTGGTACAGAAGGTAACACCTATCGAAAAGGAGGTAGATACCATTAGGTCACAAGTAGAACTGAACAAGGATAATATTAAAAATTTTGAAAACAAATTTGACAGTTATCAAGGTAACGTCAAAAATCAAATTCAGTCATTGAATACCGAGGTGAAAGATATCACAAACTGTTTACAAAATAGCTCAAATAGGGGGAATATCATTTTTAATGGTGGTATAGTTATGCAAGCAAGTCATGAGAGGCCAAAGTTTAATAGTAGGCAGAATAGGCAGGTATTACACCCTATTAAGTTTCTAAAGAAATTGGAAAATTATTTTGATACTATGAAGATTGTAAATAGTAAAAAGTTACAAGTAGCAATAGAATGTTTAGAACATGAGGTAAACCTTGGGACTGAAAGTCACTGTACTGAATGGGACAACCATGAATCTTTTAAAGTTGATTTTATTAACAAGTTTTGGTCGAGAAATATCCAGGAAAAAGCTAGGGCTGAAATTTATATGGCAACAATGTATAACGGTAGATTTGGAAGTTTTACGAAACACGTGTGGTATTGGATTGCGAGAGTGCAGTATTTAGAACCAAAGATACCTGACTTTCCAATAGACGTACAAACAGCATTAGTAGCTTCGCAAGTGCAAAACGTAGAAGGAATGCTAAAGGTTTTGGAGGGTTTGGAAAATAGACAAACCAATTCAAAATTTGACGTAAGAGAAAAAACGTCAAATTTTCAAACTTCATATCCCTCAAAATTTGGGAATCGCAATGCAAACAAGTTTGAAACAAGAAATAGGATAAACCCAAACAATTACGACCAAAATCAAAATAAAATGTTAAGATTTGACAATAATGTTAGTGGAAGGGAAAATAATAGGAATAGCTATACGATTCAAGCAAGGGGTGATTCACCAGTGTCATTTAAAGCCAGGGATAGATCACCCAATACATCGCAAAACCAGGAAAACTAAAGGACCCGGTACAATTAGCTCCAATTGTTAAAATTCGGGTTTCAAAGGAGCAACAAGAGCATATAAATTTTGTGAAAAATTATTTTCAACAATATAACAAAATTCAAAAAGTTCATAATGTAGTTGATTTGGCATGTAATGTTTCGGAAAAAGAAAAAGAATTAGTAAATCAGGATTTACCCTATTTAAATGTAGAGATTGAAGGTATTAAGCAAGACTTGTTAATAGATACGGGTAGTTCGGTGAGTGTAATGTCGGAAGAAATGTTCGTAAGAATATTAGAACAAAATAATAAAATACCTATCTTACCATCAGTGGGTTTAACAATTCAAGGTGTCACTGGGGGAATTAGAAAAGAGAATTAAGGATTCCTAACTTGTTTTTTGATATATTCAAAAACTTGAACGACGAATAGCAATGTTGAACTTTTCATTATTCGACTGTAGCTCGGAAACCAAGGGTGATAGTGGAATTTCGTTTTCACTGTGATGTTGCCTTCCAAAAGTTGATCCCATAACGTGCAAAACATATTCATAATAGCCGATAATTTGATTTAATTAGAAATGGGACTTTCTACATAATATGCAAATGTGAAATCATTTGAGAATGTATTTAGAAAGCAGTGGTATTTGAAATTCAAATAATGTCATTTTAATAACATAAATAAAAAAATATTAAACTATTTTAAATATTTTTTTGAGAGGGATAACAGAAAAACACAAGAAATTTGAATTTAAACATTTAAACTTTCCGAATATAACTTACCAGGCTTAGAGAATAAAAATACAGTCATTGTTGATACAAGTAATAATACACAAGGAGAAAACGAGAAATTCCATAAATTAATTCCATTTCCAAATGATATTAAATCAAAGAACAAGACCGAATACACGAAAAATCTGTACGCAATTTTCTTAAATATTCAAATATTTCTCCTTGAATATCTGATTGTTAAAGCTATACAGAGTCCTGAACATTTTCAAATTTAATCATTTCCATTTGTTTCGTATTTGTTGCTTCTCGCGTTAGCAATGGTAGAATTTTCATTTTCTAAACCTGGTTGTTGTGCTTGGACAGTTTAAGCGTTTAAATTGGTATTTAACACAGTTTGTCTATTTTTATTGTCCGTTCAAAGAAAGCATCTTAAGGAACTGAAATTGTTTGTTTGTGTTCAGACTAACATATCTGAAACAACGTTAAATTTAGAAGTATGAAGAAAGATTTCAGAAGAAATCTCATAAAAGGGATTTACAAAAATATACAAAGCAATAAGGCGTGCCATTTTAAAAACACTTTAAAATTATTAGATTTGACAATCTTGAGCACCCTGTAAAGCATTAACTATCAGAGACACTATTTTACACTAAAAAGGTATTTACAAAAAATATTTTTTGCAACGTTATCTTTCATTAAATTGTTTTCTATTAGAGCAGCCTCCTGAAATTCAGTATATTTTTGCATAGCATTTTTAGTATTTTCAAAATAGTTTAACAGTCGACCCATACAACTGTATTGTTACGACTCCACGTTGTGGCACCTATTTTATGTTATAATTGACTATGTTATAATAATATTAATTATTTTAGCTATTACATTAGACTTTTACTTTACTTTATTTTATTCTCAATCTATTTTTTTTATTGAATTGCAATTAACTCATTTGTCCTTTTATAGTTATGGATTATCAAGATTATTACATTACATTTTTTTTACTCTTAACTGAAGCACAGGTAAGATTCTCTCATAATCTAGACGGCTTCTATTCCTGAAATTTGATTTTCTTATTTCATGACAACTCGTACGTGTGTCACGTGTCACTTCAAGTTATTCAAGTGCAAAATTAATTACAAATACCCTCTCGTTACATTACTTGTTATTCAAATATCATAGTAAGTACTCCCCTAATTAAGATAACCTCACTTCACTCTTTATATATTTTCTTTCAGTTTTTACTTAAATACCTGTATTCTGTCACTTGTTCATGGACTCGATACACTCCTTTACCAAGCCAAATGCATCCAGCAATCTCACAAAGATCTTCCAACGTCCAAACAAATCCCAGCACGAACCCCGCCAAAAACAAATGGATCCGCAAAGACTTCCTGGGCAAAACAAAACAGGATATCCGCTACTTCCTCCAACAGGACTATCAAGATTGAATAGAAAAATCACAATTTGACAACCCAGTACCACAAAACTCGAGTAGGTGCAAGTTCCAAAACGTCACTTCAATGACAAGCGTGACTAATCACAATTCGAGTACATGAAAACCCTTCCATCTATACAATCAGAAGTTCACTTCGCTAACTAGAGTTGCGTTAAAGCAAAGAATATATCTATCTTGAAACCCATCTGGATGCCAATAATGCGCGGAGAACTAAGACGCAATACACCTGCGCAAGAAAAATACTACGCACCATGCGCAATAGACTACTCACAAAAAGGAAAGCGTATATGTATATATAAGCTCTAAACTACATATATCAGATCCCTCGGTGTCTCAGTGGTAAAGCATCCGACTTACAAATCGAAAGGTTCCAGGTTCGATGTCACTTAAAAATCAAATGTCAAGTTTTGACATTTAAATGTAAACATAGAGTGTGAATACTTGTGCAGTTAAAGACCAACTCCAAGTGCGAAATCAGTCTGTCTCAAGACTGCGCCTGATGACGGAAGCAGAATTAGCTTCCGACACGTCGCGCTACAATAATATAAACCGTGGAAATAGGCCGACTAATTCATACACTTTATCATCTTTGTCTAACACCCACTATGTTGAATGGTATTTCTCGAATAAGTATTTGCCATTAATTCCCTACTTCATTTCAAATAAAAATTAAATTATGTTAGAATCCCACTGTTTCTTGTATAGCTTCATTAAATTGAATTTTAAATCTATTTCCTATTTTTACCACAACAATTTTAATAATTTTGATATTCTTTTCATACTTAAATTCATCTTTGTAATTTTAATACGGTATTATTTTAACCGTATTAATCTGATTTTAAACCCTTATACCAAAGACCATGGCAGTATATGAAAATGATTAGCATTCCGGCGCAAAACCTTTAAGCAATGTAAATACAAAGAATTATAAAAAAATTAGGTTGCCACATTTTTTTCAGTCACCCTGTATAATCGAAACCATTTTAACAATACGCACAATCTTCGTACCTACAACTTTTTATAAGCAGCCCTGCATCGTTGTTAGGTTAAGTGCCCACTTGTCTCGCTCTCAATTAGCTAACGTCCAGTTGTTTCTACGTCCAGTTGTTCCTACGCCCAGTTGTCTTTGTACTGAGTTAATTCGCTCCCACCTAGATGCGTCGAGATGGCCGATCCGACTTGTGCTAGACCGCATGATAATTGGTATTATCAATAGTAATAGTATAAGTACCCGATATTATCAGGCTATATGTCGATAACTTGTTGCACAACAATAAGACTGGCAGTTCGACAGTTTAAATAATACCGCAGCGAAGCGAGAGGATCATTCTGTCAAACTGACACGATTTGTTATTGTGGAGAAAGTTTGAGGCAAATGTATGTATGTATCTATGTATTATCTGTAACCTTTTCTACCTACAGCTGTAGAGGCTGGTGCTTTGTACGCTAGCATTTGACGGTGCAAAGCTCAACTTTTCCCGGCTTTAGGTTACAAAGTAGCATTGCAACCATTGTGTTAGGTGTGGGTGTTGTCGATGTGTTGACCTTGTTACTCTATCTCTTAGGTCTGTGGTTCTGAGTAAAGCACAGTTAATTTGGTGCCCAACTGTGAATGATCTCACCAAACGCGATACCGATCGCAAGGCTGCGAAACAATTTCGCCCATCGTGGGATTCGAACCAAGGACCAAGAGCTGCGCTATTTGGCTTCTTTTGGTTTGAGGCGTATAACACGAAAATGTTGGCATTGTACGCATTGTATTTGATGCGATTATTTTTTTATCACATTTCAAAAATAAGAACAAATTCATATTTTATTAACAGCTCGATTGGTTTGTAATAACCTCAGTGAAAGTCGTCTCCGTGAAAACCATATATAAGTTGACACAAGTTGCATTGCCTAATGAAGTTACTCTAGTATAATCAATGTTGTATTATCGTAGTTATACAAGATAACTTAACCAAATCCAACCTTATGATTGGTTGACATCAGTACGAAAAAAATAATCATGGAAGCTGGTCTTTTTAGCAGTAATCCTTAATTTTAATTATATAGTAAAAATACCTTCGCTGTAGAATTGGTGTCGGGATTAGATTGTCCTTTCGATGAATTGTTATTTCGATGAATTGCGTTTAGATAAACTGTATTCGATTAATTGTGTTTTGATGTATTGTTTTCGATAAATTTACCTAGACGCATCTTCCTCTACTACGCTTGTCGGCGAGCGGTCTTCATTCTAACAGATTTTTTGTCCACCTTCCGTCGCTTATCGGGATTACGTGATCAGCATACTTACATTTAAGTCTAGTTATTCGTTCGACAACGTCTGTTATTCCGATTTCTTTATTCTTAATGTGATCTTGTGGAGTTATGCCATGCATTAATCTTGAAATTTAACTACTCAGTAGGCAATTGTACCAAATCCGCTGCATCGGCCGTGAATGGAGTAGATTCATAGGGCTAAGAGTTGCATTTTACGTTGACGCCTTGATTCCTCATCATAATTATTACTGTCCTAAGACAGAACTCTGTGGCAAAAAGGCGTAAAGGTATAAGTCGACTTATCTCATTTTTGATTTTATTGATGCCCCGTGTTCAGAGCAATATCGGGCATCTAAATACAAGATGATGTAAGTCCACATATCATAACCGTATTGTTACAGCAAGTTTTCTAAATGGGATATGTAGACTTATTCCCCGAAAACTCACTAAAATTGATAAAAAACAAATTTACTTAATGGCAAATAGATACATGTGTACTAATACCCAGAGTCACAGCTTTTCGTAAAGTTATCTGCAACGCCAAAACAGCATATGTTAACTTATACTCTTTTGCCATTTCATAACTTTCCGTTTTTGTTGGAAACAAATAACTTATGCACACTTTTACTACGAGTGCATTTCCATGCAGGTGCAATAGTGTGCTTTAGCCCTTCAGTTTTCCAGTGTTATTATTAGTTATTATAGTGTAGTTTAACGAATAAGTGCCAAAATGGACACACGCTCTCGTGCGTACAAAGTTTTGCAGAAGTGCTGTAACAAAAATTTAACCGGTAAGTTTACAAATAACCTCACATTATTCGAACTCAAAACCACTTATTGTTGTTTAGTTTATGTCTACATATGCTATTTTGTCATAGTAATTATTTATCAGAAAATACATATTCCGGGAAATTGCAAAAAGCTATATGTCAACTTATACCCTTTTGCTATTTTATAAAATGAATAAAAAGAAATGCGGTAAGGTATAAGTTCCGTATTTATTTATTTTATAGTAGAAATCGTTTTAGAATCAATAGTAAAGCAAGCTGTAGTCAATAAATCCACTTCATTTCTTTGATTGTGACGTTAGCGCCGGCCGAAATCGTATTTTTACGCATTGGAATACGTTCGAATTTGACCGCCGCCAAAACTTCGTCACAAATTGTTCGAAAACATTGCCGAGGCACGAAGAAGCAATCGAGGTGCGCGGAGGACACGAGCCGTCGTCGTTCAGCGCATCCCTGCCTAAAATCCTGCACAAATTACGGCGTATGGTAATGTATAAATAAGAGGTATCGTACGTTGTGAAGAGGACTTGACTTGCATCCAGCGATCCGAACCAGCTTCCTGCCTGGGGCCCTCCGGGGCCCAAATCCTGGTCCTGTCCGAAGAACCTTTTGACTTTCAGTCTTAGAACCAATCTTTCCCAGAAATCCCTGAATTCCTGTTAAAGATCAAAGTGGCTCATTGAGAAATGCCTGTGATCTCCGCCGAGCCAATTCGGGAGTTATCTTGTCTAAAATTCAGACGTGGATCATTGTATATATGCCTGTCTGGAATTTGGATACGTTTACTCGTCGAAACCGACGTGGTCTAAAACTCGTACGTGGATCATTGTTTATATGCCTGTTAAGGGTTTTAGATCTCCTCGGAACCGCTTCCCGACAACATTCACGTAATTCATTTAGAAAACATTTTAAAAGCGAGGCCCTCCAGGTCTGTGCATAAACTTGAACCATTTGCGAGGTTAAGTGCCCGAAACGAAACTCCCGTAATTAACGTACCTGTAAAAATTCAGAGCTTCACTCACCTCCTCGTCCTGAAGATTTCTCATGCTTTCCGCAGTGCCCCAAGTACATAATCTCCCCGAGTTCTAAACCAAAAAATTGTGAGGTTAGCTTCAAGCTAAAAGTAATTCATGTAGCTTAAAGGAGGTTTTACTCACCTTGAATAACGTAATTAGAAAACCCCTAGTTATTACCTAGAAACCCCTGGAATTTAAGTAACAGCTTTAAAACGCAAATTTGGCTTAAAAGTCATTAGTTGACACATGATATTTAATTCCACCGTCTTTTCACTTATCACACGAGGTTTTGCATCACACGAGGTTTTACGGGCACTGCAGAATAGCTTCGACGTAACGGGGTTACGTCTCACATCAAATTCATTCTCAACACCCCGAAATAAGAGCAAATCTAACTTTATTTCATGCCCACGATAAAAATAAACAAACTTAACCTAGATTCTGTTTCCAGTTTAGCCGAGTAGAGGACGCTCTTCTAACTACGAGCCGTCCTCGTCCGGTAGCCGAGAAGATACGACCGGAGAAGTATCGTGGCTTGCCTAACCCAGTAGGCGCCAGCCTGCCCGTGATACATTGAAATCCAAATCTTTTATTTGAAAATACATGGAATATTTTAGTTATTATTTTAAACTGTAAATAGGTATATAAAATAAACCGCTTTATTTGATGTGTACTTGATTGTATATTTGAGTTAACCAGACTGGACCCTGGCATCTGGCTATCTGGCTGTAAAATTATATGTTGAAAATTTCCTTAACATTGGTAATTATTTATTGCACGAAAATAAGTAAATAATTAGTAAGATCAGAGTGTTATATGATTACCAGCGAAAAGAATTAAATGTTCTCAAGTCTCCAGCAAAATAGTTTTTTGATGTTCCGGTAAAATGGAATTTTTTAACTTATACCCTTTTGCCCACAGAACTGTACTTCACAAGTAACGTGAACCTCATTCTTCCGTGAGCTGGCTGTGGAGGATCGGGTGCTTTACTATCGTTGCCCTCCAACTTAGACCAAACTGTGGGAAGTGCAGTCCAATGTCGTGATATCCCGCTTATACCGTTAGAGATCGAACTTTTTCGAATGCTCTTTAACTTTAGAAATTGAATGTTTTCGAAGAAATGTAAAACAAATTGGAGCCTAATGCATCCAAAATTAAAAAAGTCATGTGAAATTCTGCATTTGTTGATTTAATTACTTCTTTTAAATTGGAAAAACAAATAAAGTAAACCATCATAAAAATATTTATGCAGAGACCCTTATTTGAATGTAACTTTATCCCAGGTTGATAGCAGCGTGTCACACATTTTTCTGGAACTGCATTCATTGTTAAATTTATCACTAATTTACTCTAGCTATGTGGAAATATACCTAGAATACACGGCCCTACCTCTGTTACGATGGTGGTAACAACACAGGTTTGCTCCGGCTAAAACTGCAGTGGAGATGGGCAGGTTCTTTACGACCTTTTAGTTAGGGCTGAACTCCGGTACGAGAGGTAAAAGATGTTCAAATTGATGCGCCACTACATTCAAGACAGGTGAACGCATTCTGAATGTCGAAATAAATTCACCCTGCTACACCGACTTACCTTGCAAAAATAACTCATTGAAGCAGTTGCTAAACTCCTTTTACAACAAACAGTATACACATAACGCATGCAAATATAATGAACAACAAATAAAACACATAGTTACTTAATAATGGACTCTATTGCAATAATAAAAATATGCATGGCAATGAACATGATTTGGAATAAAAGTAACAACACCGACATGGATTAGTAAAGGTTAGATTAATTTGCGTAACACGTTAACTTAGTTGCAAACAGTAAACTTGACTGCAAATACATAATGTAGCTCAGAAACGAAACTGCCACAACGTTACATTAAATAGTAAGAAGGAAATATGATAGCAATTTATTAAATTCTGTACAACAGCAATTACCAAGGTTCTAACAATAAATGCAATATTACGCCGGATTGTTCAACACTTTTGACGAAATGTTCCGTTCATTGTACGCTATACACAATAAAGTTACAATACATAAACAGGTTATCTGAAGGAGATCAGCTGACTGCATTTGACGTGCGGCATTTTAGGTGATCGCTTCTTCCAAACAAACTGCCCAAAATGCCTGAAGCAAAGAACGGCTGGAAGAGCACAGTGTGTTGGCGGGATGCTGGAACTAGGCCTCGATGAAGGTTGCCATAGTCGGGGTTGGAAAAATGAATTCTAATCCCCCAAGAGTAAAGAAACGTCGCAACGACATTTCCAGTAAGAAATAACGAAACTTGCGAGATACCACATGACATCGTACTAAGATCGAGTGGGCTTGTTTAAAAATCCTGTATATAAATCCGCTAATGCATAAATAAAGATCTCGCAACCTTCCGGCAAAAGATCCTTAATCACAGCGACCTTACTTGCGTTACTTGCATCTCCCAACAGCTAATGTTCACAACACAACGAACACTAAGAGTTTCCACCAAAACGAAAAAATTCCATTCCTTCAGAAGGCACTCCGGTAAGTTCAACAGTTCCACAGAAGGCACAAAAAATTAACGAAAGCACAAGGGTCCCCCGGTCGCAAAGCGATGCGAACCGGGGTACTAGTCGGCACACACGTGTTTTTTCAACCAAAGCCAGGGCGGAATTAGTTGCTTAAGCCGCGATCTCAGAGTTCAACTGCCGTCGACGCAAGCGCGTGACTTAACTCATTCATTCTCTAGCTTAAGCGAAGAACCAGAAGCTGTGCAAAAAATTCCAACAGGCTGATGTCATTTCTGACCAATCCATTTGCACAACCTGGGGAAACACCGAGCCTTTCTAAACAACAAGAAATTCTGAGAAGGCGACAATAGAGCACAAAGCATACGGGAATAGATTGCGTCACCCCAAGCACTAGGGAAAATTCTAGAGTGATCAAAAGCTAATTAAGCGATTCACAGGGAACTCAAGGGGAAGCTTTACGTGTGTCAGAACAACAAGAAATTCTGAGAATCCAATAAGCAACAGAAAATATCAGTAAAATGTTAAATATTTTAAATATGATAATATGATAAATAGTAGATATCTACAACTACATGAAAAATTATTAGAAATTTAGTAAAGTACATCACATAAGTTGCAATTTATTATTATTAGCTGAAGTGGATATGATGGAGCAGTTATTATTCTGCCTACACTACTTGCAATAGCATAGTAATTTATAGGTTTACATCTAATACTGCAAACTATATTAAATTATTTGACAGACATACTTTGCCACGGAAAAGCAATACTTCAACTGCAAAAGCGATTGCAGATAGTATTACTCCGGATACCCATAGAATAAATAATCCATATAGATGCTCTATTGATAAACTAATCTTTTCGTCTTCCAGATCTCTTTCACCTCGTATGGCATATTCCGCAGCAACATCAGAAAACATTTTTTCAGTAAATCCACTTTCTATAATTCGTCGACTAAGAATATTAAACGTTGTTAAAAAGTAATGACCTTTTCTCATGAGTAGCACGGTTTCGAGCGGAAGTAAGCCAACATTTTGATCTATGGTATCGATAAGAGTCTTTTGTTTGGGATGGAGTTTAGATAATACGCTGACTGCTATTGCTGTGCTGCAATTTTTATAGTAAGCCACATTGAACAAAATATTAGTAGCATTAAAGGGTCTAACTATTACACTTCTTTTCAACATTTTTGCGAAAGAAGGATCTCCTGCATTCTCCTCGATTATATATTTGACGAATTCAAAAACCGTTAAAGGAATTTTCATTTCAGAAAATTCCTCCATGGACGTAACACTGGGTTCATACCCAGGTTGCGTCATAGAGCTAACTAGTTTTCCTTGAAATACAGTATCTATCTCAATGCAGTACATTAAGTAAAATATTGATAGTGTACGCAAGGTCGTACTTTTTGGTAAGAGATTACTGGAATTTCCAAATGTAAACAATAAAATAGATAAACAGCACCTTTGAAAATCTTTAAAGGCAGCTTGTTCTGATGTATTATATGCTGTACACCACCAAACAATTGTAGCTGCTAGGAACATTGCACCTATTGCTCCCCAGACCGATTTCTGAAACACAGATATAATAACTTTTACACTAGACAATTTAGGTGGTTTTGGAAAAGCCCACACACTATTATCCTGAAAAAGGCAGTCGCTGACATCGTATTTTTCGTAAAAGATGGGACTTCTAAATACATAACTTGAGAGTGATATATCTTCGCTACGGTTATGTATAGTAGTTAGGTTTTGTACAGGAACATAAGATGCATATGCATAAGTATCCAAAAGTTCCGCAATGAGTTTCAAAATGCTCAAGATTACTCCGAATATATATTTTTGGTCTGCACTTGTAGAATTCTGTAAGTCTATAGATGTCTCTAGTTTTATACTGCAGCCACTTAGCTTTCTAATTCTCATAAGAAAGCTTGTATTTAAGGGCTGTCTGCAATGTTGTATGAAATTTAACTTTGCCCTTTTCATGCATTTACCTTCGCTGTCGAATGGGTTAGACTTGTAGAGCTTAGGATAAAGAATTTCTGGTTTATATGCTACTAACATAACGTTAGTTATATCATAATTCCACAATATTTTTATTAGGGCTGTCAGATTTCTATATTCGCTGGTAACAACGAGAAATCTTCCTCGTGGACTTTCGCTATTATTCCAAATAGTTGCATCCTTTAACATAATAATAGTTTCGTTTAAAGAACGGTAGCCTGCAGTATAGATTATATAATTATTATAAGACTTCAAGGTCATTTCTATAGGTTTGTCAATTTGAATTATAATCTTGGGATTTTCAATTTGAGTAAAACATGAATTATAGTAGACGCTTTCAAATATAAATTGTAAAGTTTCTTCACATGTAAACATATTTTTGCAAAGGTGTATTAAGCAATTGTCCAAAACATTGCAATTAGTGAATTTCGTACTTTTGAGTAGTAAATGGCAATACGACGTTTTACTTAAACACACTATCTGCGACGTTAAAAAGATTACCCACATCAGCATTTTGGTCAGCAAATAAAATACTGAAAGAAGTAGCCAAGTCTGTTACTTTGGATTTATACTTTTGTTCGTCTTAGAATTATTACCCACTTTTCACTTACCGAACTAATAAACTTTTTATGTACATTCTTGTTACCAACAGAATTTTTTTTCAATTTACTTAATGCGCTTTCATTGAAATAGGTTGCACCCTGATTAACTTCTAAACGGTTGTAGACTTCTTTGTCCTAGTTACAGAATATTAACTCTCAACTACCATATACCTACTTTAATAACACAAGTGCTACAAACGAGTCATTGTGATCGATTTAATTGTTTATAAAACAAATTTTTTAGCTCTATAATCCGAATACACGTTATTTGCAGAAATCGGAATTGTGTATTGATTTTGTAACGTTTCGTAATGGTAATATTCTCTAAAAGTAATGCTAGACTGGATATGCTAAATTACTGTTTGGTCATTTACTTCATTTAGCCCTGTAGATGGTCAGAAGGCCAAGGCCCGATTTATAACTGAAGTATGTAGACGAAGTACAGATTAAATAGAAAAGTATTTATACACTGTAATTTACACGTCAAGTTGATCTCGAATTTAATACTACCTGCGTAATGTATTTTATTTCATACTGTCCGGAATATATGACTTTGCGTTATTAATTAGAGTCCGGAAAGTGCAACATTACATCACAAGGCCGGGAAGTGACACTTTCCAACCTCTTGTCGTTTTTTACAAAAAAATCTCATAAATTTTCTTAACACGTCCCACGCCCCTACCGCCCACCTGATCAAAGAAGGGGGGCCCTCGGGGCTCCGCCCCTCTCTAAGAGGGCCTTCGGAGATCCGACCCTCTCCAAGGGGGCCCCCGGAGCTCCGCCTATACCCCAAGAAGGCCCTCGGGGCTCCGACCCTCTCCAAGGGGCCCCCGAAGCTCCACTCCTCACAAAGAGGGACTCGGGGCTTCGCTTCTCTCCAAGGGGGGCTTTGGGGCTTTGCCCCTCTCCAAGGGGCCTTCGGGGCTTTGCCCCTCTTCAAGGGCACCTCGGGATTTTGCGCCTCTCCAAGGGGGACCTCGGTACTCCAGCCCTCTCCAAGGGGCCCTCGGGCTCCAGCCCTCTCCAAGGGGGCCCTCAGGGCTACGCTCTTCTCTAAGGGGGCCCTTGGGGATCCGCTACCGTAACCCGCATTCGCTCAACCAGGGACATAGCGTCTGCAATTTTTGTGACGGACCACACGTCTGGTTCGTTCTCCTTTATTATAGAGGATTAAAGTCATTAGGCGATAATATAAAACAGTATGAAATAATAGTATATTATGTTATTAGGAGCAAAAGTTATATTTTATGTGGCCAAGGCAAGGCTCGCAAGCTCGGCAGATAAGTACAGCCGAGCCACAATAAAGATACTTTTGCTCCGAATAACATATAGTATTTTTTCTTCAAACGTTTTTATAACAAATTATTTACAACTTTGTGAACAAAATTCGAAGAAAATTATTTGATCTCGTCAGCGGCAGATAATATTATCAATCCAGCAGTATAATGCCCTATTTTACTGCCGTTTGAAGAAAAAATATTGTACGATGCACGGCCGTTAATAGCTATTTACTATACAAGTGGGATAACAGCATCATTTATATACGTGTGTGTAAGTTACAAACGAGTGCGTAGCACGAGTTATGTAAGCACACAAGCATATTAATGATGCATTATCACACATGTATTGTACAAAATTTTATCTACGACTGCCTAAAATTGAGAAAAGTGCATGAAGAAAAAAGTCAGATCTGTCATTTTCAAAAATATTTTAGTAAGCAAATGTCATTATGTCATTCATTTGACACTATTTCAGTTAGGTAATGAAGTCATTACACAACTCAGTTGCGTAATGAAACCATTACATAACTGAGTGGTGCAATGAACTTCATTACCTTACTGAAATAGTGTCAAATGAGTGACGTAATGGGTTACTTATCCCACTGGAGTAGATAAATATTATTAAAATACTCGTTTAGAAATTGCAGACTCGGCTCGTTTTTCGCCTCGTCCGTAAACATCTAAACTCGTACTTTAATAAGTCATTTTCCGGCCCTGTAAATTACTATACATAAAATAAGAATATCAAATGCATTTGACGGGGCCGCTGGAACCTGGTCAGCGAACAAACCCACCCTACCTGGTATTTCAGGTAGCCCGTGTTGTGGTTGGTGTTGAAAAATCACCTAGCTGTGTTCAGAATGCCGCACCGTCCAAGTCGCCATTGCTGAAACTAAATAAGGAAAGGTCTGCTTTGATAGGATATGTTAGACCGTTTACAAAGTTTGACAATAAAGATGTTTTGACATTTATTCCAATAGTTCATATTTTACCCACTGGCGCTGGTTTGAAATTAAAATTTGATAGCTTGTGTTTGGCTAACACATTTTCAAAAAGTCTCGTATTATTTCTATATGTGGGAATAGGGATAGTAAGTGTTGAACTCATGTTTTAAAATCCTTAAATAGATGTATTTTTGTGCGATTAGTTTGCAGCGTTTCAGTTAAATACAAACTGTTCTCACGGTTTGTGCAGTTTCGCCAAAATTATTCACAATCACGTCCAATGCATTTCTTAAGTTTATAACTTTATTACCCTAAAAGGCTATCGTATTTGAAAACCCCAATAAACTTTTGCCGACAATGCGCTTGTTCGTGAGAAACCGCAAAATTTTAGTTTTCACGCCAAAAGTTACCGAACGTTTCATTGGCTATTTAGAAACCCCCACTGAACTAAGCTATAATTCCAACTTAGTTTTTAAGCAGTATCATAGAATCATGTTAACCATAACCATCTAAAACACAAGACGTCACTCTTAAGTGCTATTGGTATCTGTTATGTGAATATAATCTAAAGTATAAAATCAACACTCTTGAATTTATTCAACTATACCAACATATATTGTGGTGTAAAAAGCTACACTGCATCACCAATCCATGTGGTCGTCGAGCCGGATACAGTTTAAACAATTAATATAACAAATTCGGGCAAAAATCTGAAGTAAATCCATTCAAGCGACCACCTCAGAGTCGGCAGCGGAAGCGGTCAGCCAACAGCCCGCCTAAGGCCCCCACGAGTTTACGAGAAGTCATACAGTCATCTAACAATACAACCACAGCAAGTCTTCAAAACAATATTTTACTTTGTGTTTACTTCACTTGCCCGGATTTGAATCAAAATGAGTTTAACAGATGCCAATTCTTTAGATACGTACATTAAAATGCGACGCCAAGTAATCGTTGCAAACTTAGAAAGATTGCAAACGTTCATTGCGTTTGTAAGTAAAGATAATGTTTCCTTAGATATCCAAATGCGCTATAATGATGTAAAACCTTTAATTAATAAATTTAACGAAATTCAATGCGAAATCGAGGAGCTTGTCTCTTTAACCGAGCTAACGACCGAAGTTAATGAGACAGAGCAATTCGAGTTAATTTACTACAAAGCGGTATCTATGGCTAAACAATTAATATCGCAAAGCGAAACAATACGTGCTGCCTCTCTTGCCAGTTTTAATGCTAGCTATCAGACATCTAAATTAAGCTACCTGAATTGAAATTAAACACGTTTAATAAAAGGCAAACTGATGGGCAAATTATCGCGATCTCTTCAAATCACTTTCATTTGTAGACAAATTTCAATATTTAAAAGGTTCATTAATCGGTGATGCTGATAGCGTAATCAGATCAATTGCGGTTACTGAAAAAAACACAATTGCTTGGAATAGATTATGCGATTGGTTTGACGACAAAGAGGGCACTATATTAGAGCACATTTTAGGGCTTTTAGATCTTAAATCTTCAAAACAGAAATCAAACAGCATTCGTCAATTTGTAGACGATATATCGAACCACTTAGAATCCATCAAAGTGTTAGACAGTTCAAGCAGTAATTTATTAAATCGATTATTAGTTCATTTGCTTTCAACGAAGTTAGACAGAGATGCGAACGCCATTGCGAACGAGAATCCATCTCAATTGAAATTACCACACCTGATGCCTTTTGTAATTTTCTTATAAAACGTGCAAAGCTATCACACAAAATTCAACTTGACACTTTCGTCAAAACAATATTCAAATCAACCCTCCAAAGCTTCTCACAATAAATTCACGAAACAATTCAATTTTAATTGTGCTGCACGCATACTAAACCAAAGCTGACCCATATTGTCAAGAAGCTCACAAAATCTATTACTGTCAATCTTTCATCAGTCTAGCGGTTGAAGACAAATTCAAAAAGATGCAATAATTGTTTAAAGCTAACCACTTTACCAAGATTGCAAGTCAATTCCATGTCGCACGTGCAATAAGAAACATCGCACTCTACTTCATTTCGGCGACAGTAATCAAGCTACAACTGTAATTCAAACACATCAACAAACAAATTCGAACTTAACGAACCTAGAAACACAAGTAGTAGCAAACCATTCTAATTTCAACATCGCTCAAGTCATTTTAACCACTACAATCGTTGAAATTAGAAATTCATGCGGTACTTGGTTAAATTCACGTGCATTATTAGACCCTGGATCGCAATGCAGTATAATCACTAGCGATTTATTCAAAAAACTTAATCTTAAAGCATTGGAGACAAATTCGTTGCTAGTCGGAATTAATCAAGAAGCATGCAGGATCAAACACCGGTCCATTGTCACAATAAAATCAAAACATATTAATTTTCAATCAAACATCAATTGTTTAGTTCTAGACAAAATTAAGGAAATTTTTCAACAGTCTCTTTTAATCGCAATCAATTAAATATCCAGAAAACGTTAAACTTGCTGACCCAAATTCTAATAAATCATTAGATATAGATGTTTTAATCGCGCAGATATTTTCTGGAATTTACTATGCGTCGGAGCAATAAATTGCGGGTCCAATCAGCCAGTTATTCAAAAAACCAAACTAGGCTGATCATCTCTGGTCCTCTTACGCATCCAGTCTTTTCAAACAAAATTATAAGCAATTGGTTCAATAAACAAACGCAATTGGAAAATTGGAGAAATTTTGAACTGTCGAATTATGCGTAAACGAATCAAATAGTCAGTTAAAGGAAGACGTTTATGCGAAAACTATTACCAACAAACACCACTCGAGATGAGACGGGACGATACAGTCTTCATTCTTTTTAAAGAAAATCTAAATGAACTCTGTAATTCCTCTTCGACGGCATTAAGTTGTTTTTACTCATTAGAACGAAAATTTCTTAAAAAATCAATCGTTAAAACAACAATACGCCGAATTCATGGATAAGTACCTTAACCTAGGTCACATGTCTAAAGCAACACCAATCAAATCGCAAACGGTTATTATTTACCTCACCATGCTGTAATCTGCGACGATCACATAACCACCAAGCTCCGAGTTGTGTTTAATGGTTCAATACAGACTTCATCAAGTAAATCGTTAAACGATGTGCAGTTTTGTCGGGCCAGCATTACAGAATGATTTGTTATCAATCCTAATTCGTTTTCGGCAGCACAAGTTTGTAATTAAAGCAGACCTCGAAAAAATGTACAAGTGGATCTTAATTACAAAGAGTCAAAGGCAATATCAAAATATTTTATATAGATCCAATCCAGATGATCCAATCAGACATTCACTCTAAGCACAGTGGCGTATGTTACAGCTAGCGCACCATTCTTAGCAATTCGAACATTAAATCAATTAACAATCGAAACTAAAATTCAAAGCCATTTATAAGCTCGATTATTCAAAACGAATTTTTCGTCGATGATCTTTTATCTGGTGGTAAAACATCAACACAAATTAAACAAATTCAAAGAGTAACAACGCAAAATTTTAAATACGCAGGTTTCAAACTCAGAAAGTGGGTTTCTAATGACAGGTCAATTCAAGAATCGGATTATCAAACACCAATTAATCTCGATAGCCTAGTCAACCAAGCCATATCCAAAACGCTTGGCATTCAATGGAATAACAAAACAGACTCATTGTGATTTTCGATTCAAGTGAATTCAAAATCACTCATTTCAAAACGCTTATACTATCGGAAATTGCACAGATATTCGATCCTTCTCGAATTAGTGGGTCCATGTGTTGTCACAGCAAAAATGATTTTGCAACGGCTGTGGCAACTAAACTTATCATGGCCGAATCAATACCGTAAAATCTTTACACGCAGTAGGCAGAATCAATCGCAATTGAACGAGTTAAATCGAATTTCAATTCCGCGACATGTTTATGCAATAATCCAAAACAAATCGAGATCATCGTTCTGCGATGCTTCGGGATTAGAGATGGGCGCGTGAGTGATTTTTGCTCACGTCACGCACGTTTCACGCTGGCTTTAAACAGTCACGTTCACGCACGTTCACGCTCACGTTCACTCACGTTCACGGCGTGACACGCTACTCACGACGTGACACGCTGCTTTTATTTCAAAATTTAAATTCAGATAGAACAGAATGTTCAAATTTTTATACCAATGAAAAAACCCTAAAGAGAACTAAAAATATGTTTTGCACCTGACATAATTTACGTGATATGTTGCAATCAGAATTAATAGTTGACATAAAAAGAAAAAAATGAAAATTTACTACAATAACCTCGACAAGGGATAAATACTGATTTCTCGTAAATATATTTCTTGCAGCTGTCTTCAAAGACATTACTTTTAATACCAAAATCTGTCATTGGAATTGACGTTTCCTTTATTGGTATGAGTACAGAAGGTATATGGCAACACTTTTAATTCGTAGGTTTGAAAGTACTTTTACGTACAAGGATCAACATTTTCAGCGTTAAGGCGAGTATACAAAAAAAAAACATTACTTTTATTAGAATAATAAGTTCATCTACACAAGTACACAATAAATTGGTTTAAAAATAAAACGTAATCAACATTTTCAGTTTTAAGTCGAGTAAACAAAACAAAACATTATGTACTTTTCTAAAAATAGGTTCATCTACACAATACATTTTTGGTTTAATAATAAAACGTAATTAACATTTTCAGCATTAGCGGAGTATAAAAAACAAACCATTACTTTTATTAGAATAATAAGTTCATCTACACATCTAAACATTAAAATGTTGATTTAAAAATAATATATAATCAACATTTTCAGCGTTAAGTCAATTTTGCGCTCTTCTAAAATTCGCCCAGCTGTAGAAAATACTCTTTCGCATGTAGCGGAACTTGCCGGTATGTTTAAAATTTCTCAAGTTTTTTTAACAGTAACGTATTTACACTGCTTTTCCAAAATCCTAAAATGTCATCTACATTCCCGAATTTTAATTTAACATACTAATTTAGTTCTGTTTCGACATCATCCTAATTACATGTGTCATCGTCAGAGCTATCTCTAAGTGTAGAAAGATAAGAATCTGATGCTGATGTACCAGTTTTGAGTCGTTTGCTATGTATTTCATCATTAGCATCTATAGTTTTATTTGCATTATAATCTTCTCTTTTATGTGAAGGTATGAACTTTAAGGATTTATAATTAGGGTCCAAAAATAAAACCACATAATGTAACTTGTTTGGCACAATTTGTGATTTAATGAATTTAAAAGTTGCTGCACCCTGCAGTTTTTTATTCGTTACTAAATATTTAACGTGAAATTAACGTGAAACGTGAATCACGCCTTGGAAATTTTCACTCACGTTCACTCACGTTCACGTCACGATTTTCAAATATTAGTCACGTTCACGACGTGACACGCCGTGACACGACGTGACACGACTGTTTTCACGTCACGCGCCCATCCCTATTCGGGATCAGCCATCGGGGAGTGCATTTACATCAAGTCTACAAACAATTCCAATCAGACTGTCGTGCGATCAATATGCGCAAAATCACGTGTTGCGCCATTGAAAACAATTTCAATAAATCGTTTGGAACTTTGCAGTGGTTTACTACTAGCAAATTTAGCAAAAAGGGTCAAAACCTCTTTAAATGCAAAAACCAATCTCGAGTTTTATTGGAGCAATTGAATGATAACGTTATCATGGATAGCTGCATCTCCAAGCCGATGGAAACAATTTGTGGCAAACCACGTCACAGAAATACAAAACCTCTTGCCCAACACTAAATGGAATTATGTGCCCACGCAGGACAACCCTGCAGATATTATTTCACGTGGAATAAATCCGAAACAATTAAAATCATGCAATATGTGGTGGAGTAGTTCATTGTGGTTAAACAAACCTTCCAACCATTGGCCTAAACAAATAAGTAAGACTGAAATAGACATTCCAGAAGCACGTATCTTTAAAAATATTGCTTTGCTTACTACTGAAACAAACAATTCATTAATAGAAAGATATTCATCTTATGTCACATTAATGAGAATTGCAGCTCTTTTATTAAGATTTAAATTTAACTGTCTAGCACATAAAATTAATCAGGCCAAATTAACTGGTCATTTAACAACAAAGGAACTAGAAAATGCAGAAATAGCCCTGATCAAAACCATACAGCCAATCGAATATCAAGACGAATACGTGAACCTATTAAAGGGTAAACCCATAAAACCATTAAGCAAATTGTTATATTTAAATCCATTTTTGGATGAAAACAAAATAATTCGGGTTGGTGAGCGAATCAAAAGTTCAAATTATTCTTTTAATCACATTCATCCGATTATGTTGCCCAGCAAAAGCAAACTAACCAAATTAATTATTTGTAACGAACACAAGCAACTACCACATGCAGGCACAGCCACAACGCTCTTCGGTGAGACGAAAATATTGGCCAATTTCTGGCAAATCTAAAACAAAAAGTTGTGTCAAACAGTTCCCTGTTTTCGCCCTAACCCGACATAATTTATCCCAATAATGGGTGATTTGTCGAGTTGTTGTATTAGCCCAGCTAAACCTTTTATCAAAACTGGTGTTGATTAGAGATTAGTCAAGGCTTATATTGCAATTTTCATTTGTATGGCAACAAAGGCAGTTCATCTTGAACTTGTGAGCAGTCTAATAACGGAGGCCTTTTGCCAGCCCTTAATAGGTTTATAGCGCAAAGGGGCACGATTACCGATTTATACTCGGACAACGGCACAAATTTCATAAGTGCCAATAATCAATTAAAAACGTTATCGGCATTATTTGAGTCAGAGCTTAACGGAAACAAAATTATCAATACACTAACAAATAAGAGCATTCAATGGCATTTTAATCCTCCAACAGCACCCAATTTTGAGGGACTATGGGAATCATCTGTCAAGTTAGTAAAAAATGATGATTTGAGATGTCAAACGTATACTAGGTGATTCATTCACGTTTGAGCTTTTCAACACTGTTTTGATTCAAATTGAAGGCATAATCAGTTCCAGACCTTTAATTCCTTTGTCCAACGACCCAAACGATTAGTCCTTTTTACAACAAACCATTTCCTAATTGGGGACTCATCAAGTCAAATTTCGCATACGGATATAACCAATGCAATGACTGGACGTCTAAACCAGTGGCAACGAATCCAGCAGCTAAAACAACACTTCCGGAAACGGTGGAGCCAGGAATACATCACTCTATTACAGGGACGCTCAAAATAGAGAAAACCTTCTGGCCCCAATCCACAGCTAGGGCAATTGGTGCTCATCAAGGATAAAAATTTACAACGTCTAGAGTGCACAATGGGAAGGATCATTCAACTCCATCCAGGAAAGGATGGCATCAATCGGGTGGTCACCATTCACACATCAAGCGGCGAAATCAAGCGCCCAATATCAAGTGTCTGTGTTTCCCCCAGAAGTGACAGTGAAAGTGACTAAAACGCTAATCAATTGAAAACCAACTTTTCAATAGGAGGGAGAATGTTTCAAGACTAATTAATTAGATGTATTTTTGTGCGATTAGTTTGCAGCGTTTCAGTTAAATTAAAATGCTCTCACGGTTTGTGCAGTTTTGCCAAAATTATTCAGAAGCACGTTCAGTGCATTTCTTAAGTTTATAACTTGATTACCCTAAAAGGCTATCGTATTTGAAAACCCCAATAAACCTTTGCCGACAGTGCGCTTGTTAGTGAGAAACCGCAAAATTTTAGTTTCCACGCCAAAAGTTACCGAACGTTTCATTGGCTATTTAGAAACCCCTACTGAACTAGGCTATAATTTCAACTTAGTTTTTAAGCAGTATCATAGATTCATGTTAACCATAACCATCCAACATCGCAGACGTTACTCTTAAGTGCTACTGGTATATATTATGTGAATATAATCTAAAACTATAAAATCAACACTCTTGAATTTATTCAACTATACCAACATATATTGTGGTGCAAAAAGCTACACTGAATCACTAATCCACTAAGAATGGCTCCTATCTTAAGTTTCCATCAAATATAGTAAATTTTTGTGGCTGGATAAAGGTTATCATGTAAAGGGAAATATATTCGATCTGTCAGATAGTGCCAACCAGCGCCAATTTCATGAAATTGCCACAATATGCATATTACCGAAATTCGGCTAGCTGGCAGGCTTTATAAAGACGCAGTGTTTGTTAACCAACACAGGCGGTAGGGACAAGCGTTATTCACATCGGATGTCAAATCAATAATGCTAAATTGCGACTGCCCTAAGGCTCTCCCTTTGTGTAAATTATGTTGGAAAACGTTAAATCCTGCTCTGGGGGCACCTTGGCAACCCCGTGAGTGTAGTAGTGCGAGTGAATTTAACCTAAGGGTACGTTTATGCTGCAGCCTCGCTGCTTGCACATCGCCGAGCTGTGCACATGGATGTCTAGCGATGACGAAACAAAACTAGCATTCTTTATTGTGGCATTTATCCTACAACAGCGCTGCTCGCCTCGTTGCACGCAGCTACCCTCGCCACAGCGATGATGACAAACTAGTTTGATTTTCGAGCCTGGACCATCGCCCGGCATCCTTAAGCTTGCGCTGTGATTGGTTCCTTCAAAGCTTCTCACCCCACCCGCAGTCAACCGCAATACTTATTCCTCTCTTGTTGCATTACAAACCTTGCGGTGTTAATAAGCAAGATAGTTTTACATAAGTATGAGTAACGATTTCAAGCAGACACTTATATCAGTTGCTTTTGAACGCAAAGCTATTTGGGACCAACGGTATACAGAACACCACAACAGATTCAAATTGGATAAATTATGGAACGACGTTGCAAATCAAATTTTGGTCGAAAATGAATCGCTGTCACTGTCAGATGATAAGGAAAGCATGCTTGCTTAAAGCGAAGGCTTCAACAACCAATAACCGAGAACCACTAGTCCTCTCATGCCAGCATGACGCAGATGTGAGCAGCTGCATTGTAAATAGTCCAGGCGAGCATCACAGCTATATGCCACCAGCGAGGTGCTTGGACGAGCATCCATGTGTCAGCAGCGATGCTGCAGCATAAACTTATTCTAGAGGAAGCCGCTCGCAGAGAGGTGTCGGTAGCCTGGAGGATTCTGATTTTTCCCGGTAATACTACAGGGTCCTTCTGTGGGCTACAAAAACTCCGTCACAGTAGGTGAGTTAGACCGGGGCATGGTGTGTATACACACAGTGGTAGGTAATGCGTCACTTATTTAGTCCAAAGCCTCTCCCTGGTGCCCTTCGGGGTGCAAAATACGATATGGCTAGAGAATTAAACCTCGATAAAGAATTCTGTTCCAAGATTTGGTAACTAACCCTAGTAGAGAAACAGTAAAGGTGGCAAATAGCTATAAATTCCGGGAATGATCCGGATATGACTATGAACGATCATATTAAAATTAAACAGTTTACGGTGCAAGGGCTCGAATCTTCAGTACCGGTCGGATTTCGAAGTGAGGAAGCAGGCTTTCTTTGGCCGTTAGCCAGCGACTGCAAGAAAGAACCCATAGTATCCCCGGTGGGTGACCACAAAAAGAAGAAAGAAATACGAAATGCATATAGTATGCTTAGGAAAAATCATGGAAGAACTGAAGAGCTGGAAAAGCTAATATCAGATAATACTAGCACCAAAAAAAGATAAAGAAAGCAAGAAATATACTAAGCGCACACTCTCAAAAGACGAAAATATTAGCTTCCCCAACATCTGTCGAAGAACAGTTTGACGACCATAAAGACGTAGGACACCGGAAGGCGGTTGGAAAAAACAACAAAAGAAATGAGTAGCCAAACTGAAAGTAAGCGAGCATAAGAGAAACAAACTCCAATAAAGAAAATAGAATGTACGCCAGAGGGCGAATCCTATGATCAACGATTGCGAGAGCTGTTGCAGCTGAAGTGGCTAAACGATACCTTCAAGAAGTGTAAACTTGTTAAATGGGACACAGATCCAAGGTCTCAATGAGATCACATAATAATTGTGAATAAAGGAGAGATGGCAAAGTAAGACAACTTATGCAGTGGTGGTTGAGGAAGGAAGAAACGCTAAAGACATGGTGGCCTGTATGAGTCCTTCCAAAGAATATAAGAGATAACTAAAAAATTCAAATGAAGAGATACCATGCACCATCACAAACGCAGTAAACAAAACCGCCACAAGGAATATGTCTTTATCATAGATGACCCACAATTAAAAAAGTCTACCAAGGGTTAAAACCAGAGCAAATATTGCGACAAAAACGAAAACCAAGAAATGACGATGTAACAAATCGTAGAAAGAAGGGAACAATCATCATAAAACCAACAACAGACTTTACTTACTTACTTGGTGACAAAAGAAAGTAGACAAACGATAATAATACTGGACATTAACGATGCGGTAACGGAACCTGAAATGTGGAAGGCAGTTAATACTATAGGAGCCAGCACCATGATAATATCGGACAAAGCTAACAAATTGGGAATGAACTATGCCTTCCTAACAATAAACCAGAATTACGTCAATGTCAAACAATTCATTGGAGGTTGGTCGTCTTCCCTTCCAGTGAAAAAAGCTAAGTTTCTTGTTCTTTTTAATTGTTATTCGTTGATAATGAGGGCAGATTGTCACTCGAAACGTTCGTTACTAATATTTTCGTTATTTAATATTTTTAATTTGCAGAGTGGCGAAATACCCAAATAAGAATATGAATCAGTTAGAGAGGCCCTAGAAAAAATAGACAAAAACAAAATACAAACATACTGGTGAAATAAAGACATCGAAGAACTAAGCAGCCAAAAAAATTACATATCCGATTATTAAATATTAAAGATCCAGGACAGGAAGATATATTAAAATAATATTAACTTTTATTATTACCGTATTTAGAATACATTCATTTATGTAATTCTCTGTTTAAGCTTTTACAATAATTAGCATCACACTATTGAAAAATTTCTTCTATAATGACAAATACTTTTGGTGCCCATAAATTATTATATTGGCAATTAAGTATGCAGCTTTTACGTTGCTCTATATTTGTTTAATGTGTTTGCGATTTCTAAACATAACAAGTAAACTGCTGCATACCGTACGTTGCTACAATATCTTCGCACTTTGAGTAGAAAAAATTATCGTGGAATAAAATTTAATAACGCTCCCCCCTCTATCTATATATTTAAAACCTGAAGCGTTTCCCTTCGACATCCATTTTGAGTCTTCCACCGGGCCAATTGCAATATTTTTTTTTAATTGGAACCCGTCACCGTGCAGATGGGCACAAATTAACAAATTACAAATAACTGCATAACTTTTAGAGAAAAACCTAAATATTCTAGAGCTTAAATGACGTAGCTTTGCAGCGCCGTAGCAGTGAACAAGTAAACTCTCGAAGTCGGCCAGCGGTTTTCTGCTGATTTTTGCAATGGACTACTGTACCTGCTCATATTTATTTCTGTTAAGTACGGCCTGCTGAATTATGAGAGAAACGTCAAAGTATATATACAGTGACAGCGAATTTTGAAGGAAATTTTAATCCTTTCTCTCGGAAGGTAGCGTGTGAGTGAATCTTGACTGTACATCAGTTCATTTTTAATTGAATGCACCTACACATCGCCCATTCTTTTACAAATTGAAAATGGAGAATATCTTACGATTAGAGGTGAAGAGGATACAATTAAAATTCCAGCTGAACTAATTGCCAAGTAGGACATCATTACAGAAGTATTTTGTAATAGTTTGTCAACCCTTGGAAACACCCTTAGTATCTCAAAATTTTCAATTTTAGCGGCAAAAAACCAAAATTGCAGTGAAATTAAGCACAAAGTTAACTCGCTTACCTGGTTATGAAAAAAATATTTGACTGTGATTACAATTTCAGATAATGACGACGACATGTTACAATTTCCTACGGAATTTCTAGATTCGTTAAATTTCAGTGCAATACCTCCACATTGCTTAACACTAAAAATAGAGCATTGTTATTCTCTTGAAAAATTTAAATGTGTCTACTGGTACCCAATTTATACGAGAACTGTTTAGATTTTAAAGTCTTAAATCGGCAAGATACAGGCAGAAGATTTAACACACGATGACAATTAATACATCGCAAAAACAAACTCTGAATAAAGTAGGAATGTATTTGCCACAACCAGTATTTAGCCATGCTCAATTATATGTAGCAATGCTACGTGTGCGTTGTTTTGAAAACTTAAAAATTTAAATTTTACCTAATGGATCGTGCCACACGTTAAACATTGTCTAGAAAGAAGTTTTATAAGTTGCAAAATATTTTGGAATAAGTCGTATTAGAGGCTTTTTATTTGCTGTGGTTTTATCCGCTTGACGATGATATTTAAATGGCAGTTACTCTCAAGACAAATAGGTGTTATAGCAGTCCTTTTTCAAAATGCAGTATCAGTACAATAAGGACATATTGTCTTGAATTTACATAAGGGTTCATCTGAGATAATATTCCAAGGCCGAATAGTTTTCCAAACTTCCTTTGAAACTCGGCCACGAAAACCAATGTCAAGCCGTGACAGATATTGCCAGCCTCACTAACATAATATATTTTGACATCAAGAACATAACAGCAAAACCTGTTCTGGTTTCGAAAAAGAGCGATTATCGCTCTGAAGAATGATAAGGCACTAGAAATCAACAACACACTCCTCGGAGCCTTTCATTCGGAAGAAAACGTCTATCAGTCGGTTAACACCACTGTGGTGGAGGCTGAGGACAAAGTGCAGTACCACGTTGAGTTTCTCCACACTCCCGACCCTCATGGACTTCCACCAGATTGCCTGCCGTTGAAAGTTAGAGCACCCTTTATGCTACTGAGACACGTAAGGACTCCCAAATTCAACTTCAGGTGAAAGTTCCGCAGGGTACCGTTACTGAGACTACAATTTTCACAGGTTTTTAGAAATGGAGACAGTCTTCATTCCTCGAATACATCTTATCCTTTTAGACAATTTTTTTCAATTTACGAGACTGCAATTTCCTGTCAAACCCTGCTTCGCCATGACGATCACCAAGGAGTAGAATGAGGACCGCTATCCCCTCCACTTTTTATTTGATTAAGCCACGCCCCCTTTATTCGCGGAATTATTCGCGGATTTCGCGGAATTTTCGCGGATTGACCCAATTAATTTCGCGGTTTGATCTAATTAATTTCGCGGTTTGATCTAATTAATCACATATGAAGTTTGATATGTAATTTACATATGTGCTACTGATTAAATTACGCATTAGCTTCCGATTAAATTACGCGCGGCCATTTTTAATTTGCTTCCGGAATTACGCGGCGGCCATCTTGGTTTTCTGGCGCGAATATTTGAATTTAAATTTTTTTTCAGATTTTTTTCTAAGTTCAATTTTTTGAATTTAAACTTCCCGGGGCTGTCGGCCATCTTGGTTTTCTGCGCGCGCACCTCTCGCGGTAGTCGTTTTTAATTTTGAATTTTCGCGGAAATATTTGAATTTCAAACTGCTAAATCTTCCGTCTCCCTCATCGAAGCTGCTCTCTCATGCACGGAGGCCATTTTAATTTCGCCCGAATATTTGAATTTCAAATTTGTTCAGATTTTTTTCTAAATCCCTGTTTTGAATTCAACTTCTCGGGTGTCGTCCATCTTGGTTTTCTCAAATTTATTTTAATTTAAAAAAAGCTTCCTGCGACGACCCATAGCCGGATCTGAACCAGCGACGGCAGTATTACGAGTCCGAAGTCTTAACCAACTGAGCTATCGAAGCAATCGAGGTTAAAGGAATTAAACATGGTCACTTGCGTGTCACGAGCCCAGCTTTAAACAAACTATTTTTCAAAAATTTAGATTATAAGAATAGGGGATGTATAGCTTATTGTGTTTAAAGGTTGATACATGTTTAAAAAAATTAGATTTGTAACAGCTTATTAATTATTTTATAATTTGTGCCTGCTATATGGCTGGATTAACGAGATCCTTATTGTCCCTACCTACTATAGGAAGTTTCCGTCTAAGTTCCCTTTTTAAAACAAGTCGGTGCCTGTGTTTTGTTTGGTTTTAAAGGTTTGAACATTGTACCACTTAGCTGTTCTGACATTACACTTCCATATTCATATTATAAATAAATTTTAAATGTTATTTTTGACTGAGTTTTAGCCGCTCATAAATTACAACAGCTAGTTTAAAAATTAAATGGGCGATAAGAGCTAAAGGCAGATCGCAATATAAAACGAATTACAAATTTAATTTTAGTATATACCTGAAATACTGATAATACGTATTGCTTGAATAAGAAAGAGTTGAACTTTTTCTTTTGTTCTGCAGAGAAACCTTGTCTGACGTCATGATCTCGGTGTATTTTCAAACAAAGAACCAGATTCTAGAAATTCATCGAGTTACAAATTTGAGTTTAATATATTCCTGACATACTTCTGTTGTGCCCTCGCCCATATAAAATAAGACATACGCATTAAATAAATGTTTTAAATTATTTAAATAGTTTTATTTTTATTTTTATATTAAAGTAACGACAACCGTATTGTTTAAAATAGCATGGCGCAAATTTTAAGGCGCCCGTTTTTGAATTTCAATTGGTAAATCGTCGAAAATTTGAATAATTCGCTTATAAAACCAAGTGAGTTAATCGTTCATATAGGTAAGAAAGGGTGGTGCGTTGCTTTCAGCTACCGTGTTCCGAAGATATCCGAGTCTTATTGTATAAGAATGGTTGTCCCCCATAAATTTGAATAAAAACAGACAATTTCGTTGAAAAAAAAATAGCTTTTCAATATCGTTTGCAAATAAGACAAGGGATACTTGTAAAAATATAAGTCAAACCATTTTTTCTTGTAAAAAATTTACGAAAAGACGTATGTGTTGGCGACAAATTAAAATAAATTTGAATAAAAGCACGCAAAATTACGAAAATACGTAGAAAATTTATAAAAATCGGCATCTTGTCACATTAAACTCTGCAAAAACGACAAAAAACAATATTTTTATACAACTTTCATTGAAAAAATAGTAAAATTTTACGAAAATACGTCTGTGTTGACGACAAATGAAAATAAATTTGAATAAAAACACGCAAAAATTACGAAAAGACGTATGTGTTGGCGACAAATTAAAATAAATTTGAATAAAAACGCACAATTTCGTTGAAAATCTTTACAAAGCGACTTTATAGTACCGAAAAAATGATGTAAAAAAGTTTTAAGAGTTATTTCTAAGCATAATTTTGCAAACGTTTAACAAAGAAACCGTAATTTTTTAAAGTACATCACACAATTATGAAATCGTAGTTCAATTTATATGAATTTTCGATACTTTGTATGTGAAAAATAGCTTCAATTACTAATATTTGAATAAAAACATGCAATTTCCAAAGCATTTCGTTTAAAATTTTAGAAAATCGACAGCATCTCCCATGAAAATTTATAAAAATCGGCATCTTGTCACATTAAATTCTGCAAAAACGACAAAAAACAATATTTTTATACAACTTTCACTCAAAAATAGTAAAATTTTACGAAAATACGTCTGTGTTGACAACAAATGAAAATAAATTTGAATAGAAACACGCAAAAATTACGAAAAGACGTATGTGTTAACCCCCAAAGTAACAAAAATTTGAATAAAATCACGCAATCATACAGCATCTCACATAAATTTTCACAAAAATCGACATCATGTCACATAAATTATACAAAAACTGTCATCATATCACTTGAAATTATACAAAAAACGACATTTTCATTCAACACACGATGAAAATTGAACAAAAATCACGCAGTCATACCGCATCTCACATAAATTTTCACAAGAATCGACATCATGTCATATAAATTATACAAAAACTGTCATCACGTCACTTGAAATTATACAAAAAACGACATTTTTACTAAACACACGACGAAAATTCAACAAAAATCACACAATTAAACGCCATCTCACATAAATTTTTACAAAAATCGACATCATGTTACATAAACTATGCATAATTTTGCAAATGTTTTCACTTTTTATAAAATGCATCACTCAAAATTAAAAGAAATAGCAATTTCGTTGAAAAAATCTTTTACCACAAGCATTTCGATAAACAAAATTCAAAAATTCTTGCACTTTTGATGGAAATATATGTATGTTGATCACAAATTAACATAATTTTTAAATAAAAACGCGCAATTTGTTGAAAAAAATATTCTGACACCACCAAAACACGCAATTTCATTGAAATATATATATATATATGTTCTCCACAAATTAACTTAAATTTGAATAAAAACACGTAATTTTGTTGAAAAAATGTTCTGGCCCCGTCATTTCACTTAAAATTTTACAAAACTGCCATCATAACACTTGAAATTATACAAAATATATGTATGTTGATCACAAATTAACATAAACCTGAATAAAACACACAATTTCGTTGAAAAATTTGCAAATGTTTTACACTTTTTATAAAATGTGTCGCTTAAAATTAAAAGAAATCACAATTTTTAAATTATATCACGCCATTATGAAATCGTAGATTGATTTTTTTTGAAATTTTACACTTTGTAACTGTAAAATAACTTCAAATACTAATATTTTAAAACTTTAAGCATCAGGTAACAGAGTACAATGGTTTAAAACGTGTTAGTGCGGCATCAGTCGGGCCTCTGTTTTTATAGAATTTTAAAATAAAAAGGGATGGAGACATTGCGTACGTCACACAGCAGACAGGTTGGCTCTTGTAAAATTCATCGATGACGAATCACGACAAATAATAAAACGGCAGCTGAGGGTCAAGTTTTTCGAGAAAATATATATCAAAACCGATTTAGAAATTTGTACATGGCTTAATTTATATGAAATATTGTTTGAAATTGCAAATAGAAGAGTTTTAAACTAGATGTTTTCTTAATTATGCAGTGAGTACTCGAGTCAACCTGTCTGCTATGCAACGCACGCCGTGTTTCCTCCTCTTTTTATTTTAAAATTTGTAAAACCAGCTGTCCAAACCGATACCGCACTAACTCGTTTTAAGTCATTGTGTTCTGTTACCTAGTGCATCTGAAGATGGGCCCCAGACGAAACGTCGGTATGGACACTGCCTTCGTAGATCTACAAGTGTTCCGTGGCGAGCAGAAGCAGTTTATTCCGAAAGAAGTGGCTGTTATTTCAGCAGATGGTAATCAGCTAGCAATTTTCGTTTTAAAACCTCCTGCAAATTATGTCACTCTGCCCTATTTCGTTAAAAAAGGCATAAACTATCTGGAGCAGAGTCACCACGGTCTAGCATGGAATACTGGTTCTATACATTTTGATGAATTTGAAACTGAGCTAGCAAGAGTTCTCAAAAAATTTGAAAAAGTGTACGTTAAGGGTCAAGAAAAAAAGGAGGTTCTAAGTTTTCTGAATAAAATCGTCGTGAATCTGGAAGATCTCGAGTGCCCATCTTTAAAAGTTCTGCGAAAAACTGCTACTGCCGTACGCTGCCTTAATCACAATATCTGTTCGCCGGTGTGTGCATTGGAAGACATACTAATTTTATCCGATTGGTGGCGCAATGAATACAATGGAAGTTCAGAAAATATTGCAAACAATCCCGAGTCTGTTGAATGTGAAACGCCCTGTTTTTGCTTCTGATCAAACTTCCTACAAGAATTGTGCGACTGGCTTGGGAGCGTCTTAAACTTCTGATTTTATTACTTGCAGCCTTTTTAATTTGAAATGTTGTACACCTTCAACTACAGTTTTGTAAATTGCTAGCGGATTTTTAGAAAAATAAGACATTCAGCTGTACATTTATTTTTATATTATTAAGTATTATACGAAATAAGAACAATATATTTGTTTATTAGAAAGATTTTGTGTTTTTTTTATTTCTACTCTGCTTTTGTTTTTCACGAATCTGCAATAATTACAAAATCTAAAGCTAAAATATTAGTATTTGAAGTTATTTTACAGTTACAAAGTGTAAAATTTCAAAAAAAATCAATCTACGATTTCATAATGGCGTGATATAATTTAAAAATTGTGATTTCTTTTAATTTTGAGCGACACATTTTATAAAAAGTGTAAAACATTTGCAAATTTTTCAACGAAATTGTGTGTTTTATTCAGGTTTATGTTAATTTGTGATCAACATACATATATTTTGTATAATTTCTAGTGTTATGATGGCAGTTTTGTAAAATTTTAAGTGGAATGACGGGGCCAGAACATTTTTTCAACAAAATTACGTGTTTTTATTCAAATTTATGTTAATTTGTGGACAACATATATATATATTTTTCAATAAAATTGCGTGTTTTGGTGGTGTCAGAATATTTTTTTCAACAAATTGCGCGTTTTTATTTAAAAATTATGTTAATTTGTGATCAACATACATATATTTCCATCAAAAGTACAAGAATTTTTGAATTTTGTTTATCGAAATGCTTGTGGTAAAAGATTTTTTCAACGAAATTGCTATTTCTTTTAATTTTGAGTGATGCGTTTTATAAAAAGTGTAAAACATTTGCAAAATTATGCATAGTTTATGTAACATGATGTCGATTTTTGTAAAAATTTATATGAGATGGCGTTTAATTGTGTGATTTTTGTTCAATTTTCGTCGTGTGTTTAGTAAAAATGTCGTTTTTTGTATAATTTCAAGTGACGTGATGACAGTTTTTGTATAATTTATATGACATGATGTCGATTTTTGTGAAAATTTATGTGAGATGCGGTATGACTGCGTGATTTTTGTTCAATTTTCATCGTGTGTTGAATGAAAATGTCGTTTTTTGTATAATTTCAAGTGATATGATGACAGTTTTTGTATAATTTATGTGACATGATGTCGATTTTTGTGAAAATTTATGTGAGATGCTGTATGATTGCGTGATTTTATTCAAATTTTTGTTACTTTGGGGGTCAACACATACGTCTTTTCGTAATTTTTGCGTGTTTCTATTCAAATTTATTTTCATTTGTTGTCAACACAGACGTATTTTCGTAAAATTTTACTATTTTTGAGTGAAAGTTGTATAAAAATATTGTTTTTTGTCGTTTTTGCAGAATTTAATGTGACAAGATGCCGATTTTTATAAATTTTCATGGGAGATGCTGTCGATTTTCTAAAATTTTAAACGAAATGCTTTGGAAATTGCATGTTTTTATTCAAATATTAGTAATTGAAGCTATTTTTCACATACAAAGTATCGAAAATTCATATAAATTGAACTACGATTTCATAATTGTGTGATGTACTTTAAAAAATTACGGTTTATTTGTTAAACGTTTGCAAAATTATCCTTAGAAATAACTCTTAAAACTTTTTTACATCATTTTTTCGGTACTATAAAGTCGCTTTGTAAAGATTTTCAACGAAATTGTGCGTTTTTATTCAAATTTATTTTAATTTGTCGCCAACACATACGTCTTTTCGTAATTTTTGCGTGTTTTTATTCAAATTTATTTTCATTTGTCGTCAACACAGACGTATTTTCGTAAAATTTTACTATTTTTTCAATGAAAGTTGTATAAAAATATTGTTTTTTGTCGTTTTTGCAGAGTTTAATGTGACAAGATGCCGATTTTTATAAATTTTCTACGTATTTTCGTAATTTTGCGTGCTTTTATTCAAATTTATTTTAATTTGTCGCCAACACATACGTCTTTTCGTAAATTTTTTACAAGAAAAAATGGTTTGACTTATATTTTTACAAGTATCCCTTGTCTTATTTGCAAACGATATTGAAAAGCTATTTTTTTTTCAACGAAATTGTCTGTTTTTATTCAAATTTATGGGGGACAACCATTCTTATACAATAAGACTCGGATATCTTCGGAACACGGTAGCTGAAAGCAACGCACCACCCTTTCTTACCTATATGAACGATTAACTCACTTGGTTTTATAAGCGAATTATTCAAATTTTCGACGATTTACCAATTGAAATTCAAAAACGGGCGCCTTAAAATTTGCGCCATGCTATTTTAAACAATACGGTTGTCCGTACTTTAATATAAAAATAAAAATAAAACTATTTAAATAATTTAAAACATTTATTTAATGCGTATGTCTTATTTTATATGGGCGAGGGCACAACAGAAGTATGTCAGGAATATATTAAACTCAAATTTGTAACTCGATGAATTTCTAGAATCTGGTTCTTTGTTTGAAAATACACCGAGGTCATGACGTCAGACAAGGTTTCTCTGCAGAACAAAAGAGAAAGTTCAACTCTTTCTTATTCAAGCAATACGTATTATCAGTATTTCAGGAATATACTCAAATAAAATTTGTAACTCGTTTTATATTACGATCTGCCTTTAGCTCTTATCGCCCATTTAATTTTTAAACTAGCTGTTGTAATTTATAAGCGGCTAAAACTTAGTCGAAAATAACATTTAAAATTTATTTATAATATGAATATGGAAGTGTAATGTCAGAACAGCTAAGTGGTACAATGTTCAAACCTTTAAAACCAAACAAAACACAGGCACCGACCTGTTTTAAAAAGGGAACTTAGACGGAAACTTCCTATAGTGGGTAGGGACAATGAGGATCTCGTTAATCCAGCCATATAGCAGGCACAAATGATAAAATAATTAATAAGCTGTTACAAATCTAATTTTTTAAAAAATGTATCAACCTTTAAACACAATAAGCTACACATCCCCTATTCTTATAATCTAAATTTTTGACAGGCTGAACATAAAAAGCAATAACATGGGATTAAAAATGAATACAAACAAAACAAAGTGTATGTTATTTACCAAGGCAGACAACGCAAACATTACTCTAGAAATTGACGACAAAACAATCGAGAACGTAAACAACTACATATATCTGGGACGTAATATAAACAATAAAATGGACCACCTGCAAGAAGTTAAGAGAAGAATCGAAATTGCTAGAGCGGGGTTCTATAAAATGAAGAACGTTCTCTGCAACTTGAAGCTATCGATGAAATTGAGAAAGAGAGTATTAAAATGTTATATATGGTCTTCACTACTATATGGCTGTGAAACCTGGACAGTCAAAAAGGACATCGAACAACGTGTGCAAGCATTCGAATTATGGTTATATCGTAGAATGCTACGAGTCCCATGGACTGCTAAAATTACAAACGAAGAAATACTTAACAGAATAGGCACAAGACCACAAATAGTACAAATAATTAAAAAACGGAAAACACAGTACTTCGGACATATTATGAGGCACAGCAGATATGACATATTGCGAGTGGCCTTGGAGGGCAAGGTTGATGGAAAACGAGGACAGGGAAGAAATAAGAAATCGTGGTTCAGGAACATCAAGGAATGGACCAATCACAATACACATACAATATTCCATACGACTCAAGACAGACATAGATTTGCCATAATGGTTGCCGACATCACATGATACGGCACTGGAAGAGAAGAAGAAATTTTTGAAAAATAGTTTGTTTAAAGCTGGGCTCGTGACACGCAAGTGACCATGTTTAATTCCTTTAACCTCGATCGCTTCGATAGCTCAGTTGGTTAAGACTTCGGACTCGTAATACTGCCGTCGCTGGTTCAGATCCGGCTATGTGTCGTCGCAGGAAGCTTTTTTTAAATTAAAATAAATGTGAGAAAACCAAGATGGACGACACCCGAGAAGTTAAATTCAAAACAGGGACTTAGAAAAAAATCTGAACAAATTTGAAATTCAAATATTCGCGCGAAATTAAAATGGCCTCCGTGCATGAGAGAGAGAGCAGCTTCGATGAGGGAGACGGAAGATTTAGCAGTTTGAAATTCAAATATTTCCGCGAAAATTCAAAATTAAAAACGACTACCGCGAGAAGTGCGCGCGCAGAAAACCAAGATGGCCGACACCCCCGTGAAGTTTAAATTCAAAAAATTGAACTTAGAAAAAAATCTGAAAAAAAAATTAAATTCAAATATTCGCGCCAGAAAACCAAGATGGCCGCCGCGTAATTCCGGAAGCAAATTAAAAATGGCCGCGCGTAATTTAATCGGAAGCTAATGCGTAATTTTATAATATTTCACCTTTGCGCTCATTAAGGGTATAAAGATAATTACTAATTAACTTTGTGGTAGCTATTCGAGTCGGAGACAGGGTCAAGATTTCCAGATATACATAAGAAGCGTAGCAAACCAAACACAGGATAGCTTTAAACAATTTAACATTGGTGCTCAGAACTATTTACAAACGTAATCATAATTGTATAATTGAAAATTAACATGTATTTTGTTAATAAAAGTAATCTTCGGTCTTCCGTTGCGCTTTGCCCCTTTTTGCTGCAACCCGTCGTACAGCCGTGTAAACGGTTGTTTCTGGTTGCTCCCTCGGGAATTCTTGCGGGTACGCCGCTGGTGGCTTCTAGAACGGCTTGAAGTTAGCCCCGGCGTTCTTCACTTGGCACTCGGCGGAAAGTTTACGAGCACATGTTGCTGTAATGACAGGTTAATTAGCTAGATACCGGGATTTTGCTTACGTGACGGTAGCGTTTAAGAGGTTAGCTTTTATTCGGAGACTTCGCGACGTGATGCTTGGTGTAAGGTGCGTTACCACGAGGATTTGGTGGAGATGTCCACCTAGTGATCTTCCTCGAGCCGGTGCCGGTGACGAGGAGATTTCCTCCACGACGAGACGGCCTGGAGATGTTGATATCAGATTCCCCTGGTAGGTAGAACCCTGTAGCTAATAAGAACATTAACCAATTCTTTCAAAGGCCGTAATTTAGTCATTATTTGGGCTTTTAAAATAGATATTGCGAGATGCTTTTGTCAAATTTTAATTGTAAGGACCTTTGGGGATTATTATTAGCAAAATGACATTTAGGTTGCTTGCTACGCAAGTTATTCAAATAGACGGGCCTGGCGGTCTCTAAATAGAGTCTTCGCCTGCAAACACGTCTTAAGGATTTGTCAAATTAAATTATTAACAAATGGTAGCAGAATGGCGGAGCGGCTTTATAGCGGACTTCGTCCCGTACCTATTCTGCAGGATAAGGAAAGGATTTAAGTTTGTAATCGTGAAGGCGGTCTACTCCTAGGAGAAGTCTTCGCCTATCGCCGACTACGACTCAGGTCGGAAAATGAAATTAATTCGTAATTAAATAACTATCCAGGACGGAACGGGATCGGGATCTAGGAGGGGAATGGATGCTGGTGAAGGTGTCGGTGTACAAGTGGATGAATACCCTCAGGAGCGGTCGTGGAACTGCTTATAAGTGTTCGCCTTCGGGCTTCGTGCAGCGAACAACTTCCTCGGAGGGTTTAAGAGGGGGACCGGCGCAGAGATGCGCAAACGTGGAGCGGGAGATCCGTTGATGACGCGCCGTTATCGCTGGACGGGCGTTCCAGATCTACAGCCCCTGATAATCAAAAATCGCTGAAAAAGAACGCGCTAATTAATTTTAATTTAAAAACGCGTTCGCGCGGGGCGAAACGTTACAATTTAATCAGTAGCACATATGTAAATTACATATCAAACTTTATATGTGATTAATTAGATCAAACCGCGAAATTAATTAGATCAAACCGCTAAATTAATTGGGTCAATCCGCGAAAATTCCGCGCAATCCGCGAATAATTCCGCGAATTAAGGGGGCGTGGCTTAATCAAATAAAAAGTGGAGGGGATAGCGGTCCTCATTCTACTCCAAGGTGCAGGGACAGTCGCTCAATCAGGCTGGGGTCAACTTGAGAAAAAACTTTTTCTCTCGTGAACATTATATACACTATTTAGGGGTCAGTTCTGGAAACAAGTTAGTGGGGCTCAAACCAGAAGAGAAAACATCCAATATCGTCTACAAAGAAGTACCCTCCATTCGACGGGATTGATTTCTTCTTTACATATCGTTACATAATAGAATCTGGGCAAGGTAAGAAGTTGTAATTTGCTATATTAGTTCTTTTTACAAATAGGGTGAAATCATTTTCAGGGCTTTTCGAAATTCATTCCTCCAAAGAAGCTAATTGTAGTAGACCTGTTTTTATAAAGATCTACAACGAGAAAATTATTACAGGTGGGAAGCTGACATTAGAAATATTAGTTGGTTTTACAAATCAGGTCAAGTAAATTTCAAGGTTTTGCAGAATTCATCCCCGAAGGGGGTTAAATGGGGCAAATCGGTTTTTCTAAGTATCGCCACAAGGAAACTACTACAACTATATGAAGTTGAAATTAAACATATTGAAACATTTTTCAAATCGGGTCAAATCAGTTCTAGGGTTTTGGAGAGTTCATCCCCCAAAGGGATTAAATGAAGCAAATATGTTTGTCTAAATATCGCCGCGGGAACACTACTACAGGCAGTAAGTTGAAATTCGGCATTTTAGATCGTTTTACTAACGGGAAATCATTTTTAGAATTAGTACATCCCCTCAAAGTGGTTAAATAGGCCAGAGATGTTCTTCTAAAAATAGCCACGACGCAGGCAGGAAATTGAAAATTGGCTTATTAAATGGGGTAGCTGTGCTTTTTTAAAGCTCGTGACGAGATAGATACAGGTAGAAAGTCGAAATTCTGCATATCAGTTTCTTTTACAAATTATGTCATACTCCTTTCAGGGATTTTCAGAATGCATCTCCTCCAAAGAGTTACATGCGATAGATCTGTTTTAAAAAAATTACCTTAACGAGTGAACTACTACAGATAGGAATTTAATGTTTTGTATATTAGATCGTGTTACAAATAGGTCAAAACATTTTCAGAGATTTTTGGAATTTGCCCCCAAAGGGTGTTACGCTGTAAATAATCTCTTAGCGGTTGATACTATGTGAACAAACCTTTAGTGCCGCTATTCGGTTTGCGCCCATTGAAAATTTGTTAGGTTGGCGATTACTTTTTTAGGTGGTGCTCGGATATTGCAAACTCATGACGCTTCGGCCTTCATCCCATTTTTACAGCGAAGCTAGCAGCTTGCATGGTTTTTCGCATTCTATAATCTGATGGAGGAGTTAGTGCCGATGGGCGGAGTTAATTGCAAACAGCCTTCTGCAAAAAAATCATGCACATGGCCCCTATTTTTCGGGCAAGTTAGTTTGAAGATTTGCCCGCTTTTGTATGAAGCGCATGTCGCTTATTTACATGATTTTTTAACCGTTCCTACCAGTGGCCCTCGAAATTGTCAATTTTAGCCCTAAAAGACTAACATTGCGATAAAGTCAACAATAAAAGTATATCTCTCTTGCCTGAATATAAAAAGCAATATTTGAGTGTGAACACAATTGTATCACAGAATGACATTTTATAATCTTCTATGGAATTTATAGATTCGTTAAATTTCAATGGAATAAAGCCACGTTGCCTAACACTAAAATAGGATCAAGAGATATTCCCTTGAAAATTTTAAGTGTGTCTACTGGTTTAATAGATGAGATAATATTAATGGTACGCAATTTATTTGAGAACTGCTTAGATTTGGTATTAAATAGGTCCCGGGTGGTATAGCTTGAACAAGCGTCCACGTATAATCAGTAGAGTTAAGCAACGCTTTTTCTGGTCAGAACTTGAATGAGAGTTCCATGGCTGCTTCTCTCGGCGCCTCGCGGTACGGCTGCCACGGAAATAGTTGGTCCCGGATGTTATAATAACATCATGACAGTCGTTAGTGGGGTTGGAAGTTCCCCTAAAATGTACAACGACGCCTATAATTGGCTTAACGGCTGTTGGCTGAGTACTAAACTAAAAAAAAATAAATGGACAGGCCACAAGCATGGCAGTAGGGTATTATTACCGCATATCGATTACACATTCTAATATTTTGCACTACCTTTTTGGATTCTGAACAAAGGTTTTTCTGTGCACCTATCATTTGCGATGACAATTAATACATCACAAGAACAAACTATTCATAAAGTGGGAATATATCGTATTTGCCACAATCAGTATCTAACCATGGTCAAGTATATGTAGCAATATCACGTGTGAGTAGTTTTAAAAATTTAAACATTTAAACATTACCTAATGGAACCTGCCACACGTTACAAATAAGTTTTGTAACCTGCAAGATATTTTGCAACGAGTCCACTAGTTGTTGGTTAATTAAGTAAAAGTTGTGATTTTGTTATTTGTTTATTTTATATTGATTTCATTAAACACTTATTCACGTTCCTTAATCGCATAAAACTCATGGAATATTATTAAATTTTTAAACACAAAAAGTTAAAAGGCACTACCTTGCACAATAAACAAACATAAATGACTATTTTAAATCAAAATTTTCTCTCTCACTCATAGTTTTACAGATAAGAACAGCTGTACTGTAGAATTCTTCCCTGTTAATTCAGTAAATCTCTACCTTACGATGGAAAACTAGCAGAATAAACAAATCACAAATTTATCACGTAAGTACCTTATGCTTAACCGATGTAGAACGAGCAAACATCCTTACTTATAGGTGCGGCGACGATCTTGTGCGCGGCTTGCTGCAAATCGTCAAAAATCACCTGTTTGTTGTGTGTGTATCTGCTTCGTTCTGTTGAATTCCAGCTGGAAGTCCTGTTTGTATTCTTTTGGGAAACCAACAAATTCATAACCTTACAGCACAGTTCTTATTTTCTCGCTGCTATTGCCTTGTGCACTCCTAGTGATATTGCGTCCTGGCCCGTCGATTTGCCCTGTTTTATTACGCTCTCCGCTTCTCTAATTTCAATATTTGTGCATGCGGGAATTTCTTCCGGCTCGATTTGTATTGCTGGCCATAGCTTTCTTCTGTGGCTTGAAAATAATTCGTGTGACACCTGCTGTTGGCTGGTTATCGGTGTGTGTAGGCCCTGCATTCCATTTACTATGTTATAATCTGTGCCGCTTAGATCTTTGTCTCTCTCTTCGCACATGGTGCATCATGCCTTCTTCTTGGCACTCTTGATGGCTTCTTAAGGGACAGTCTTTTGGCTCTATAACTTTGTCGTTTTTTATGTGTTACATCCTCGTCCGCATGATCGTCTTTGTTACTTCTGGTTACTGCTGTTTTTGCTATTAGCCAGACCCGTCCCAGCTCGTTGATTCCGTTATCCCACCAGTATGCCGGCTGTCTTTTGATATTTAAGCCTTTCTTTCGAAAGGTGATATTGCATGCTTTTTGATGACGTTCATAATTTTTTTTTACTGTATACTCATAGTTTTGTTTTTCCAAACCTTCACCTATCTTTTCTATGATAGCTTCCATCACTTTCCTCGTACGCGCTACCTAAGTTGTGCAAGTAGTTTTGCACACTTAAATTCGCTGACTCGACGCCACCAACAGAATAATATGCTGCCCCAAGCGCGTATATTATTTGCACTCTGGGCTGCAGAACTTCACACGTTTGGGTTACTTCAAGTGCTGATACATAAGTAAAGCTTAAATTGGAAACTACTCCCGGTGTTCTCTATGACAAGAGCCGACGGCGTCTCTGACTATCTTTTTTCAATAATGGTATCTGATTTGCTGTTTCCAAAAAAAAAAACAGTAAGATTTTTAAGCAACCGACAAGGTGAAATGCTCAAAACGCTTTCGAAGAACAGCTGCATCCTCCCGCGTGTCGCATGTAATGTTGAAACGGCCGATCTTGGAAAACGTCGCCGACATTGAATAAAGCGTAAGCTGTTGTTAAATGTTTTGCAAACTGACTAAATTAAAAACAAACACATTATAAGCTTTCATTAATTTTTGGTTTTAGTTTTAGATTATTTGTGTGGAACCCTTCTTTTTCCTGTTGTAGGAATTTTCATCGTATAAAAGTTTATTTATTTAATTTTTATAATCTGTCTGAGTAGCTATTACTGTTTTTTTTCTTCTCCTTCTCTTTTTTTATGTGGGGCTTGTTGTAAGCTTCACTGAACCTATTGGTCTATTGTGCTTCCCACCTAATTTATTATGGGTCTCGTTCGAAGAGGCCGGTTTCCAACACTAAAGGAAAGAATCCTATCCATAGGAACGTCCCTTATCGCCTCGGGTTTCACCAGGCCGGCTCCAAAATGTTTATGTCTCAGTGTTAGGAGAGCTACACATTGACATAGAACATGAATTGGGGTTTCTTCCCCCAACTGGCACTTTCTGCAGGTAGCATCATTTACGATTCCAATTGTGAGTAAGTGCTTCTGTAGGTGGCCGTGGCCTGTTAGTAGAGCAGTCACGACATTTCGCCGATGAGAAGTTTTGTTTGACGTAGTCTTGGTATCGAAGCCCAGTTGGCACTGAAAGATCCCCGCCATCCTGGAGCCGTTTGTGTATCAGACAAGTTTTCTTGGAGTGAGAAGACGCTGTTGCTGACACTAATCGTTTCTATCAGGAATGAGTACCTAAAATGCTTTGTGGAACATGTATAGCGGAGCTATAAAATCGCTCCTTGTGAGAAGTTCTGAGACCTTCTCAAAGTGTTGGATTATCCCTGAGTGTCCCTGTTGTTCCCCTTTCATGGCCCACATCTGACCTTGGCTTAGTCTGTAGGCTGACTTCCTAGTGAAAGGGCGGAAGCCCCAAAAGCACCTCCAGAGCTGCTGTATAGGTAGTGCGCATTGCTCCTGTTATCTCTCAACAGGCCAATTTCTGTAGTCTGTTGAGGCTATTTCTGATTGTTGCCTTGCTAATTGCCGGTCACCAAACAAGAGCAACATATGTTATTATTGGTCTTGTAACCACAGTGTATAGCTATTTAGTGACACAGGGCTTGAGACCCCAGTTGGTACAAAGGTCCATCTACATCTCTACAGGGAAGCAGTGGTCCTTTGAATTTGTCTCTCTACATGAGTCCAGTTCAGCTTTAAATCCAGGATAACTCCAAGATATCTGACCGATTCGGAGGACTGGAGAGCTTTACCGAAGAGTGTGGGCTGTCTAAGTTCTGCTTTGGTAGGATTAATCCTGAGCCCTTGCCTTACGCACCAATTTTGTACAGTAGTGAGGGCTTCTTGCATGATCTCACTTACTGTGTACTTTCCAATTATTAATATTGCAAGGTCATCAGCATAACTTAGCACAAAGGTGCCATTTGCAGAGAACTTCCTTAGTAGCCCGTCCACGACCAGACACCATAACAGCCCCTAGTGACCGTCGATCTAATGGAGAGCTCGTCTGTTGAAACGATTACCTGTCGGCCCGACAGCATAGAAACCATCCATCTTATCACCAAGGGTTCGATTCCGTGCCTTTCGCACGCTACGCAGATAAAATCAAAAGAGGTGTTATCAAACGCTCCTCCTATGTGTAGAGATGCACCGAGCGAAAGCTCTTTGTGGTGCAGGGCTTCCTCTATCCTGGAGACGATCGCATGGAGTGCCATCGCAAGTGACTTACCTTGTTTGTAGGCGTGTTGTGATGCGTGCAGCAGAAATGCCACCAATGCTCCATCTTTAATATACCTTTCAATTAGCCTTTCCTGCAATTTTAGCAGAAAAAAAGTCAGATTGATAGGTCTGAAGTCCTTTGCGGTATCATTCATTGAATGTCCCGCTTTAGGTAGGAAAATTACTTTGACCGTCCTCCAAGGCACAGGAATGTGTCCTAGGGCCAGGCTAGTACGAAAAATGTGACATAGGGGCCGTAACATCACTTCCAGTCCATTCTGTAGCAGAGCCGAAAAAATTTCGTTATCACCAGCGCTTTTATATGGTTCAAAGGTGAACAGTGCCCACTTCAAACGATCTAGACTAACTACCTTTGAGACCGTCCTCCAGTCCATTGCAGTATGCGCGATGCGTGGATGCCTTTCAGGTAGGGCTTCTTGTGCAAGACTGGAGCCTGGGAAGTGCACATCAATGAGATGCTTGAGAACCTCTTCCCTGGTATCAGTGAAGGTACCAGATGGGAGCCTCAGCATCCCCAGCCTGGAACCTGGGGTTTTAGAAAACACATGTTTTGCAGTCTAACTGCTTCTGGTAGGCTTTCAATACTTTTCAAGGAGGCCATCCAGGTTTCTCTTTTTCTTCTGCGTATGCAGCTTTTTTATGTCCGTAGGGACAATTTGTAATTGTTTAAGTCCAGTTGAAAGTTTGTAAGTTTGGCCCAATTGAAAATCTTGCGAGTTTCTTTGCGTAGAGACTGGAGTTTACGGTCTACCATGGAGTTCTTTTACATTTCATGCATCGCTTAACAGGACAATTGGTCTCGCATGACTCTATGATAGAGCGGTGCACAAGATCAACGATCTTTTCTAGCTCGTCAGAATGTTTTGGGATGATTTCAATCAATTGGTTACCCTGGGATTCCTAAATATATTCGACGCTGGCTGCCGCTTTAGATTTAGATTGAAAGTGATATGAGGGTAAGAGGGTTCCGTCGATACCTGCCAGTTTTTGACAAACAGAGCAATCGTAGCAGTGGGCACTGTTATGTCAGTGACTTCTTGCCTTCTGTCGGACGCAAAGGTAGTGTTGTACCACAATTTAGTACCTCCGACTTCGTAGTGTAGAGCTACCCTATTAGGCCTCTACCTCTTAAGTTGATATCCGTGCTGCCCCAGCAGATATGGTGCGCATTGGCATCACACCCTACCAGCAGAAGTAAATTATTCGTGTCACAGTAACTTACCAGTCCCTGAAACTCTCGGGTGGGTGGCAGTTCCTGTGCATCGTAGAGAAAGTATGCAAAACTAAGAACAAAGCTCCTCTTGTTGTTGCCATCTAGAAGACCAATTTTGACTGCCACTAAATCCCTGATACAGAAATTGGGCAATATGTATATCGGTTAGTCCCGAAGAGTATATACAAACTCTCGGTATAACCGCATTTGTGCAATAAAATAAAGAACCGCTATTGAGACATAGCCTCTGGACAGAGCCATGTCATACTCATGGTTCCTAAATAAGTGCTATATTAATATTATAATTTGTAAGCCTTTTTTGCAGAGCATAGAAGGCTGCAATGCTGTGTTGCAGGTTGATTTGTAGGAAATTGATACTATTCAATAAGGGAAAGGTGTCCACTCCTACTCCTACACCTCCGCCGCATCCTCTGCCTCCCCAGCAGAGTCAAACACTTCCATGCCTTCAAGCTCTGCTACGGGCGGCTTTTCTTTAGCATGTTTAGAGTCCCAGAAAGAGACCCTCACTATCCCCGCATATGCCTCCATGCCGAGTTTATTCAGAACCGACACGGAGAGCCCGTTCACCCCAAGAAAAAGCCTGAGCCCTTTGGATTTGACCCGTCCGACATGCCGAATCCTCCAGATATCGGTCCGAAGCCCCGGATTTTGGCGTTTTAGCTTTTTTAAGATGGTAGGCTCGTCCTCAGGTACTACCCGTATCCAGGCTACTACCTTACTCAGCCTGGAGACAAAATCGCCTTCTAAAAAAGAAAGTTCGACTCCTGTACTCGAGCTGATCATACCTACGGCTTCTCTTAGCAAGGTCTTGGAGAAGGCATCGGAACATGTGACCAAAATGATCCCTTGTTTCGTTCTTCTAAAGTCGTCATATTTTGGGAGGAGTCTCTCATCTGGGAGCCTGTCCATGTATTAGCCGAGGATGAGTTGAATTTTTCGGCATGCACCACAGTGATTTGCGACTCCAGGAAAATTTTCCGAGCAATCGCAACCCTGAGTTCTTTGTTGGTCGCTTGACTGTACGAGAGCCCGGGTCGGACCATCTTGGCAGCTTTCTGTGCACTAGGAGGAGGCTCCTTCTCTGAGCGGCCCCGCTTAGAGCCCCCAGCAGAGAGTGTAACCTTCATGGCGGCACTAGGTTGGTCTGTGACAGTAGTGTCTCTAGTAAGAAGCTCCTGCTGTGTGCCAGAACCTGTAGACGGGCCTGGTTGGTCACTGGTAGCCAACCTGGCTTTCGCCTTCTTATACCGTCTTCTTTCTGTACCTCAGCGGTTTCTCTTAGAAAGAGGCCCTTTTTGCGATGCAGTGTCGGTTTCTGAAAAAGGCCCCGAAACGGTTCCCTCCTTATTGAGTAGTACTGGAGGGGCTCCAGTAGAGGAGCACCCGCCTGAGGTAGTCAGAGTAAGACCTGCAGCAAATCCCTCTTCTGAAGAAGTATTAGGATTATTAATATATATTTTCCATGATTAATCCCACGAGTAGTCAGGAAAGGAGGTCCGCTCCTGCAGAGCGTGTTGCAGGAGTAAGACTAAGGGCCCATGGAAGGGCGCCAGGTATTCCATGGTTATCGTTCGAGGCACTGTAACGCTGTGCCATCCATCTCTCGGCACGATAGCTTCCACCTTAGCTTGGGGTTAGTTTATCGACTTCCCGGTCTAGATCCGAAGATTTTAGTTTAAACAGGGCCACCACGGGAAGGATTCAATCTCAGATCACATAGTCTAGGACTACCCAACGGTCCGAAAGCAAAAAATGCTATACTTTCAGAGCTTACCTGTCAGCTGCCTTCCGCCAGGGAACATAATTAAATATCAGCCCTGATGTTCGGCAGCCCAATCGACTACTATTACTGTTTTTTTGTTTTATCTGCATTTGTTACGTTTGGGTTATTTTTTTAGATAACCTTTACTTTCATATATGTTGTTGGATAGAGTTGTTTTCTTGTTATAAAATTGGTATTTTTTTTTGTTCTGTTTTCACTTCTGTAATTAGTTAAAATATTGCAAACGCTAGCTCTTGTCTTATTTTGCTTTTCTCGGTTCGCTTTTTCGATATTTATAAAAAATTATTTTAATGGAATTTTGTTTTATCTTATTTTACTTTTTGTACTCAGCCAACAGCTGTTAGGCCAATTATATGCGTTGCTATACATTTTATGCAGCCGTAAAACTCCCATCCAAGTTCTGACCAGAAAAAGCGTTGCTTAACTCTACTGATCGTACGTGGACGCTTGTTCATGCTACACCACCCTGAACCTTAAGTTAAGATTGATAAAAATAAAATTCTGCCTTCATGCAAGCATTTCAACTACATTTCTAGGAACTTCAACGTTAATCAAATTTTTTACCCAGTTGTTTTCAATATAATTTTTACATGTGTTTTAACATTGGCTTATTTCTTCTCGTTTTAAGATGTTGATTATTTTACTTTGATTTGTAGCTCGGCTGCGCCTGGGGTTATTTCTTAAAAGTAACGCACTTGAGTAACATTTGTCAAAATAATAAGGATTTATCACGCGCGTGGTTGTATTCGGACGCTACATCCCTCCTTTATGCACATGCCAAGTTTGAAGAAGTTGCGTTCCCCAGTTCGTTTTTTTTAGTAGCGAAATTATGGAGACGTGTTTTCGTGCTATGTCAACGCAAATTAAACAACGCGAGCTTAAAAGAATTTTTAACTGCTGAAAACGTGATTCCTACTGCTATTCATCGCCGTTTCAAGGCCGTTTAAGTTGACGATACTGTTTATAGGACTACTGTAAATCGATGGGTAATAAAATTTCTTTCGTTGCGATCCCGGTAAAGCCGTAATTCATGACGAAAAACGCAGCGGACGTCCGATCACTGCCACAGACGATGAACATCGCAAACGCGTCGACAATTTGATCCAAAATGACCGGCGGTTTGTGATGCGCTATTGAGTGATTTGCCGATCATTTTGGATCAAATTGTGCACCGTTGTCTGCCTGACAGTAACTAAGACGACCGATATGTTTTTTGTTGATTGCTGTCATTGATAAAAGCGTAAAATCACACTTCTTAAAATCAAATTTAGTATTTTGCAAACTTGATTTTTTTTTCTTAATTTTTGGTAACGTGACCGATACCCAAAAATCACCTTAGCGTAAGTAAAAGGATGCGTTCTTCCAGATTCCATAATAAAAAAAGGGGGTTTCCATTAAAAAAAAACATCGATACCGCCATACTTCATACGCGGGACACCCTGTACGTATACATTTTATTTCAAAAAATGTTCAAATAAAAAATAAAATCGACGTGTTCGAGGATTTTAGCCGGAAACGTACATGTTAGGAAATACTGAATTTATTCCAGACTTTTGGGACACACGGTATGTTGTAACGTTACGAAATTTTCTAGGTCCCTGCAAAGGTCCCTTTAAATTTATACCTCGGGTTAAGCTCAAATATATATTTATAAGATCAGGAAAAACACCTTGTAATTACGATACATATATGGTTTTTAACTGTAGTTACATAATAAGATGAATTTCGTAAATAACTGATTTACACATTAATAAAATTAAATGATCTACTCTGGAGGATGTATTTCGTTGTTTCTGGTTCGTCCGCCAACCAAATAACACATGCGGATCGAGTGTCGTGGACTTCAGCCTTTTCGGGGTTAGGCTGGAGCGTGACTTTAGCGCTGCACCTCTTGTGCCGGTCGGCGACGTCGCCCAGGGCCATATGTTTTTTTATTTTTATAATTTATTGCCAGTTCAGCACGTAGTGCTATTGCATGACAGAGCTCAATTACGTTTTTAACAGGGTTTTTCACTATGCACTATCTACATCGATTCATTGTGGTATGTTACATGTTTACCTGTGGTATATTACAATACATGGATTATTCAGGTTTCAGATATTATAAATTCCGCAAGTAATAATGTTATTCACTGTCACTGTCACTGTTTAATAAGTCTATGGGTAACTTGCGTTTTAGTCTGGTGTGTAATGTTCTTTGGCCGAGATTATAATGGATCGCACCCTTACACTGATTAAGTTTTTCATAAACTGATTTGGATGTTTTCGTTATACCGGGTGTCCGTTCTCAAATTCGAACATAGGAATCTAACATTGCATTGAACGTTTTTGCTGACTCCTGCTCACCAATTCAACGTACAGGAAAGGTAATGGTTTCAATAGAAAGATAACATTATTGCAAATTAAATGATACTAGTAATAATAATATTTACGGATATAGTACACAAATACTGGCAAAACACCTAAAAATCAAATGTACAATGTTGATTGTCTATGTTCGACTTTGAGAGTGGACACCCAGTATAATGTTGTATGGTAGGAGTACCGGTTTCACGATGTAGTTGAGAGTTTCTAATGTACCAGTCGGCATTTGTGACGATGCGTAACACTTTGTTTTGGAGAACTTGCAGCTTATTTATGTTGGTTTTTGAGGTGGCACACCAAACATTACACCCATAGGTGATGATAGGTCTTATTATTGATTTATAAATTAGGGTGCCACATTCTATTTTAAGGGTGGATTTCCTATTTATAATCAGGTATAGCATTCCAAGCCTGGCATATGCTTCAGTTAACTTTTTATTTCTATGGAGGCTCCACGTTAACCTTCTATCCAGATGCATTCCCAGATATTTTACAGCTTTATCTTTTGCGTAAAGTAAAAATTTTTTATTCGCATTTAGCTGCATTTATTTTTATGCACCATGTGTTGAACCACTGTTGGAGTTGATCAGTACTTTCCTGGAGGTTATTCGCAGCATTGAGAATATCTTGATCCTGGGTGATTATGGCAGTATCATCTGCATACATTGCTAGGTCCGCTCCTGGGGGTGTGGGTATGTCGTACATAAATATATTAAATAAGATAGGACCTAATATCGACCCTTTAGGGATACCTGCTCGTATTTGACGAATTGTAGAGGTATACGAGTTAACTCTGACTTGAAAGGTTCTTTCTGTTAGAAAGGAAGCAAATATCATAACTCTATAATAAAGCAGAACAATTCCCAAGGTCAAACATTTCAACTCGTGGTCTATGTGCAGTTACAATTGTGGGCGTGGTCTTGATATTAACAGCGTTGCCAGACCTGGTACAATTCTACGAATCTGGTACATTCTGAAACCGTTTCTGCAAAAGTATATTTTTAAAATATTTCTGGTACATTTTCATTCTCATTTATTAGATTAGACGAAACTGTCAAAAATAAATTAGCAGATCAGCCAGGCAAAGCGGAATTGGCAGACAAAATACGGCGTCAATCTTATTTATTTCGTACAGTATCCTCATTTAATTCTAAGAAATTGCAACTAAAGCAAGAGAATCAATTTTCGTAGAAGTGTATTATCGTGTCATACCAGCTTAAATAAACATTAATACTACATAGTGTTTAGTGTTATGTTGTTTTCCTTTAATTATTGTACAATATTTTGAGGACGTCTGACAACACTGTTATTTCACGCACAACAAGGAGGCTGTGAACATTTGACGCCATAACATAACCTGCTATAGAATTCCATCTGAGCTCACAAATAATGGAAAAATAGATGAATTACGTAGTTTGAGGAGAAAAAAAGTGGATTGCTGCTCTCAAAAGGACTGATTTGATACAAGCAAAAATTAAATATGGTCGTATTTGTTCAAGACATTTTATAACAGGCAAGTAAATTTTCCAATTCAGAAATTACGATGGCTTGACTGCTAGAGCAAACGAATTTATTTAGGCAAACCAACACAACCTAAGGATACAGATAACCCAGACTAGATACCTTCGCAACACCTTGGTTACGGATCTACAGCATTAAGCAAGCAAACTTCAAAAAGTTGCTAGAGCAGAATAGAGGTCGAGCGCAATCCCAATGTTAGTACGCGACGGTTGTCCATATCCTGTAATGGTTTATATACATGGTGGCGATTTTGTTAGAGGAGCTTCAAATTTATTTCAAGGACAAATTTTGGGTACGTTTTACAAAGTTGTGGACTAGGAGCGTTAGGTAATCGGAAAGCTAAATTGTTCTCGCAATATGAACATGACTTTTCTTGTAGGTTTTCTTAATACAGGCGATGTTAATTCACCTGGAAACTATGGTATTCTTGATCAAGCAATGACATTAAAATGGGTCTATGACAATTTGGAATAATTCAATGGCGATCGAAATTCCATTATTTTATTCGGTCCTGGAGCGGGAGTTGGGCTTCTTATGGTTGCCCCAGATACCAGGTATATGTTGGTATTTTAGAATCACTATATGGTGTTTTATTTAAATTTTATTTCAGAGTGCATCGGCAGTAGCTGATTGGGCATTAATAGTGGATATTTTGAAAGAAACTACCGAATATTTATTAAAAACTGGAAAATTTTATCAAAGCCTAAGGTACATATCTAATGTAACTATATGGGAAGCGTCAGATTTTGTTTGTAAGTTATTTAGTGGAATTTCATTATGTGTGGTTATTTTTTGTGTGTTAACAGATAAAAATGAAAGTTTGGGACTCGATCGCATATAGTGGATCAAGATTTTTTCGATCAAAAGATTAGGGAATTTGTGTTACGATTTAATTATACTTTAAATCCCAATGGCACATATGAAGCAATTACATACAGTGTGTCCCAGATCGAGTGGGATTGCATGGCTAACTTTCTTATCATTGAAGATGGAGATTTGGTTAAATAGACAATGTTTTGCAGTTTCATATGCTGATTTAATATCTGTTTTTCAAAGTTCAAAATGTCGAACCAGCAAAAGTTATTAGAGAAAAACTAAAAACTGTCATTTTCTTGTATGTCAAATATCTTTGTAAGTATAAGAGATACGAAAAAAAGTAATACCGATGGGGCCACAATTATACCGTGTGTCCACAGGAGGACGCACCATAGGGATAACCAAATAGAATAGAAAGATCGGCTAATGCTGTGCTCGCCGGCACGCTAAAACGTTGTTTTCTGGCTTCCGACTCGCCACTGTATGAAACAATATTGTTATAAATGGTACAAGAAAAGGATCGGTGGTCATAGCACTGGTTGATATTTATATTCTATTAGCATTATCTTATCTCTATGGTGCGTACTCCTGTCGACACACGGAATATAACAGCAATGCGATAACATGAACAAGAAAATAACTCGTATTGCTCGAGTCAGAAAGAGATAAATATAGTAGCAAATATTCAAGAAGGCTTGACGCTTAATTTAATTATGACATATGTTAACTAAACATGCCTACTAAAATATTTTTTTCGTATGGCCATCTCTTTCTTACTCAAGCATTCTATTTTGTTATTCATGTTATCTCATTGCTGTTATATACCGGGTGTCCGTTCTCAAAGTCGAACATAGGCGAATAATATTGTATTGAACGTTTTTGCCGATTCCTGCTCGCCAATTCAACTTACAGGGAAGGTAATGGTATCAATGGAAAGATCGTCGTGTCGTCAAATGGTGTCAACTATGTTTAGCTAACAATCACCAGCATTTTGATCATTTCATGTGATTATCAGGATTATGTTTTGTTTTTAAATAAATGTTGTTTGTTTTTTTTATCTATGTAAGCCTACTTGATTTATATGTAAAAACAATTAATTTTACTGGTATTACTTTCTGTTACAATAAAGGAAGTATTGGATACACCCCAAAAATTCGAAATTGAGTTTTGAACTGATCTTCACGTTTTAGAGTCCCCTGATCCCAAAAAACATATTTTTTTTCATTGGTCTGTCTGTGTGTCTATCTGCCTGTGAACAGAATATCTCAAAAACGAAAAGAGGTATGGTGTTGAAACTTCATATATAAGTTTTGTATAGTATGTACATGCGACAGCAAGCGTTTGAAGAAAATTGCATAACCGGAAGTAGGTGTTTACTCTTGCTATTTTTTAGTTTTTTTAGATTTTTTCAAAAACGGCTCTAACGATTTCCTTCAAACTTTATGTTTTTATTACATTTTTAATGTGTATTGACGTGAGATAAGTGATTTTCCAGTTGAATATCTCTAAAATGAGTTTCTTTTGTTTTTTTTTTATTTTTTGTATTAACTCCTATTTTAAGTACAACAAACGGTATATTATTACATTTTTGAATTCAGCTTAAAATTCTACAGAAAATTTGTCTCTTGTTCTAATTCTCTATTTTGTACGGTTTTTGTACCATTTGCAATTTTTGAAAATGTTTGACAGGTGCTTAAAAATTTAAAATCAAATTTGTACCTAATTATAAGATCACTGTAAAAGGAAGTTGTGTGAGTGTATCACACCAGATTTTTTTGTATTCAATCATAAATTATCTTACATCGTTGAGAAGAGAATAAAAAATTCTATTCAGTAACCTAAAAATCAAATATTACATTTTTTCGTATCTCTTATACTTACAAAGATATTTGACATACAAGAAAATGACAGTTTTTAGTTTTTCTCTAATAACTTTTGACTGCTTCGACATTTTGAACTTTTTCAAACCGATATTAAATCAGCATATGAAACTGCAAAGCATTGTCCATTTAACCAAATCTTCATCTTCAATGATAAAAAAGTTACTTATGCAATCCCACTCAATCTGGGACACACTGTATATGTACATTTACTGGCCAGATTCATATATGGTAAGAAAATCGTTTTAATTTAATTTTAATTGTGTGGAGCCAGTAACTTAATATTTTCCAAGCAAAACGCAAGAGGTTTTAAGCCCTATAAGTCAAATGTTCTTAGCCGCGACGAAATTTTGAGGTTCATTCGTACTTCACCGGACGAAAAGTATTTACTTGCAAAGGTTAACATTATTGATTCATTTCTTTCCTTTTAATTGTAAAATTACATTGCAGACTATACTTATGAGTATAGCTGGCGGTTGTCGCATTGGAGAACTGGTCAAAATGAAAATTGACGACGTGGACGTCGTTTTGTTAATTTAGTTGTAATGTACTTATGTATAATTTTTTGATAAATTATTGATTTATTTTGGTTGACATTTATTGACATTTTTAAAGCGCTAGCGGAATAAACATTTTAAATCGCTAGCGGAATACAAATTTTAAATGACTGTTTATAAAACATCAACTTTCATGAGCAGGCCAGAAACAAATAACGGTCACTTTATACGGCAAAATTGAATAAAATTATTTAAGATTAATTTAGTTTGAAATGTGTATAGCTCAATAAGTACTGAGAATAGGACACATGTTCATATGAACTTTTTTACTTGAAATGATCTCAAGAACATGCTCCCGTGCCGGGAGAACTTTGCGAGACACTACTAAAAGGTTAAGTAATTCAGGAAATTCTGGTTGCATTGCATCAATAATGTGTCAGTTACGCGATCCCGGTTTGCTCTTGAATGACAGAAATACTAATGATAAATGGCTACAAAATCGTTGATATTTTAACTTTTTCTTATGGCAAATAGTATTTAAACGTTTTCTAAGTCATGGAATTGCCATGTTTCGTACAATTTTACGCAACCTCTATATAAAAATGTTGATTGCAAATAAAATAGTAATTGTCACTTTGTTTGACAAGCAATTATTGCAAGTCAAACAGAGCCACTTTTAATCCAAATAATGCATACTATTTTTTCTGCAACCTAGAAAAGTACAAAATTCAAAATTTTAGATGATTGATTGCTTTTGACGTTACTTATTTAAAAACCATTATGACAAGTGCATCCCTAGGCGACCAGCTAGACCTTAATTTATTTTATAGGAAATAATTGCTACTTATGTCACAAGTATAAAATTAAGGACTTCTTTTGGGTGAACCGCAGTGTACGGTAATGCGAGCGATGTACATAAAGAAGGCCAACCTTAATGAAACATTGGAATTGTATATATATATATTTTGGGTGAACCGCAGTGTACGGTAATGCGAGCGATGTACATAAAGAAAGCCAACCTTAATGAAACATTGGAATTGTATATATATATATATATATATATATATATATATATATATATTTATTTTTATAATTAATAATAAAATAATAAGTACATTTTTATTGTTACTCTTTTCTCACTTGGGTGTTATCCTGTAATAAAATAATTATTAGGTAATTTAATACCAGTAGAATTGTTCTGCAAAATGAGAAATAAGATTGAGATGACAAATTGCAATAAAATTCGGAATTAATTAAATTGCTCTATTTATTTAAAATAGTGATATTTAATAAAACATTATTTTAAATATTAAGAACCAAAGTAAATACAATTAAGAAATGTTTTTGAATATGTACTTTGTAAATGCGATTAAATTAATTATCGGTATGAGGTGGCAGTATTATAGCACCTTTGAAAGAGGTTTTAGTAAAGTTTTCGAAAATTAATTTGGAAGGATTTCACAAAATCAACAACACTGATTTACAGTTATCAATTGAAAAAAAAACTGCAATAATACTAGCAGTCTTTTTTAAATCTCGGTAGAATATGTTCAAGAAATTTATTGACAAATATAAATGTGTAATAACATTAGTTAAGCCAATTACGTATTTTTTTGTAGAAAAAGTAGGTAATATGATGGACATTTTACTTACCATGTTGATTCACACACCACTTATAAGAGCAAGACACCAAGCCAAATAAACAATATACCAAGACAAAATTACAAAAGCGACTGAACACCAAGAACTTTAAGCAATAATTTGCTGATATCAGGTAGTTTTACAGGTTTTGGAATGGGAAGTATACACTTAAATACGTATAGAAATTATCCATCATAACAATAAAACATAATATTTCCTTTATATTTGGGATATTCCAAAAGCAGATAAGTACTTAATTGTCCCTATTTTCAGAAAATTGTAGGTTTGTCTAAATATAGTGCTTTTAGAGATCAGCAAATTCCAGGAATTTAGTTTTTGGAAACTGTCCCAGTGACATTTCCACAAACTGGATTTACAGCATTGTAACAATAATTAGCATTTAATACTGAACACAAAAAAGAAGACACTATTCAATTCAGCAGTATCGGCTGTATCCAATATGTAGGAAAGTGGCCTGGAGGCTATCCAAAAATTTCCAATCTCTAGCGTGCTTTTAAAACTTTCTTTAGTGCAACAAAAGTTATTAGATTTGTCCTACATTTTAAATGCGGCATATGCCGCGGGCTTCAGCTAGTTTGTAATAAGTAGGAAGGTGTCTCTATTTTCATCATTATGTGTATAAGTCCTTTGACCCAAACTCTATCAAATGCTTGAGCTACGTCTATGAAGGCAATGAGTGTGTGCTTCCTATTTTCAAAACCTTCTTCTATCCTTTCTGTAAGTCTGAGAAGTTGATGTGAAGTGGAGTGTGAGGTTTTGAACCTAAATTGGTGTTGCGGAAGTATATTATTATCATCCAGGATTTTTTTAAGCGAGAGTGTACGGCTCGTTCCAGTCGTTTGGATACGGTGGACAGAAGACTAATTGGTCGGTAGTTTATCGGATTGTCATGTTGTTTACCTGGCTTCGGAATCATTATTATGATTGCTTGCTTCCAAGCGACAGGGAAGTATCCAACTGTTAAACTAGCATTTAAAATTGCAGTTAGATAGCATATTGCTTTATTTGGTAGATTTTTAAGGAGCTGGTTTGGAATCATGTCTATACCTGGGGCTTTCTTATTTTTCAGCTTCTTGATATATTGCTTCAATTCAGACGGTGAGATAGGTTCTGTGAGTGTAATACCTGCTGGATCTGTGTTTTCCAGGTTCTCATCTGTTTGTCGATAATGATCAATATTGCCTTGGTCTACTGATATGGTGAATGTGTTCTCTAGTTGTTCTGCAAAAATCTCGCTCTTTTCCCTGTCATGTGAGTGGGTTTGACCATTTATTCGAAGTAGTGGAATCAGCATCGGTTGTCTAAGTATTTTTCTGGTGGCTCGCCACATATTGGGGTCCCCTGTGTCAAGCGATTCTATGTAGTTATTGTACATTGTGATTCTATGTTGCTCTAGTTCTTGTTTTACGGTTCTGATTAGTCTATTCAACTTGGATTTAATTACAGGGTCACGGGAGTTTTGCCATTGTCTACGAGTCTTATGTTTTTCCTTAACTAGGTTGTGTATGTACGTTGGGACGTTTTGGCTGTTTGGATGATTATGTAGTCGCATTTTCTTTGTTGTATTTTGAATGGCCTGAGCGGCTGTCACGTTGAATAGCACTATTGCCTTATCAATATATTCAGGTGAAACAAGACTAGTGGGACATGTTAATTCATTTTCCATTTTTGTTCTGAATTTCTCCCAATCAACTGGGCCGTTTATTAGTCTTGGTAACTTAGGGTAATAATACGGAGAGCTGTGTAGGGTGAATACAACAGGTAGGTGGTCTGAGTCTAACACTTCGAGTACTGTCTGATTAATTGGAAATTTTATGTTTTTGTGCAGTATAATGTCTAATATATCTGGCAGTTGATTTGTTCTGTACGGATAATAAGTATATTCTGATGCTGCTGATACCTGCAATCCCAGTTGTGAAGATATGTTCGCAAGCTTCACACCATTCGGGTTGGTTTTTCTGCAGCCCCAATTTTGATGTTTGCAATTCAGGTCGCCTATTAATAACGTGGGGAGTTGGTTGCAAAATATTTGTGGTAGATCTTCTTGGAGAAGCTGATTGTTTGGTGGTTTATAGCGAGATACTATTTTTAGTGTACTATTGTCTTCCATAGTCAGATTTACCGCTACTGCCTCTAGTTGATGGATATTTATTAATTCAATTTGAGCGACGCTTAGGTTTCGTTTTACAATTATTGCTGAACCTCCCCACCCTATAGTATTTGATCTGTCTTTCCTGAAGATGTGATAGCCGGGTAGGGCAAATTTCTCATTTTGGATGAGATGCGTTTCGGTTACGCATGCTATGTCAATTCCATGACGTGCCATAAAATGTAAGAAGGTTGCTCGTTGTTGTTTCAGTCTATTCACATTCTAGTTCAAAAATGTTAACTTATTTAGATGATGTTGTTTATTTGGAGCTATTTTGGAAGAGCAAAGGGATTAGGGACATGATAAAGTTTTTGATTTGTTCAAGGTGTGGAGTGATCATTTCTAGGATTGATTGTAGAATATTTGAGGTAAGAGAATTGTCAGCTGGAGGAGTAGGGGTGCTTTTATTGAGAACACTTGAATTGGAGGTGGGAGTATTTTTTTGGAGCAGTGAAGCATAGGTAGCATTAGACGAAACTTTACCAGTAATTAACGTGTTAGGGTTAGAGGGTCTAATTATGGGAAACGCTGGCTTATTATTGTGCTGTTTTATAAAGGGGCAGCCTCTATAGTTTGCGGTGTGTTCTCCTCCGCAGTTGACGCATTTTGGTTTGTCAGAGCCCTTTTTTCGTTGGCACTGGGAGTAGTGATGGTGTTCCGTGCATTTCACACATCGCGGCGGTAAGTGGCAATAGTTTTTTGTATGCCCTATTAACTGGCAGTAGGTACATTGGGGGTGTCAGTATTTTTACGTCGCGGTTCAACTGTTACAACGCAATGGAGTAATCTGTTTAGATTAAAAATTTCTCTAGCCTTGTCTTGTTGACTTAATTCAACTGCTACAATTGGCATTGGCACTTTGTTATGGTTCAGGAGTTGGGTGATTTTATGCACTAGATATTTTAATTTAAGTAATTCTGCGTTAATTTCACTTTCTGTTATGGAGATTGGAAGACTACGTATTATTACGGAGATATTACTGTTTTCCGGATTCCTGTAGGTGTAATAATTGACATTATGTTCATCATAGAATTTCGTTAGTTTGCGATAATCGTCAGTGGTATTTACGTTAATGCGTAATTCTTTCCCTTTATAGGTAGTCGTAAAATCATCTGAGATAACGGATTTAATATTTTGAATGATGTTTTGATAGTTAGTTCCGGCAGGTAAGAATATTGGTGACACCTTAGGTTTTTGAACTATTTCATTTGTCGCCTGTGGTTGAGATGCACCTGGTTCATTTGTTTGTAAAAGATAGTATTTATTTTGGGTTAACAGCGAGTCTTTGCTAAATAGATAACGCCTGTTGTAATCTGTTTCTTCGGGTAAGGTCAATGGTCGTTTATTTGAGTTTGTTTCGGCGATTGGGATACTTTCGCATTCCATATCCTTTGGGTTAGTGTTAGCTTTGTCACCTTTGTATATGATATTGTGTGGTTTTAAGATAAATTTCCCGGTTTTACTCATATTTATACTGTCATTTGTTCTTTTGTGTGTGATACACGTATATCTTTGCTATCTGGGAGTTGAGTGGGTTATCAGCTGAACTCGCTGCAATCCGCTGATTGCAACGAGTGACATTCACTTATGCAGTTTTCAGTGCAATGTTTTGTGTTAGTAATAGCTCTCAAGTACTCACTCAGTAGTCCAAGCACTGGATTATTTCGTAAAAATTAAATCACGTCCGCATTCGAGCTCGTCTCACACGGAACTCAGAGCGATATGAAGTGACCAAATGTCGAAGTTTTGTTTACATTTCTGGATCTAAAAGATGTGCAAAGAACAGAATTTACGCATTACCTGTGTATTCTAGCTGGTGAATTCACACGAGTAAGTGGTGGCGGTGCCCTATGGTGCAAATTCGGGGCTTTCAGAATAACGCAGCAAAGTAATTTTGCGTGCTAATATGTGGCGGGCGACTTCTCGTAATGCTGTAGCGGTGCCAGAGGCCTCTGAGCGGATGCTCCACAAGGTATCTGCTGTTTCTTAGGAGAATTATTACAGGTATGTTAATAGATATTACGGTGCGGGTTAAAGCATCTCAGTGAAATGTTTCTAGGCGCCGGTATTTGCGCTTACGGATTACGCGGTCGGGATTGGCTTTAAGCGATGAACCCTGCAAGACAGTCCATCATCCAACCGAGGGTTTTAGCCTCAAGGATTCGATTTTCCGAGAAAGTTTAGCAACCAAGGTAAGATTGATCTCTAACGGCTTCACTGTTACGGAAAGTTTTGGATTCAGGGCTGGCTGGTAAGAGTTGAAGGTCTGCTCCGTTAGATAGTTCAGCTTGTCAGATCGAAGAACCCAGGTAGGAATGGATTTGGGATCAGGAAAGGAAGCTGAGAGTTCAGGATTGGGGCTGACGTGTTGCTGCTCAGGGCCGGTGGAGCCAAGTTTGGATATTCTCAAGTTCCTGGAACTGGTAGTGCAATCTTCTTTTATAACTTTCCTGTCGCGTTTTCGTGGTACTTGCCCTAGCTTCCACTGGAGTGGGAAACAACCCGATCGGTTCTTCAACGTAATTCTGCGCACCGCGGATAGGATTTCTTATAGCCAGTTCACGCGTCGAATTGATGCAGCCTTTGCTTAGACGATGTATTAAATTTAAATACATTTTATGTTTAATAAAAAGTTAATACAGGAGCAAGCGTTATAATGTTATCTTGCCTTCTAGAACTTTCGTTTGCAAATATTATAGATAGACATCTCTTTTTAGCTTTATCTCTCTCTCTGTATTTTAATTAGACTTATATGGGGTCCTTCTTGTCCTTTTTATTTTTTCTTACCATAAAGAAAGTATTGGATACACCCCAAAAGTTCCCTGAACTCAAACATATATTTTTGTTCATTGGTATGTCTGTCTGTCAGTCTGTGTGTGTGTGTGTGTGTGTGTGTGCGAGCGCGTGCGCGTGCGTGCTAGCGTGCATGCGTGCTTTGGTGCGTTCGTGTGTGCGTGCGTGTGTTGGTGCGTACGTTCGTGCGTACGTTGATGCGTGCGTGCGTTGATGCATGGATGTGTGCGTGCGTGCGTAAGTGCGTTGGAGTGTGCGTGCTTTGGTGCGTGTGTAGGTGTGTTTGTGTGTGTGTGTGTGTGTGTTGTTCAGAGTTCTAAGCTTATAAATAGACTGCTTCATAACATGTTTTCATTCACGTTCACGTCGTCAGTAGCATCGTGTTCAGTATGATTTCATTGGTCACATCGTCAGCAGCAACGTGTTTTAAATATTTTACCATTCATATGCGCCGCTTTCTCATACTATTCCTTACTCTTTACTCGAGAATAGCCTACGCCTTCCTCGTTTATTCCTACCTGGCGGCGTTCAACTATATACGTTTTGTGATAGTTTTTCTTTATTCGTTCGAATAATTATCCCAAAACCAATCTCTTCGCTCAGTTATATCTGTTACTGAGTTTCCAACTTCCAGTCTTGTTCGAATTTCGTTATCTTTAAATAGCTGCAACCGTGACACTACTGCACTTTGCTTCAAGTAGTTCATACTAGCAAACATTGTTTACATTTCTGCTACTTTTCAGCATTGTTAAATTCTGTTAATCACTTCCGTTCTACCCAACTATCTTTTTTTGTAAAAGGTGTTACCAGATATTTAAACTATTTTATTTATTGTATCGTCGTCAATTAAAATTTGGAAAAACGCTTCAGAATTTATTGTCTTGTATTCTATTTTTGCAATACTTATAAGCTTCTTAGTAACACGTATACAGACTCGTATATATAAACTCAAGATCAAACGTGTCTTGAACCATAGCTAGTTGGTCATCCGCGAATAGATAGTCATCCCCTATGAGAATAACTATACTAACACATTGTCTTTTCCAGTCCTTCAGTATATTTTCCAACTACATATATGTTGAAAAATAAGTGCGATAAAAATAAACCTTGACGTTGTCTCTTATTTGAATAAAACTATTTTGATAGTTTTTTCAGTTTTTCAGTTTATTATGTAATTAATTATGTGATTGTTTGTTCCTAAGGCATGCACTGCCATCCATAGATATCCGCGTAGAATTAAGTTTCGAAGTCAAGGCATACTGCATAAAAATATAAACTGGTATATTTAGTCTAAGCTTTACTATGAAACATTCCGTGATATGTATGCTTACTACATAATAGTTATTTATGTATTAAGGGCGTAATCAATAGATTATAGCACGAGGGAATGTTTAAAGCTCGACGCGAAGCGGAGAGCTTTAAATTTCCCGAGAGCTATAATCGTGATTAGGCACGTGGTACATACAACGTTTTATTTCATTTTAGTCCTCAAAATGGATAAAATTCAAGGATTCAGTATTGACTACTGCATCGTCGTTGTGCTGGCGCTGTACATTTATGGTGTGCTATGGTTTCTATGCAGATTGTTGGTGTTGCTATACTACATTGTTGGTGCTTGTGATACTGCTTAGTAACTTTATAGGCTCTAGGGCTATAAAAGCCATTTTACGCCCTCTATCGAGGGCCAATAAACAAGATTATGATTCCAAAATGAAATAAAAACTATTTTCATATATTTTTATTAATCGAAAGCTATTTTTAAAAGCATCTCTGCGGCACATCGCTGTAAATGCAATTAGAAAGTACTCACTATGTCTATAAAGATGACTCAAAATAAATTGTAGTAACCGTTTTAAATTATACATACACTAAAAATGCGGGCATAACAAATAACTCTAAATCCGTTATGGTTAGAATAACAACAGAATACTAAATAAACATTATAAATTGTTAATCGAAACGCTGCAAGTAAGTAGAAATACTAAAACAAACGCATTATAAACACTGTTTGCAGTAGTAATGCGTCTGCGATAAGTATGAGATACTGTTCGTAATATCAGATTGTAGTCGGACAATTTTTTTTCTTTATATCAATACATAATGCCGTTCTGCAAGCGTTTTCTTATTATTCTCTTACCATTTTGCAATTGCCTAATAACTATATCGCCACACAATACTTCGAGAATAACATCGTGTCTAGACTACGCAGTTCGAAGCCTTTTTTCAATTAACGAGACTTTACAATTTGTTTTTGAAAGCCACGAAGACGTATTTGTTCCAATACAAATAGAAAATCCCGTCGTACTTACCGCAACTAATTTACCTATAAAATTATCATTCGCAACATACGTAAACTATATTTTTTTTATTAAGGGATATTTGTCCATCGGTGACACCTTAAAAACGTTGCAGAATAGCCCACTTTGGAACAACAGCAGGAGTCCACGAGGAAAATTCCTAATAAATACTAGCAGCAGTAATAATCTCGAAACTATATTTAAAATCCTATGGAGTTTTGACATAATCAATGCCATCTTGATTGTTCATCAGGAGCATAGCTCTATGGTTTACACATCCAACCCCTTTCATGCTGATAGTCGCTGTAGAAGAAAAATTAAATTAGAATATTTAGGATATTGTAATTTTTCCATTGATATTTCATTTTCTAAAGCCATTAAGAGACTAAATGGATGTGATCTCAAAATAATCGATTCTTTTGGTGCTGGTGTATACAAGAATGTAGAAAATGCTGGTTTTGATATTGTTATGGGAATAGTAGGATTAATTGCCACCATATTAAATACGAGTGTTATATACACTGGAAATAATACAAACACATCAATTTTGCACGACCCTAATGAAGATATATCGTTTCTTCCTGCATTGAGAAGAGTGAGTACACTTTATGACAATTATGATGTAAGCGAATATTTTTATTACGACCAAACAGTATGGATTACCCCCAAATCGACCAGAATTTCTCCTGTTACAATAATCGCCTCAATTTTTCAAACCAAGGCTTGGGTTTTAATTTTAATAACATTTGTGGGAACATCTGCGGTATGGTGGTTTAGTGCCAAGTATACCTTAAACGAAACCAAATTTAAAAATTCGCATAGGTACTTCTTAGCTACAGCAGCTTTTACGCTGGGAAATTCGAGCAATGCCTTGCCAAAAGCAAGTACTGGGAGAATATTAGTAATGTTTTATTTAATGTACTCTATGCAAATAAGCAACACTTTTCAAGGTAGACTAATGAGTGTTTTGACAGAGCCATTGTATGAATCAGACATTACTTCTATAGAAGAATTTGCGGAGTCAAAGTATCCAATACGGTTGAGTCAGGCGACTAAAGATATTTTAGAAAGTCGTATAGAGGAACCTGTGTATGCTAAATTGTACGGAAGAGTAGTTTTGCCTAATCCGCACAACATGACTGGAAATGCGCTTAAAGTTGCTTACCAAAAAAACTGTAGCACCTATACGCCTAAGAAGCTTTTAGCTAAATTATTTCCGAAACAAGTAAAAATGATAAACGTAATCGATAGAAATGTAGGTTTACAGAATATGGAATTTACAATAAACATGAGAAAGGGGCATTATGTATTGGACACCTTTAACATGCTTAACAGAAGAATTCTAGAAAGTGGGATAAACGAGAAAATATATTCGGATGCGGCTAGGCGCAATGCAGTCAAGGATGAAGGATCTGGGGAAAATCTGTACGACCCATTATCCGTCGAACATATGTTTGGATTGTTTACCTGGTGGTCAATCGGGCTTGCTCTAGCAGCTGCAGTGTTCTTTTGGGAATTGGCTTCTAGTCGATATTGGCAGCTAATTTGTCTATTGGCTAAAATATTTACAAGGCGGACCCTAGTTCAAGTTAGCCTCCCTAGGAAGCCGTTATACTAGCATATATAAATAAATTGTATTCTTTAAGTTTAACCATAGATTAGCATACTAGAACGCATTCATGTAACTGTTTATAATGAGTATCCAGGTAAATATTTGAACATCAGTTATAAACCAGTTTTGTATAGTCTAAAATCGAGTTAGGATAGATCATGAAGAAATAAGATTGCTCCAATAGCGCAGCAAAGGGGGGACGAAAACTTCTGTATTTTTGATTGCCCCTGCACATCAACATGAAATTGTATCACAAGATACATAGAAAAGCGGTTGCATATTGTTGGTCTCCACTTGCTGTTTAAACCTGGAGAGGTTGTGAGAAGCCTTCAAATAAGATTTTCCCACGGTCACGAGAAATATCACCGAAGGCCCGAGCCTGTGCTAACGTGCTGACCCTTCTCCGCACCGCATGTTTCCCTACACACTAATTTAAAAGTTTTGGAGAAATGTACAAAACGCGACAGATCTTTTCTGTGAGGTTTTCTGAAGAAAATGATTTTCAAAGATATCCACAGACTACCGAAGAACACAGTGGGATTGCAGACAATAAAAGCTTATTTCTATAACTGGTACGAATATAAGTGTCTTTTCATCTACGTATTATGCATATAATGGTAATAACTTTAGTGACGCTGTGATTGATAATACTGGAGTATACTTCACCATAGCTTTAAAAAAAATACAAGGATGTTCAGACTATATAAAAATACTGACAACGTTATATGACATAATAATTACACAGGAATTTAGTCTTGAATGGTGCTGTCAAAACCATAATCATTATAACTTGACCACTAAAGCATATATTAAATGATTTTGCTATTCGTTTCTACGACCGCCTTTATGCCTTTGGGCTGTCCGTACTAACGCCTCGGCGTTTTACCGTCTTTGCGGTCGTTAATTTAGACAGATATCGTTGCACAACTGCGGCGACGTATTCTCTTTATCAAAGAATAATGTTCTTTTATTCACTCCTGTGTCTAGGCATTTTATGGGTTGAACTTATCGAAGATTATTGGGTTTTGTCTACTCATCGCATTTAGTTCTGGATTCGAATAAGCGTAGCGGACTGAGCCTCAGAGGTGTGAGTTTTAGGTATGTGTGGGCTTTATTTTCTCGTTTTGAATAGTAATTAGGCACTGGCTTATGAGAGCTGACCTTGGAGTCATAACATTTATGAGCAGCTAGTTACCTTAGCAGCCGAATTTGTGGCACCATTGATGAGTTCCCGTCGTGAGTTGAATGTTTTTGCTGCGATTTACCATTTCGCTGTCGAGGCTGCAAAACACACGCTTCATCGTTACCGTTGATTTACCGAAATTCCTTGCTGTCTCCGCTTGCTTCTGGTGACTGACTATGCAGTTCGGGGCTGTTTGCTCTTTGGCGCCGCCTTATATCTTTGCTGGAAATTCTAAAAGACGAGTTTGTGTAGTGCAAGATAAAACGTATCGGTATGTTGCTCTCTCTCTCTCTCTCTCTCTCTCTTTCTCTCTCTCTCTCTCGCTCTCTGTCCTGAAAGCTTGGAATCACCGGCTAATGTTGTATTACTTCATAGTTTGTCAGTCATTACTGGTTCATTTATGGAACATTATAAATTTTATATGAACGTAGTGTCATACTATAGCGTGCTCACCGACGACATCACCGTAAATTTGTAATTGGCATACAATACTTCGTAACTATGCAGAGTTGGCTGTGGATTTTTCTGTCAAATTTACTATCATTGTATGCCATTTAGTAATCATGGAACACTGTATCGGTGACCAACGTGCCTATGTAATTAATTAAAAATAGAATAGGTGTAGATGCTGCGAAGCGGCAATTTAAAATTACTTCGGGGTTTGTTATCAGCTATAATTTACCAAAGGCAGTGATAATTACCCGCAATAATTTTGACAAACAGCCCGAAAGTGCGTTTCCTAGAAATAACCCGAGGCGAAGCCGAGAGTTATTTCTTAAAGGTAACGCCCTTGAGGGATATTATTTGTCAAAATTATAAGGATTGATCACGGGCCGCGTTGAATTCGGGAAGATAAGTTCTTAAATAAATTAATAATTTTTACCGAAGCAAGAAGCCATTTTTCTGACAAACTAATTTGACACTTCTTTCTAATAATACTAGTGAGTCACCCGAACTACGCTTCCGTTTGCTAATTTAACAGAGATTCATTAATATAAATTAAAAAAAAAGGATGATTTGACCGAGAATCGAACCCGGACAGCCCGCGTGGCAGACGGGCATTCTACCACTGGACCAACGGGGTTTGGTAGAATAATGCGCCGCTATAATGATATATGAACATAGACGATCACGTAAGCTAACAGCACACAAGCGCAGCAGCTGTCACACCGTAGCCCACGGTGAGAAACGATTCGTTCCGCTGCTTAACGGGTTTCATTTAATTAAAACCTATTCGCACTTTGTCCAACAATTAGCAAACTTTTAAGCCATTATACAACTTAATCGGTCCAGTATCTTCGGTGGAGATGGCGAACAAAGATACAAACAAAAAAAGAAAGAGAGCAACGATTTTATGTTATAAGAATGTTGGTGGCACTGTAAGTCTATGTTAAATTCCAGGTTATCAGGTTAAGTTTTGCGTCAGTTTTGACACAGACCTGCTAACCTCGAATTTAACATAGACTTACAGTGCCACCAACTTGTCATAGGATACTAATGAATTTTAATTAGGTAGTTTCCATGGTGATTGAAAATCACCCTAGGGTCGTTTTCACTTCTTCAAGGGTGATGTGATTTGTCAAACTGACTCACGTGATTAAAAATTATCAAATTGGATTGGTCTGCAATATATGTAAGAACTAATCACGGGAGTTTCGTCTGTCCATGTCACAAATGAACCATAAAGTCTATAAATTTAAAGCCGCAGGTTCAGCTAAAAATGTCAAATATAGGGACCAAACGAAAGTGGTAGAAACCTTGATAGCACTGATCGCATTAGAGAAGCAATAGAGCGCAGTCCAAAACGTTCAGTTCGGAAACAATGTCAGGCGTTGAGTTCATCTAAGGCTTCTTTACTTCAAATTTTTGCACAAAGCGACCTTTAGAGAAAAACCAAGAAATATTGAACTGAAAAAAAAAATAATGAACGAATGGATATGTTGCACCATATTATGAAGAATTACAACCACCGGCTTCAAGAGTGTATACAGAGAAGGGGAGGTCATCTATCCGGCATAACTTTAAAAACATATAAATAACATGTAATGACCTTACTACTGCTACACTTTGTTTCAATCAAGTAGAATTACTTTCAATATTATGTCGTTTAAAAACTTCCCGCACTCGTCCACCACTGTGTACTTATTGACGTTATTAATATAAACATTTTCATGCTTATTATGGTTTTGTGTAAGGCTAATGCAAGTAATTGATGTGTAAAATCGTTTTGAACTCTGCTTCAGATCTTAGAGAATTGGCTACCCATAGTACCTTAGTCAGTTTACGAGTTCTCGTAAGCTAATTAATTTTTTTGGCGCTCCTTGGTAATTTTGAGTACCCGTTACTATTTATAGAAAAGAACCGCATGCCGTATTCACTGTCGCTAGTCGGCCCTCCGATATTTTCATGTAGCCTGAACGTTTGTTTGGTAGGATTTAAATATGGTTACAGTAAGTTAGTCTCCTTAGCCTGGGTTTTGAGTCTAAAATTCGTCTGCCGTGCATAGTGAACTAAATACACCCAAAGTTAGTGGCAAGGTTGCAGATTAACCTAATTGCTGATTGGCAGTCTATTGCCGCTTTTTTGCTCTTCCTCTCCAATCAGACAAAGAATTTGTTACTCGCAGGGCCTACAGTGGGTTGCACAAACTAATAAACTCAACTAGTAACTGAAACCTCTATTTAGGTTACGACGGGACGAAAACCACAACAAGCATTGAGTTTCTAACGTTTCTAAAAGGGTTATATACCTGGCCGCAGTGATATCGCGGGTTTATTGCACCATGTTTATAACACATTTTTCGGAGAATTCGGGTCTTATTTAAAAGATAAGAGGAACGCGGGGCTGTACCTATAATTTAATAATAATTGTTGCATTTAATAGAAGAGTAACCAATATGTAAATGAACTGCAGAATACGACACGAATACTAGCAATATAATAAAAGCCATTTGAATGTATTATTACAGTGGACCTGATAACATCTTCAAATTTAAAAAAAGTACTGAAAGTCCGCAATTATTTAATATTTAACAATTAACTATTCACTACTAAGTGGACAATCGCCCTGAATACCATTGCACTATGTAATTGACAATAAGTTCAATTGTAACAGCAACTATTGCAAAAGATAAACCAATGCCATACCAAACAAACAGGCCTTTGAAGTGTTCTAGAGTTAAAACTGTCTGAGAGGTTATATCGGTTTTATCATATCTTATTTTATATTCAACGCCCAAATCTGCATTCAGTTTTTCGTAAAATCCTCCTTCGATTAGTGCCATAATCCATTTATTTAAGATCGGAAGAAAATAGTGCCCCTTCCTCAAGCTCACCGTTGGCGTCAAACCTGTCAGGCCCACATTTTTATCGATTATTTCTAGCATTTTAATTTGGTTTGGATAAAAGGTATAGAGAATCCGTTTTGGTGCGTAGCCACTGCAATTGCGATGATACGAAGCATGTAGTATGGTATCTGTCATATCGTAAGGAGCTGAAAACACAAATCTTTTATTTATTTTTGCAAACAAGGTATCACCTAGCAGATCGCGCATATTTTCCTTCATATATAAACTACCCCTTATCGGCATCTGCAGTTCAGAAAATTGTTCCATGGAGGTAACACCAGACTTATACATCGGTTCCGTCAGGGCACTAATCAGTCTGGCTTGAAACACAAAGGATATATGCATGCAATAGACAAGGAAAAACAGAACCAGCAATCGCAGTGAATTTATTCTGGGTAGTAACTTGCTGGAGAAACCAAATGTTAAACTCAATATGGTTAAACTGCACCTCTGGAAATAGTTAAAACTAGAATTATCAGTGTTAACTTTTGCGCTTAACCACCAAATCGTCAATGTCGCAAGAAAAATTATTGCAATTATTGCCCAAATTTTACTTTCAAATGCCGATGCTATAATCCTGATACCTGATATTTTAGACGTTTTAGGAACAATCCATACGGATTCATCTTGATAGAAGCAGTCGCTAACATCATAGTGTTCATGGGTTTTTGCTAACTTCCCCAGATTAGGAAATAAAATTATATCTTCACTGCGATTGTATAAATCTACATTGTTGTTAGACTGTACTATTAAAATAGTCTTCAATTCTTCTGCAATTAAATTTAACATTCTGATAACTACACCGAGAACTGCCATATCAGCAACTGTACTGTTGTCAATGTAGAAATTGTTGATTAATCTTATAGGACGTCCTTCTAATTTCCTTATGGTACTATAAAACGCTATATTTAGTTGGCTATCGCAGTGCTGTTTCGTAATTATCCGCAATTTTGCTGCATATTTACTTTCTATATTGAATGGATTCCAAACATATATTAAACAGCCTCTTGTTTTACAAACTACTAAAATTCCATTGGGTATATCAAAGTCCGAAAGAATTTGCATAAAGCTTTCAATATTTTGTTTGGCGAAGGTAACTACGATAAATTTCCCTCTAGGGCTGGAACTATAGTTCCATATCGTGTTTTTTAAAGTAGTTAATATAGTATTTAAATACGATGAACCGTTAGCAAAAATTATGTAGTTGGTGTATGGTAGAGCTATAACTCTTAATGGTTTTTTCAATGATATGATTAAACGTGGATGATTAGTTTCTTTCGTAAGGAAACTGTCTCTATCATTTTCAAATACAAATTGTAATGTTTCATCTGACGGAAATACATTGTTAACTACACGGCTTACACAAGTTTTTACTTTTGAAGTATTAATTTTCATCTGTAGAAAGAAGGTTATAGCAAGAAGTGTCTTATTTGAGAACCTCATGTGCTTGGAAGTGTTCTTATTACTTTATGTAAAGGTTGTATCTAGCATGGCCTGAAAATACAAAGTTATGTTTAAGATTGTCTTATACTTACTACTACACTTACCTTACATACCACTATGACTACATGTCATTTGGAGTTCCTAGATTGGTTTAATTTTGATATCCTCGATTGAACATTCGTTTCATGTAATTTGGATCATAAAGATGCGTATTTGTAGAAAAAGTAGTAAGGAAAATGTTTTCTTGGTAGTAAAACTATTTTTGATAATTGATGTAAATTATATGAATGTTGCAATGTAAATTCCGTGCATAGTAATTTATATGTTTATTTTCAGGGTTTGGTGATCGATCCATGTCTATAGCGTTAGCAATTTCAGATAAACTATTCAACAACCATTTTCAGGCGTAGTACTTTTCTAAGTCGACAGTAATCGCTGATTCTCAAATAATAAATGAACAAGTTACGGTTGCGTAAAACTTACGTGCTGCCCGTAGTACTATCAAGCGTGTTTTGTTATTCTGCATAAAAACTTTGCATTAGATAACCGTTGCCCTAGATAATGTTCTTTCTTGCAAATGTTTTTCATACATATAAAAAGTCAAGCAACAATACGTGTGTAGAAATAATTTCTAAAATTGTGAGAATTAATAATAATAATTAATAAAATTTGCTTATATGAAGGATGCAGATAAGTAAAGATAACTAAAATACTTTTGATTACACAATTTGTCTCAAAAACCAAAGTTATTTTTTCAGAACCATCTGAAGGCTTAAGTTATAGTGGTATAATGTCATCCGTTTTGGAACTAGTAATGATTTTATGCTGCGACATGCGATTTGCCAAATTTCATGCGGCTGCTGAAAATAATTGAATGAAAGAAATTGTTCACCAAAAAATAGGTTTTAATGCCATATAGGCTACACAAAATTTTAGAAATTTTATGTTTCAATGGTTTTTAGTGGAACACCCTGTATATTTTTGTATTTTTGAAAAAGCCTATTCATCAGTCTTGTTTGGTTGTCTTACTTCACACACGTAACTTCAACGATTTTTCACATACTCGGCTTTGAGAATAAAAAATTAAATATGCTTTATTTAACGGGATAATAAACAAAGGTCAATAAAATGCTAATTTAAACACTGCTTTCTCGCAAAACAAAATACCAGGTTTAGTTAACAAAAATTCAGCAATTGCTGACACAACAAATAACAAACACGAAAAAAGTAGAAATGCAGTAGTAAATTAGTAATTATATTTTATGTTGCTAAATAAGTTTTTTGGAATATCTCTGTCCATAGTGCAGTAACGCATTTAGCCTGCTGCATTACTGTTTCTACAGGGTGTGGACATGCTTTGCGCACTATAGGGTTCTCAACAAGAATATCTTTATATGATATAATTTGCTTCCCTAACTAATTACTTCCATATAAAATGTTTGCATAAACAAATTCTGCATCTATTCATTGTGCAGTCTGAAAAAAAATAAGAAATTAAAACTCAGTCAGTAGTGCCTTGAGATTATTGAATAAAATGACCACTCCTGAAATATGCTAGATAACATCTGTTTCATTTTAGCAATTTTAAATGCCCAAAGTCAATAGTAATCACAACAGACCTTCAACACTTGAAGCCCCTACTGATTTTTGTAAAAATGGTAATTTTTTTAATATTTCGGTTGTCCGAAATGTAGTGACAAATGGTGGCATAAATAGATGCAGCATTTTTTCTCTTTAAAAAGCTATGTGCAAGTTTGCTCTCAAATAATTATGAAACGAAATATTTTCAAATAAAGAATTTATCATTGAAAACCATATGGTGCCTAAACCGTTTCTACACCCTGATTATTTTTCCAGGTGGAATTTTTGCGGCGAACCAGCGACTTTAAGTAAAACCGAGAAAAAGACTCTTTGAAATTGGTTTGGAATAGCTTAACTTGCTCAAACGTAATATTTCAAACGTTTTTAGTATAGTTCTTTGAAATACCCTGTACCATTTTCTAAGCCAGTTGCAGATAATAACCGGCATTTAACCTGTAAACAATCTAACAAAACTAAAAGAAGATAAGTTTTACTTGTTCGCTTTAATGTAGTCGTTCTTGCATTGTTAATTGGAATAGATCCTACCCAAACAAGACCACGATTATTATTATCTACGCAAAAAGTTTAATCACTCTGCTCTGGTGTAATACCAAGGATTTGTCCAAAAAATCTATTTCAAAGAAATGCAAAATTAAGCAAAAATCTTAAATTTTCAATAATAGAGACGAATATGTTTTTATATATAGTTCAATTAAATAAAAAGAAAACTAGTGATTCGTATGGATGAAATCACAATTAATATACCGATGGGGCCACAATTATATATAACAGCAATGAGATAACATGAACAAGAAAATATCACGTATTGCTTGAGTAAGAAAGAGATAAACGTAGTAGTAAATATTGGAGTAGGCTGAACCTTATTTTAATTATGACATAAGTCAACTAAACATGCCTACTAAAATAATTTTATCGTATGGTCATCTCTTTCTTACTCAAGCATTCTATTTTGTTGTTCATGTTATCTTATTGCTGTTATATAACGGGTGTTCATAAACAGTCGTCATCCCAGTAGGTTTTGTCTTCAGAAACGTATGTCTATTAAAATTGAGAAAAAAATGCGCCATGACAGTACTCAATGACGTTTCATTGTGTTGCACGAATTAATCAAAGATATAACATTTTGTTTTTCAAAGCAACTGGGATGACGACTGTTTATGAACACCCGATATGATTATGGCCCTTTCCGTAGATTAATATAGAATATGAAAACTTAAGCTTTCATTTTTAAATCAAAAATCTCAATAATGTATTAGAAGTATACCATACACATTTTACAGTAATATGGTTAGAAACCCCAAGGTGCTTCTTTTGGACGAAACAACTTCAGCTCTTGACGCAGAAAGTGAAATGGTCGTGCAGCTCAAATTCTTACCACTATTCAAGATGCAGATGTACACAAAGAGTCATTGAAAATGAACAAGGCTATGCAACCAACATTAGGGCCCCATTCAAAATTTCAGAAATATCGGGCTACTTTTATGAAACCGTGTGCATTAGATGAAGTACTTTTTGGATAACACGATTATAGTAGCCTTCTAAAAACATCGTTTCAAATGTGTAACATGTGTTGCATAACCCTGTTCATTTTCAATGATCGTGTGTGTATTTGTGTGATTAGTCAAGGAAAAGTGACTGAAATGGGCACACACTTGAAGGGTTTATATTATAACCTGCAGAGTCTGAAAAGTGGGATGCATTGATATTGAAGACTTCATAGCCTTCTAATTATGTCTAAATGGTTGAAGTATCTGATAAAGATGTATTTGTGTAGTGTAATAAAAATGTGATTAATTTTGTTGTTGTTCACTTGTTGCATTATAACGTAGTATGATGAAATAGGGTAGTATTTTGACTATTATAAACTGAATTTACGAAAACCAATCAAGCAAAGGTGCAAACAGCTTGCTATATGGAGACAGAGGTGCGGGTCTGAACTCGTAGGTGGTTCTGTCTAGCTCAATTCGAAAGAAACATGATAAGTAAGTAACTCCACCAGCTGGTTACCGAACTCTCCAATTTGGATGCTGCTCCAAACAATTCTAAAACTACCAGCATGAGCACTCATATCAACTTTAGGGTACATCAACATGGCTCAACACAATAAAGCAATAACTACGCATAGTGTTAAATTTAATTATTAGCACTTTTTATACTAAATTTGGGAGCCACCACAAAACTCTGTTGGTGGTGCCCAAGAAGTGGGTTAATTATTATTTTGACTTAGACTTGTTTTCTATTGATAATAATAATAATAGTCTTTATTTCTATTTATACAAAAAGAAGAAGAAATCTCAAGGCGAGGTTCAGCAAAGCTGTTTTTACAAATAACCTTGTTTTATTTTATACAGTAAGTACCAAATGTACGGAACCGGCCTTGTTATTTCAAAACTATCCAAACTAAACCGATAAAATTTAATATGCATGCTGTTTACAAAGCCTTCTATTATTTCCACCGTTTTGTAATTTTTTTAATTGACAAGGTTGGGAGCTGTACAGCCAACTTTATTTTTTTTTAAATAAGAAGGGGAGTCAAATCGTTTGAAAGGTATTTTCAAGTAGAATTCAGCGACATGCTGCTTGCCATAGTTATCTCTAAAGATAACTTCGCTATTGTAAATTAAAGATTGGGAGTAGGTATTAACTGGTAAAACTTCCACAGCTGGGTAATGATGTGTATAATAAAATGCAACACTTTTAAAACTAGTAAACACTTTTATTCTCGTAAAAACATTAATTTTAAGGGAGTACAATTTCGCCCAAACTGTCTTAATTTTTATTTTTCAATTGTTCTTTTTTATTTTACAAAAACACGTAGCGCTGCTATGTTACCGCGATAATTTTTGTTAATTAGAAATTAGTTTTGATAGAAAAATACACAAATGGAGTAAAGTTTGATTACATAAATCTTAAATTAACATTTTCTTAAATCTAAAAAATTTTTTTTGTTGCTTATAACTAGCGTTGTTCCTTCCATTACGCACACAAATGTTTTTAAAATTATTGCTCTGATTTTTCATATTGTCTTATTAATGCACTGGAACTTGAGTTTAAATTTACAGACGTTGTTAGAACTATTTGTCAAGCTTAGCTATTTCCTCATATTTTAGCCCTTTTTCCGAATCACGTAGTAAAAATTCGTAATTTAGCGGTAATGTTATCAAAATTCATTCCCATTTTCATAAGAACCTTTCTCCCGCCTGCCGAAATATTAATGCATTACAGTCTTGCATATTCATCGAGATTTAATTCTTCCGTTGCTAACGTGTTGCAGACCTCTTTGTATTCGTCGAAATCCATTTATAAATTCACCCTTTGTTATTTTACGAGCAATGCAGACTCCAGCTTATAAAATTCTGCGTATTCATGATTGTTCTAGCACATCCAAGGTCTCCTGCAAGTTTTGTGGGAAGTTGTCAAGGTACATTGCATCAGTTCGTTGGAAAATTCCGCTCAGCTCTCGTTCTTTAATCAAGCTAGACAAGGACGGAGCGTGGTCACGCGCTTACGTCAACGGAGTTGCATTTCGAATCTGTGACTAAGCGTCACTTAATACCGGTCTCTGAACTAAAACAGACGTATGTGATTTTTCTCCCCCCTGGTCTCATCGCTTTGCGACCAGGGAAACCTTGTAATTCCGCTTTGAACAATTGTGTGCTTCGTGAATCGTTTTGTGCCAATTTGAAGTAACAGAACTGTTTCGTTACGCGAGAAATCCTTGGTGTTTTTCGTGTTGTGGACCTTTTTGGGTGCAAGTGAAATAAAGTTAGTTAGCAGGATTGAAGTCCATTGTCGTCGAAGGGTTGCGAGACCCTTGAATTATCGCAACTGTGGATCATTTAGCGGACTCTAAATATTCCTTTGCTAACTTAAGCATGACGTCGTGTTGTCGAACCTCGCACGTTGAGGGATTTATTCCGTTGTCCCGTACGTCGTCTTCTGCTCTTCGGGGGATTCTATGCATCATGCCACCCCTGGTTGTTCCCAGCATCATCGAGGCTAGGTTCGCACTACGTAAACCCTTACGATTTCGCCGTCGTTCCGTTTCTTCAGGCACCTTGAGGCAGTTTGTTTTGGAAGGCGACTACACATATAGTGCCGCTCATAATTATGCAGTCAGCTGATCTTCTTCAATTAATAAGTTATCGTAAATTAGCCTTTATAGTGTATCATGTACAGTGAGGGTCGGGTGTTGAACAGTTCAGCGTCTTTGTTGTTAACCATGTTATTTGTTGTTGCCAAATTTAATGAATTGCCGTCGTATTTCTTTGTTTGTTAAACGTAACTTGTGGCAGTTTTGCCTTTGAGCCACATCAATGTGTTTGTAGTGAAGTTTAATGTTTGTAATTAAATTAACGTATTGCGCAATCTAACCCAACTAATCTATTTGATCACTTTTAAATCTAACTAATCAATTTCATATTCATTGTTGCCTACATATATTTTATTTATTCCAATAGAGTTCATTGTCAATTACTTCTGTTTTTCATTGGTGTTCGTGTTATTTGCATGCCCCCTATGTGTATTTTTCAGCTGTGAGAAGAAGTTTAGCAGCTGCTTTAATGAGTTATTGTTGTCAGGTAAGTCGCTGCTATATATAGCTCGCCAACCAAACTCTGCCAAGGTAGAAGTAGCCAGGTGGATTATGTACTTCCATTTTCAAAGTAATCTCACCTGTGTTGTTGATGTTGTTTCCCGATTTAGTCAAGAAAATGGTGGCGTACCTTTATTTAACATAATTTATCTCTCGTATCGGAGTACAGCCCTAACTCGAAGGTCGTAAAGAACCCGCCCACGCGGCTGAGTTTTTAGCTGGAGCAACCCTTTCTGTTGCCGCCATCTTAACAGGGTTAGGGACCTGTATTCTCGATTTATTTTCCGATCATGTCGTCTTATCGTGTCGTGGATAGCAAGTTCGTCTCTCGAGGGTATGATTTTGTTTTGCACGCTTGAGAAGCTGGATTGTTATGTCGTGGTATCGTTTTTGTGCGGTAACAGATTTGGCTATCCCAACTGTAGGGCATTGTTTTTTTCTGTTTTTTTTTGTCAAGGACGTCTTTGGCGCCTTGAGACGTGGAGCTTTATTTTTGTCGATAACTCCCTTGTGGCATTGTTTTTGTCATTTAGAATATTTTTGCCTTTGTTTTTTTCCTTCAAAACCTTGTAGTATTGTTTTTGCCAATGTTTTTTCTTGTTGTTTTAACTTGTTGGCATACTTTTTCGTATAGTAATTGATCGTTTTGGTTTCTTTTCTTGTCGTATTGATCATTTATGACCGCTACTTTAAATTTAGTGCTGTTTTTTTTATATATTTCATGTATATTTTCGAGTTTTGAAGAGATTTTCATATGTAGATAGGTCAGGTCTTGCTTTCCCTTGTCGTTTCGCCCCGTTATGTTTCTTTTCGTGATTTTTTGTATTTTCCGATGTTTCTTTTCTTGTTTTTAGTATGTCTTTTTCATAAGTGTTTCATTTGTCTTCATTTGTTTCCTTTACGTGTTTTTTTATTCGTTTTCATTTGTTTTTCCGTGTCTTTTATTGTTCTCTATATGTCATTTCGTGTGTTCTTGTCGCTACTTGTCGCTAATTGCCTTTTCTTATTTTCTTTTTGGTGTTCTCCCGAATCTTTTTTTATTTTAAATTACTTGGAGTAGAAAAAACATAGTCGCTTGTTTTCATGAAGCCTTATTGAAGTCATTGCGTACGTTTTTTTAAAGTTAAGTCTTCGTTTGTTGATAAAATAGTTTATTTTCGTAAGAACTTTTTGATTTCGTTCTTTTGGTTGTCTTTTATTGTCGTTTCTTATCTTAACGATTTCAGAGTAGGAAAAAGTATAGCTAGTTTACACTGCTGTGTTGTTTAGTCGTAGATTATGTGGAATTTTTCCGGTTTTAGTTGAATTCAGTACCGATTTTCGTTCATTGAAGTTACCGAACTCTGCTTTTTTAATCATTTGTTGGAACTTCGATTCCTTTGTCGTCGATTTTGTTTAGCCTTCAGCTAATTTGAAATTTTACTGTACCATCCCGAACTCACGTTGAAGTTGGTGGAGTTTACCGATGTTGACTTTTGTTGTTGTTTGATGTTGTGCCGCTTTCATTATTGTGTATTGGTCTGCTGATAAGATGTGGTTTTGCGTTAGTGTGTTTGTGAGACTCGCTTATGCGAAATTTTTAAGGTCTCTCAAACCATCTTCGTAGTTGGCTTTGCGTAGTTTCTCTCGATTGCTTTTTATTTCGTTCTCATTTTTATCTTGTATCGCCCAACTTCGTTTGCTGATTTCATCGCGTGCATCAACACCTGTTGAAGTGTATTGTACACTTACTGTCGCACCTTTTGCGTTTGTTGACTTAGTTGTTTGCCGTGGTGGAGTATATAGCGACTTGTTTTCGCTTGTTGTCGTTTTGTTTTAGTGATTTATTTATTGACGATTTATCGTCGCCTACCTTTGTTTTTTCCGGATTTTCTTTTGGTGTTCTGTGTCGAAGTCATTTTCGATCTCGCATTTAGCGGATTTATAGTTGATTTGGCTTTCGGCATCGTCATCGATTGAGGATTTCGGTGGACTTATTTCTCTTTGTAGTTTACCATCGATCATTGACAATTTTTGGTAGTTTCTGTAGCAGCCTTTCGTCCTTTCTTTCCTTGCTGGTATTTCTGCTGTGGGACTTACACAATGCGTTAATCTCGTGACGCGCAGTGTGCCCTCTTCAGGTAACCTTTGGGAGAGATCATGGACTTCTTTTTTCTGTGTTCTTTTTCGTATGTACCTTACACTTATTTCCACAAGAGCCCTTGAGGCGTATATTATTAGTCGGCATCCAGATGTCAATTTAATATGCCACATTATTGCTGGCCTGAGCCATTTTAATTTGTTGTATTCTACAGTGTGTCAAATTTTAATATTTCATAATATTTATGTGTTATGATTTGGGTGACTTAAAATTCAGTTATTTGTTAATTATTCTTTCAGGGGTTTATTTGAATCTCCAGCTTTATTTATGCTGTATATTTGTTATATTGTTTGTTGAATATTAAAAGTCTATTTACTGTTACTGGTTTGTAGTTTATTTGCGTAGTCATGCGACGACCCTACTTGAACTTATTAGTGTTCTTTCTTTGAATTAGGTTTTAGAAAAAAGATTAAAAGGTAGGTGGTGATTTGTTTTAGTAGCTACATAATATATTTCTGTTGCTTTTCTTGTTCTGTTTAGAATTTCAGTATCTATCTTCGCATCCTTGTTAATTTTTCTTCCCAGGTATGCCATTGTTGTCACGTATTCCAGTTTATCTCTTCCATTTCTAATGCTAGGCTGGCTCCTTACATCGTTTATTTTCATTATTTTTGTTTTCGTCGTGTTAATTTCCATACCCATTTTCTTTATTACGTCGTTCCACCGGTTTACTCACTTCTATGTGTTTTCTCGACTATTCGTCATTATTATGATGTTGTCTGCTTATAACAGGCTCTGTAGTTGAATATAGGTATGGTTTTTTGTATAATTTCAATATTCTGTCCCTCTCACAGCTTGTGTGGTTACATACACAGTAAAATGGTATTTCTTGACTGGGATAGGGGTTGGAAAAACTCCAATCTCAGTGCTACGCACAGGTACCAAGCTTTAATGGTTAGATTGAAATAAAACCACTTGTATGTTTCGCCTGACGTTTCGTTTATATTTAAAATACTTTCAAAGGCTATGGACAAAAATTTACAAATAAGCAACGTTGTTATAAAAGTTATTGAAAGTGAAAGTCTTACCTAACACCTTGTGGACCAAAACACATGTTTTTTAAAACCATGTGAAGATATTCAAATTTGAACAAATTCATAAAAAGGGGGCAGTAGGCCACCAAGATTACAGACCTGGGCTGCACATGATATAAATACACTTAGTCATACATCTAGCTGGTTACACATTAAAAATTACTAGCACATTTAAAATTTGATTTACAATAATTTTATTAGCTATTTGGCCAACATGGCCGTCAATTAGATAAAAATCGTGGTATTATTTCTAAGCAAGCAGCGACAGGTGTCCGACAAATTGTTAGAACCGCGCATGCGCGGAGCGCAAGGCGTCCAAATATTACGAGGGACGTTCAAAATGGAATTGACCAATTAGCTTGTGCAATGCAATCTAACATAAGACTAGTCAAAAAACGACGACAAGGGTTATGTCTGAAGGTTCTAAAAGGTGGAAACTACAAAAAGAGTCCTAATTGAGCACCTAAGTTGTAAGTCTACCATGGGAAAAAAAACAAATGAGAAAAAATGGAGGAGAAGAGACCCTAAATAGATCTAAATATAACTAAATTTATTGTGGGACCGTATTGAGTTTATTAAAAATTTATTATTAAAGAATTAGTAATAGAATTGGGGCAGTAAAAAGAAAATATTATAAGATAAAAGTAACTACCCATTGGGCTTTCTCGATTGGAGAAATTCTAATTAGAAATCATTGTTGGACATGGCTAACAAAAGGTGGTAGGAGACACTAAGATGATCAATGTCAGTATTTGAATTTAAGGTATTATTTGTACCAAAAATGTGGCACATTTCGATGAAAGTGCGGTGACTAGAATTTGGTTCAATAGTAATAATTTTTGTATTTTCAAAATCCATACAATGACCAGTGCTGTTGACATGTCCAGCAAGAGCGCAGGCTTTGGGTTTAAGACGAGAGTCGCTTTTATGCTGAATAATTCTTGATTTCAACCTCTGAGAAGTTTGACCAATATACGTAGAAGGACAACCACTACAGTTTATCTGATAGACGGCATTAGGGGTTAGGAGAGCTGGAGTTTTATCCTTTAATTTTGAGAAGCAATCTTTTATGATATGATGGTGTTTGTCCGCAATGATAATATGATCGAACTTACGAAAAACCTGTTTAATTATATGAGAAAGTCCTTGGACGTAAATGAGACTTTTGTAAAGTGGAGGTTTATCATTTATATTATTATCAGAATTTTCTGGTGGAATGATCCTGCCCTTGGGGGTGGAGTATAAGATAGAATTTAATAAAGAAATAGGATAATTATTTAATTTGAGAGTATTAACTAATTTATTGAGATTAACTGCGTGAAAATCCGGATGCGAGATCGTTAAGATTCTGTGCTTGAGCCCTTTCACTACATTCAACTTATGTCGAATGTTGTGTATAGAATGGAAATTCAGATAACGGCCAGAACTGGTTGGTTTAACATACCAATCCAGTTTAATAGTGTTGAAATTCGTTCTGATGACCAGAGTGTCCAGAAAGGGGACAGACCTATCCTTTTCTCTTTCCACTGTGAATTGGATGTGAGGGTTAAAACCATTGAAAACACTCAGCACATTGGCAACGTCGTCGACCGGTACTGCACAAACTAGATCATCAACATACTGGTAAAGAAAAGGAAATTGAAAAGCCAGCTTGGGGATGCTTTCCTTTATGATGGTATTGACTATGATTTCGGCCAAAATAGGGGAAAGAGTTGAGCCCATTGGGGATCCAAAGATTTGTTTATAAAAATTATTATTGAAGGAAAAATATGTTGAGTCAAAGATGAATTTGAGAAGGTTAATAAACTGTGATTTGGGTATACTAGTTAGTGGTTCTATTAAGTTCCAATTGGTTTCAACAACCTGTATAACCAAATCTACAGGGATATTGGTAAAAAGAGAAACCACATCTAGTGAAATAATCTCATAATCAGGTGGTAATTGAAAATTATTAATTTTTTCGCTGAAGGCGAAACTATCTTTAATACGAAAACTATTATATTCATTAAAGGCTTGCCCTAAGATCTCTGCCAGATATTTGGACAGTTTTCTATCTGGAGATTGTGTCGAGGACACAATGGGTCGACAAGGTGTGTCGGGTTTGTGTATTTTGGGTAAACCATACAATTTAGGAGAAACAGAATTATGACAAATTAAGCGTTTATATGTGGGGTTATCTATGTAATTATTATTATGTAAATCTCTGATTAACTTATTATTCCTAGTCTCAATAGACGTTGTGTCTATATCTTTATATATATAATTCTTCTGTACGTGTGTATGTGACTGAACTCCTCCTAAACGGCTGGACCGATTTTGATGAAATTTTTTGTGTGTGTTTGAGTGGGTCCCTGGATGGTTTAGATTCGCAATTGGATCCGGTAGATAGCGCTGCAATCGGGTTCTAGGAATTTTTTGAATTTTTTTTGACAAATTTCTTTTTTAATTTTTTTTAAAGATATCTCGCATATCAGAACATATAACCCCAAAATTTCACCTCCCTCACCGCCCCTCAAAAATTTTTAAAAATAAAAAAATAAAAAATTCGAAAATCGAAAAAACCTTTGCTTAACCTGCTAATAGCAGGCAAACCAATTATCGGGCAGGACAACGTCTGTCGGGTCCCCCATAATTTCACCCCCCTACCGCCCGCCACCCAATATTTTTTTAAATGAAAATGGTTATAGGTATATATAATTCTTCTGTGCATGTGTATGTGACCGAACTCCTCCTAAATGGCTGAACCGATTTTGATGAATTTTTATGTGTGTATTTGAGTGGGTTCCTGGATGGTTTAGATTCACAATTGGACCCGGTAGACGGCGCTATAATCGGGTTCTAGGACTTTTTTTTAAATTTTTTTGACAAATTTCTTTTTTAAATTTGTTTTAAGATATCTCGCATATCAGAACATATAACCCTAAAATTTCACCCCCACCAACCCTCAATATTTTTTAAAATAAAAAAAATCAAAAATTCGAAAATCGAAAAAATCTTTGCTGAACCTGATAATAGCAGGCAAACCAACGTTCGGGCAGGACAACGTCTGTCGGGTCCCCCATAATTTCACCCCCCCACCACCCCGCAATATTTTTTAAAATGAAAATCTTTATATATATATAATTCTTCTGTACATGTGTATGTGACTGAACTCCTAAACGGCTGGACCGATTTTGATGAATTTTTGTGTGTGTTTGAGTGGATGGTTTATATTCACAATTGGACCCGGTAGGTGGCGTTGCAATCGGGTTCTAGAAATTTCTTTTTTATTTTTTGACGATTTTTTAAAATTTGTTTTAAGATTACTCGCATATCAGAACATATACCCCAAAATTTCACTCCCCCCCCCCCCACCACTCCCAATATTTTTCAAAATGAAAAAAAAAGAAAATTCGAATATCGAAAAAACGTTTGCTGAACCCGCTAATACCAGGCAAACCAACGTTCGGGCGGGACAACGTCTGTCGGGTCCGCTACCCCTTAGGGGGTGAAATGGGGTAAATAAACCTAAACAATCGATATGGGTGTCGTTATTGAGGTTTTTTGGGACGTTGATTGCGAAAATGGCATTTACTCCAAGACGATGGACATGACATAAAATTAAAACTCTATAGTGGTGAAACGGGGTTTCAGAAACAAATTATTTTTGAGCAGAACAACGTTTGCCGGGCCAGCTAGTATATATATATATATTGAAAAGTAAAGGACTTAAGCTATCTCCCTGTTTAATTCCTCTTTGTATCTCGAATTCTCTGGACCAATTACCTCTTATTCTTACTTTGTCTTTGACTTTGCTATGCGCTTTCTCTATTACTTGCCTAAGTTGTTTAGTTACATTTAGTTCTTCCAAAGAATATAGATAGGGGAAGAAGGACAGCCTATGGGTTATTAGCGTATTGTTTAAAAGCTCCTCAGTTCTTGCCTGGCCCTCAAGTAGCCGCCGCCAGTACTAATGAACTTGTTCAGGGCTACGGTCGGAAACGCATTTACAGATTCCTGTCGCATTTTTCCCAAGAACGTGTCTCAGCGTTGCCAGATTGCAAGGAAGTTACAGAGTTATGATTTTAACAGCTATTTGTATAAGAGCGAAAATGGCAATTTGATTTTGCGCTCAAAATATACACAAGATTTTATACAGAGTGGGGTCATTTTCGAGGTGCCACCATTGGCATCTCGGAAACGGTATGAGATACAACTTCGGTCAAATGGGAAAAAAGGTGCACATTTATGAGGCCAATTTATTGAAGCTTCTGTTTTTCCGAAAAAAACGCATAGCCTACTTGTTATAATCGAAAAACTGAAACTGGTCGATTTTTTCAACCATGCATAACTGTTTTATTATTTCATATAATTTCAATTTTCAAAAAAGAGCTTGTAGGGAATTGTAGGCTCTACAGAATAGGCCTACCTTAATATTTTTCTGAATCGTAATTTTCGAGGTACAGCCCAAACTTACATTTTTTTAAATGGAATGGATATCAAAATTTTGCATCATTGGAAAGCTAGTTTTTCCCCTTTTCATTCATGTATGGTTTCACATACTTATTTTCACAAACTTTTAAAATATTTTATAAAACACTTTTTAATCTAGTGTGCCTTGACTGTGTTAGTTGTAAAAACAAATGAATAGTGTGCTCTGGTTGCTATGTAACAAAACAAAAGACAATTTGCAGTGAAAACTTTCTAAAAATACTGCAATAAGAAATAATAAGCTACTAACTACTCAAAATTTAATCATATGCTCAATATTATAGTTATTATTAGTGACTTTTATTTGATACTTTTTCCACAAATATTAAAGTTTGGCAAATGTTTTACGTTTTATGAAAATAGGTTTTTCGGTCAGTTCTATCGTAAATAAGTCAATAGTCAATTGGTCGTTACCTACTTTCGATTAATTCTTTATTAGCATCGATCCTTACTGATGTGCTTTCCTGATAAGACGTAGGCTAATTAACAGGACAACTTATAAGAATTTCTTCTGGAAATTCACATTCAGTTGTGCTGAAGTTTGTCTTCAGTGTTGTCGTAGTCTTTTGACGTTTCCTTTTCCGAAATTGATCACTAGAACGCTTAATCTTAATCATGGTTAATTCGTGCGTATATTTTGAATGTAAACGGAATCGCAGTACCGATTGCGATTTAAGCTTTTTTCGTTTTCCTATAGAAAAAGAAAGGGTGATCAATTTTCACTTCTTTAGGCGTTTTTATTCAATAACACGAAATGAGCAAAAGTTGGCAGTTTCATAAAATACAGAAAAATTATTGACGTTTTGAATTCTCCGATAAATTGTGTAGAAATATGTAGGCAAAACAATGAGCTTGTAAAGCATTTTAATGGAGCCTACAGCATGAAAATCTTTTCTGTTATTAGTATGTTTTATTTTTAAAAAGCATATTTCAACAGGCCATGTTAGAAATGCCAACACCTACCAAAACAAGAAAGTAGTTCTGCTGTGCTACATCAAAAAATTGAAAAACTGCGAAGACAAGTGGGGGCAAAAAATTCACAAATTTACCGTATGAAGAAGCAATGTGCACGAAAGGGGGCTAATTTAGATGCATTGGGCTTGAAACCAAAAACCGTTCGCGTCTTTGTAAATATGCAACTTTCTCACAAATCTAAACAACCTTGGACAGAAGCTGAAAAAGAATTGACCTTAAATATGTACCACAAATCTCCCGCCCTCTACTTTTTTATGAGAGAAAAATTAAAATTTACTATGCCCTCCAAATCTACAATAGTTTCATGGTTAAGGTTAAACCAACTTAATACAGGCACCAGTACGGAACTAATGAAAAAACTGACTGTTAAAGTTAACAGCATGACCGATGATGAAAAAAAGTGTGTCGTATTACTTGGCGAAATGCATTTAAAGAAAGGTCTAGAATATAATCCACGCCAAGATATGATTGAAGTTTTCGAAGATTTAGGACATCTTGGACCGAAAAGCAAAATCGCTAGTCATGCACTAGTGTTTATGGCAAGAGGACTTATTCACAAATGGAAGATTCCTGTCAGCTTTTATGTTTCTTCAGGTACCATTAAACATGGAGAGCTATCTTCCCTCATTATTAAAAACATCGAAGAGTTACAAAGAATAGGACTTAAAGTGCGTGCTGTTACTAGTGACCAAGCTGCTACAAATAGAGCTGCATTTTTAAATCTAGGAGTGACTGCAGAATAGCCGTATATTTGTCTGCGACGCAAAAAATTTTGCAATATATGACGTACCGCACTTGATAAAAAGCGTACGGAATAATCTCCTATCAAAGGATTTTTACGTGAAGGGCAAGAAAGTTTCTTGGAAAGATATCGAAGAGGCATACAAAATAGATAAATCTTCTTGTACTGTTCGAGCAGCTGTAAAAATCACGGATGCCCACATCTACCCCAATACTTTCCAGCGAATGAGGGTTAAATTTGCAACGCAAGTGTTTTCCAACACCATGAGTGCTACGATAAGAACTGCTGTTGTAACGGGCGAGTTAAAAAGTACCAGCGCTCTGGATACTGCAAAATTCGTACAGAAAATTAACTATTTATTTGATTGCTTAAACAGTCGAATGCTGAAAGACCGTAACCCATATGCATGTGCTCTATCCGTCAACGTGCCGCGTACTGAAAATAATTTGAAAGAGTATTAAGACTTGGCAAACATATACATCTAATAACAAGGTGAACAAAGGTGTTTATTGTTTTAAGGGACTTATTTTCAGTTATGGAGCTATGGGAAGACTTAAAACAAGAAGGGTATCGTTTCCTCCTGACCAGCAGACTAAACCAAGATCCTCTAGAAAATTTTTTCGCGGTCCTGAGGTATAGGGGAGGCAATTCTTCGAACCCCACAGTAAAATCTTACCGCCAAGCACTACAGTTCAACATGCTGGTTAAATTGCAGCATCCTACAGAGAGCTCCAACTTCGAAGTTGATGAAGATGCTGTTGTCAACATGGCGAATGTTGAAGTGCCAGAAAAAGACGGCATGGGATATGTTGAGGACATACCATAATATATACAGTTGCTGAACAAACTGAATTAGCAGAAGATGGTGACCTCAGTTTACTCAGTGAGGTAATAGAAGTTTCAACACAACCAAATCAAGAAGCCACATTAGAATCTTGTGCGACGGTATATGTAGCTGGTTATGTCATTCATAAAACGCTTTTACGTTTTAATTGTGATCAGTGTCAAAATATGTGCAGCCGTGACTCTGTAGTGCATCATAATGAACTGTTTTTACAGCAAAAAGACTATGGTGCGGGCGACTGTGTTATTTACCTAAAAAAACCTTCAAGTATTTTAATAAAAATAGTTACAATGTTACTTAAACATTTTGAATATTATTTTAAAAATAGTAAGTCGTGTGTAAGTTTTAAGAAAACATTATTAGCATATAGTGTAAATAAAGTGAAAATTTTAGTACCAGGGTGGCTTAACGAGCAAGACACATGCTACTCTCATAAACTGTTTTTAATTAATCATTTAATTAAGTGCAAGCTCCATAAAACGTTGAAATGGCTATCGCAAGATTTAAGGACTACAAACCAGTCTGGTACACGCAACAAAAAAATACAACATTTAAGTAATGTTTAAAGCTTAAAAAATGTACGTTTATATGCTTACAGATATAGTTGTGTACTTCCTATTCTTTGTAACTTTGTATATTATATTGTTTTATTGTATGTAATATTTACACCTTGAAAATCTCATTTATTTAATAGATCATTGAAATTGGCGAGAGTAAGAAATGTATAACATCTTTATTTCAAAATATTTTAATTTAAACTGGCGTTAATGGAGCTGACTCAAATTTCCTATAATCTGCATTTAAAAAAACCCGTAAAAGGTTGCGGCAAATTGGGGTTCAATCCCTAACAATAGGTACCTAACTCTTTATTAACAAATTATTATTTATATCGCCCAAAAATTGTGTCAAATGCAAGTAATAATAATTTATTTAAAAATAGCTATTTGGCATAATTTTTGAGCAACTTAAGTATAATAATAATAATAATAAATGTCGTTTATTGAGCAAAAATAAATAAAATTGTTATTTTGCAATATACTCGAATTATGAATACATAAGTTGCTCAAAGGGGCGAAGTTCAGGCGTGCTAATCGAATTAGCATACTGTTCTACCACTTAACCCCAAGGTAAATAAAGAAAACAGATAATTTGTAAAAAAAAGGTATATTGTTGGGTATTGAACCCCAACCCTCGATTAGTTTGCAGCTCCTTAACCACATAAGTTCTTTTTGGTTTCTACTCTAATTTACGTTTAAAGTGCAGTAATTTAAACTAGAGTATAAATTATTAAATAATTGTGAGTTTTCTGTGAAAACCGCCCCGATTCATTTTTTTTTTTAATAACAGATTGTACAGAACTTGGGTCAGATCCCTAATCACCAAATAAAATTTTTGCATACATTTCTGAAAGATAATTTAATGTCGATAATAAATGTTCGAATAATATTGTCTTATTCTTTGCTGAGACTATACATAGAGATCGCGAACTTAAATGTGCCTAAATAGACATTTTTTAATGCATCAAGTAAATGAGATATTCAAGGCGTACTGTTTTAGTAGCCGTACTCTATACGTATCAACTTCACAAGATACAATATTATTTTTGTTTTTATTTGCTTTTTAAACTAGATCACTGTAAACTATATTAATAGTCAACATTACTTGAACAATAATTTCCTCTCGTATTAAAATTTTTAAATAAAATCCGTATATTGTTTATTAATTTTTTTTCATTATTTGTACATAGCTAATTCTATATTTATTATAGAATTTTGTGAGAATAAAGTGGGGACAATCCGTATTCCGTATAATCTTGTGCTCATCGGTGAACTTTTTGTTGAAATTATATTAGAAACCTCTTATGTAATTTTTATAGGTACCTAGCTACCTATTAAATGTTTAAAAGTGTTACATGTGAAACTTATAAAACCTTTATTTTACTTCGTACGAGTTCATCCGATTGACAACAAATGTTTTAAATAATAACAAAACAAACCAAAGAATATACACATATATTTAATTTCTTTGTAACCAACTTAACTTAGATGTAAGCAGAATCAAACAAACTACTTAAATATTCTTTGGCAGAATACAAGTTTATTTCGGGTAGGTACAACCATTGTAAAACTATTGGAATTGTAGAGAGAAAGTTCTTGCAACACTGTTATAGCTCAAGAATGCTAATGACGCATTTACCTGCTGAGTGCCACTGATAAGGTAATCACTTTGACGCTAAGAGCTTCCAGCGGCATTTTCGAACAAAAAATGATATATTTAACCAAGTAAATAGTTATGCAACCCAAATCACAGCATATACTGTATAGCCCATAAGGTTGTCCTTCTTCCCCTATCTATATTCTTTGGTTCTTCTAGACATATCCATAGTGTTTCTCTGGGTGCCGTGTCGAAGGCGGCTTTCAAATCCACAAATAAACAAAAGTTCTTTCCCTTGGTCGTTTGCCCTTTCTATAACCTTTCTGACAATACCTATGTGATCCTGTGTTTGTTTACTTTTCATCAAGGCCTCCTGTTCTTCTTCTAGATTATTTACCAATTCTTGTCTTAATTTATTTTTTATTATTTTTTTGTACATTTTAAGTAGCGTTGAAGCTAGACAGATAGCCTCATAATTTTCACATTAGGTTTTGCTTTCTTTTTTACATAATGGAATAATTAAGTTATTCTCCCAATCCTCTGGTAGTTTGTTTGTTATCCATGTTTTTGTGAATACTAGTGTTCTCCACCCCATTTTATCAATTTCTGTGCTATATCGTCGCTTCATGTAGCTTTGCTCGTTATTAACTATTTAATCGTTTGCAAATATTATTTTTTCTTGTGTTCTTGCTATTTGCACTATTCATTATTTATTCGTTGTTTCTTCCGTAGTTTCGTTCATTTGATTTTGGTGCTCCTTTAATTTACTTTTAAAGGAACTTCTCCACACCTCTAATATTTCTTCTGGTTATGGTTATTTCTTTTTAAGGTGCTTATTCTTTTCCAGAACTTGCTTTTATTTGTACAATATATCTTTTCTACCTCTTTTCCAAATTCTTTGATTTTGCTTTTTTCACCTCTTAATTGGCCTCCCATCTTTTTTGTTTCTATGTTTTCTTGTTTTCTGTTCTCCCAGTCCTTACATATTTCTTGCCTGCTTTTGTATTTTTATTTACTTTTGTTTTTACTTTCTTAGCACCACTTTCCATAGCAATATGTTAATTTATTCATTAAACATGTTTAATAATTAAGTTTACTTTAACTATACATTTTAAGTGCAATTCTCTTCTACTAATGCCTTTTGGTTAGTGTTTAATGTTTAGATGTAAAAATAAAACCAAAATAGGTTTTTTCAATAATTAGCAACTGCAAAATAAATATTCAAACAAAATATATGTACCTTTGACATTTTCATTCCATCATACTCTATAGTTCTGATCTGGCTCCCGATGATTTTCATTTGTTTCCTAAGTTGTAATAGAGTTGTCAGAGAGGCAGGTTTGGTTTAGAAGATGAGGTGAAGATAGTGGTGGTACAATGGTTCCGGTTACGAAAACTGGGTTCTACTTTACAGAAACGCACTAATGTAGGTGGAGATTATATGGAAACATAAAATTACGATTTAATAGAATATAATATTTTGATATACCAGTTTGTTTCATTAATTTATATCCACTGTAAGAGATTTACGACCAACAGGAGTTACTTATTAGCCAGCCATTGTAACTGCCTAACGCATTGTATGAGGTGTCGGAATTTTAGTTTAATTATCTTTACAAACTTCACATAATTACATATAATAGCCATGTATGATACAAGTACATAATGTTTTACTTTGGTGGGCGAGGCTATTTAAATGGACGAGCGATCGTTAGGGAGCGCATTCTTATAAAAAGACAAACCTACTAAAGATCATTATGTACGTGTATCATACAAAGTTTTATGTTCGACTGCTAAAATTTGACGTTTGTTCCGTGACAGAAAAAAATGATGTTAAAGTCCTTTGATGGATACTGACAGATTTTTCACAATAAATAGTTACAATAACAAAAAAAATTTTTAGAAATGTCCATTACTCTAATAATTTATTGTTGACTCTTCATTCATAAACACTGTTTCTTGTTCAAATTTCTTCCAATATGGCATGCTATGTGCACATTTATTGTAACATTTACTTGACAGTGACAGTTCACTCCAATATTCCATTATTTCCATTACTCTACTAGTACAATTAAGTATTACTTTATGGATCCAAAACTGTTTCATAAACAAATCCATGATAATGCAACCAAACGTAAAATATGTTTTTTAAACTAGTCTAGTAGCCACTATCTATCAGCTTATCAACGAGTCATGTAGGTGCGTTTTTTATGGGCTGGACCGTGAGGTCACTAAATCATGTTAGCGATTAAAACACAGACAGAAAAAGACAACTCGACAGGTTCATACAACAAGTTGGTCATTGTAAAACTTACCATAGGGGCTACTAGTAAGTGCATACATAACAGTTTTTATTATTTACTTACTTTTCCGAATGCGATTATATGTTAAGACAATGATCGTTTTTGGCCGTAATATAAACTGTTTCAGCACGCCAGTGAAAAACCGAATTTGGTTTGACGAAAACAACACCTAGTTCCTTACTTATGTAAGCGGAGCTAACGTAATTTAGTGACCTTACTGGGCCGCAGCCCCTGTGATTCGTGTTATATAGTGAAATTTTTACCCCAATAGAAAATGTTATTTCTTTTCATCTTACCCGAACTGAGTGAAACAAAAAATCACCAGAACAACTGATCGTCGTATGTTAAAATAATTAACGACAATTGTCAGTTTGACACTGTCAGCATTTCCATTTTCATTTCAAAATGAAAAGAATTTCGGATGAATCGAAAACACTTATTTTAAATATCATAGAATACTTCGAAAATGAAGAAGGTAATCATCATCGAACAAGTGAAAACGCTTCATAAGCATTAAAATTTGCAAAGAGTAGGTACTTTATACAAATTGAAGAAAGGATGGAGAGTTTCCCATAGAGAATTCACAGAAAATATGTTTCTGTTGCCAAAACTAAACTCGATTTTTGGATGCTAAACTCAAGAAATATTAAATAGCACAAATAAGGCAAGTACGTTTTATTATGCTTTAAACATAATAATTATAAATAAAAAGAAGTAAGCAACTTAACTAAACTAAGAGTGTACAAGGGTGTATATGTGCCTACACTAATATACGCCTCAGAAAGATGGATCATGCAAGACAAGGTGAAAGGAAGGGTAACAGCAGGGAAAATTCAATATTTGAGAAGAATGGTCGGAAGACGAAACGCGACAGAATTAGAAAGACAGCGATTAGAGAATAACTGGAAATGCAACCATTAGTAAAAGAAGTGGAGGGAAGGCAGTTTTCCTGGTTTGGGCACGTCATGAGAATGGGAAATAGAAGTGACCCGAAAAGGATACTGGAACAAGGCCGGAGAGAAGACAATATGTAGAAAGACCTAGCTAAACATAGGAAGAGAGAAAGAAGAAGATGGCACTGGATAGAGGAAAGAACTTAGGTCAACTCAAGAGAGTGGCAGCTGATCGTGACCAATACCGCAAATAGATGAGCAAACCGACGCCATAGGCGTAACGGAAATGGAAAAGAAGAAGAAAAAGGATGCTAAACCATATTTGTGACATTAGTATATATAAAATGTACGCTGACCGAAAACCAGTCAAAATATACCTGAACAACTAAAACAAGAGTTTCATGGTGCAACTGTAATAGAAAACTGCCTTCCGCAATTCTGGTCTTATCGTTTATCCAAATCTAGAAAGTTTTCCAGGGAGTCGTGTAATGTTGATGTCCTGAACAGCCTTCTCTTGACAGTAGATCCTCTTTTAACTGGAATAAGACCTACCCCAAGAAAAACCACTAAGCCTTTTTTTAGAGAGACTTTAGGACTATGCTACCTTTTGAAGTTTCAATTACAAAAGCTGACAGTGAACCCGAAGAAATATCATTTTCAAGTGAAGGAGAAGCACGTTATAAATGAGAATACCGACAAACTTCTAATTCTCATAAAAATTATACGAAAATTAAATGTAAATACAAATAAATATAAACTCACAAAAACATAATTATTATTTTAAAAGTAGCCTATCCTTTCATTACAAATAAAATAAAAAGTTTTATTTTTAAATGCAAATTTGTTCAAATTAGAGCTAATTGCTCTAACTTGATTATAAATTACAGTTGAAACTATTAAACAGAAACTTTTTAATATATTATTTCTTGATTAGTAGAAAATATGAGCATCTCCTCTAAAAAAATTACCTATTTCGTTATTATTGAGATGTTTTCTCCAGAAATATGTTTTCTGTCACCAATAACTTTTTTAATTTTCATATTACCTCTTAAATTAATGAATCAGAGCATTTTGAAAACCAAAAAGTACAGATATAATTTTGGACAACTTTTCGACCCATGCGACGTATGGATTTTATTGGTATTTAGTATCATAATTAAAAATAAAGTAGAACACATTAATTTTTAATTCGCACTTTTTGTCAAGTTACAACTTTATTTTTTTTTTGAGGTTATACAAATGTATATAATTTATCAAAACTGTGATATTTGATGAATTAATAATACACGTACGTTTAGTAACTAAAATTAGAGATAGGCAGTTGTTTTTCCGCTGGGGTTATGTTTCCACTATACGTTTGGTAGTACCGTTTTATTGGTGACACTGTCAGTCTTCGTCAAATTCGATGTTAGTAGCTTAGGTTTCTCGTCAGTATGACACAAACTGATGCAAAAAATAACCTGAAATTTGCCATGGATAGTGCCACAACAATCCACTTTAGTACTGCCAAACATATAACAGAAATAGCAGAATTTGGAAAGTAATTAATTTGGAATACTTCTTTAATAAAATCAAAACGAATCTCGATCTTGTTCAGTTTACAAATTTATACCAACACACGGCCGGTATTCAAGTTTATGGCCTTGTTAGTTCACGTGTTTCGCTTTGACGTGCTCGGCGTGATAAACTAGCTCCGCCATAATTGCTTAGCTATCGGCCTAATGTCGTAATTGGCTATAACAGTTCTCGTAGTGAAGGTATCAAAGAAGTTATGATCATTTCTTTCTTGGTTTCAGCAAGTCACATGATAAAAATTAACATCAGAATATCATTTATAGTTTCCAATAAGAAATCGTTGTTTAATTTTTTATGTTTCTCCTACTCAGTCACCACAAATTGTTCAGTACAAGCAAAAGTATCAGTGTAATATGAAAATTTTTGTAATAATTATAGAACTTATCGGAAGTAGTTTTTGTAAAATTATAGATAGCCGCCACGTTAATTTATACAGAAAGTTATATGTAAGGTTTCGATGCATTAGTAGACCAAAACTAAATCTACATATTATACTTATTACATACCTCCGTTAAATCTATGGAACATATTTTACTAAAATATTAACTTATCACAATAGCTAAGATGGCTACTACGAAATCGATTATCTTATATAAGTCAACAATATAAAATTCAAAGTGAAAGCCTACTAGTAAATAGATAAAAAAGCAATATTAGCAACAAGCATTCCACTCACTTGGTGTAGCATTAATAACATTATTATAATTTTAAAGTAAAATGTTCTGTAGAATACTAATTTTTAAAACTTTTCTGGAGCAATACTGGTGTTACAGACGTATGGAGGTTCAAAATAGTCCCATAGATATGCATATATGTTTACAACACTTAATTCATAATGTATTCTCAATTGATGAAAATTTACATTTCTATATTGAGGCAGAGGAGGGTGCATTTCTTCCGGAAGGAATTGCAAATCCACGAATTATTGCGATAACTAATATCACCACCAATATGTCATTGGCATCCTATTTAAATTATATTCTGTTTCCTAGTAATCATAAGTTACTGAATGACACAATGGTGTGGCTGCGAAATAGTTGGCTTTGGAACAAAAGCAGAAGTCCAAGAAAAAAGTTTTTGATAAACACTAGCGACCAAAGAGAAGTAAGAAACATGTGTTTACTATTCTGGATTTAGCATGATCTACAAAAACCTTTAAAACATAGAATAGTGATTAACGTATTAAGAGGGGTAACCCAGTCTTACCATTCGAGCATATTTTTACCACTCGAGCGAGCGCAGCGAAGCAAGAGTGGTAATTTATGTGAGAAATGTTAAGAAGGTTTCCACTCGAAATGCGTTCATTAGTTTATTGTTCATTAAGGCAATAATTTTGAATCAATAATAATTACTAAAAACTGTTAAATTGAAATCGGACTACCATCAATATGTGTGATGTTGCTATAGTGAATGCATGTTAAATGAGTGAATGCATGTTAAATTTATCTTAACATTTGAGGACGCGATCATGTTAAACACTGTTTAACATTTCAATGAACAATAAAACAATAAATAAAATACTATTTTTTTAATGTTAGCAGCAACTAAAATATAACTGAAAATCTTGGTAATAGTAAATAAACATCTCATATTAAAATTTATTGTCATATAAATGGTTCTTAATTTTTGGGTTTAAGAGACTTGGCGCGACCAGCAGTATCATGAAATTCAGGGCGACCACTGCAGGGTTAAAGACGATCGCGTGGAATGCCGTCTCAGCTGACCCGCCTTGGTAGGCGTGTTGCAATGGGTGCATCGGAAGAGCAACTAATGCACCACCTTTAACGTACCTTTCGACCAGTCTTTCCAGTACTCTTAGCAGAACGCAAACTGATAGGACTAAAGTCCTTCTCGGTATCGTGCATTGCACGTCTCACTTTGGGTAAGTAAATTACTTTCACCCTCCTCCAGAACACAAGAATATGTCCTAAGACCAGGCTAGTACGGAAAATGTGATAAAGGGGCCGTAGTAGACCCGCAAAGATTCCGTCAGCATCTGCAATCTTATATGGTTCAAATGTGAACAGTGCCCCCTTGAAAGTACCCAATGGAAGCCTCAACATTCTCAGTCTGAAATCTAGAGTTTTAGAGAACACTTTCTGCAGTATAGCTGCTTCTGGTAGGCCTTCTGCATTACATATTTTAAATTAATTGTATAATGACGAAAGAACAGATCTAATTTCACACAAAAAAAAATTATTGGCGGTGGTTTCATGGCTATCTGAAACTGAAATTGTTGTTCATTGTTTCAGAAAGAAAAAATGCTACTGTTTAAAATTGTGAGAATCCAGTATGGCACCAAAATGAAAACTATCCCTACTTCTATTGTACATTCCGACTTCTTCAACCAAAAACTTAATTGTTTCGTAAGATTTAGTGACTCACACATTTTTGAAATTTCTGCCTAACTATCATCTATCTCTTACCATTTTGATGACCCCAATAATATTACAAATTACATTTACCCCCTCTATCATAATTTTGTAATGTGTAACTTTAGATATTAGTTTTCAAAGCGCTGTTAAGTGATTTTGACGTCATTAAGCTATCCTTGTTATCAATTCCACGATTGGGTATTATTAGTGCATTTAAGCTGAAATTATTCTATTTAAAATTTTCGGGTACGGCCCTGTATTATAATTTTAAAATGCTGCAGCCAATTCATTCAGTTCAAGCTCAGATATGCCCGCGGTCCTTGGAATTCTCACTAATAAGCATTTCCTCGGAGCCGTATGTAATCTATTGCAACACTTCCGCCTAAATCATATTTCTTCGAATTGGGAACATAAGGCATCCTTTGTTTGCGTCCCAGCTTAAATCGCTTTGAGTCCCAACCTTCAACTTATTTAAATACTGCTCGACGTAGTTAAGCTTCTAAGAATATAACAGCTTCATGTCCCTCTTATAAAATATCGTTTAAAGTTCAGCAGGATGACCTTGTAACTTAATATTTTTGGGATCCGCTGTATAAGCCAGAAATTCCTTCTAGAACGCTCCTTGATGACCAAGCTTTGTGTAAAGGAAATAAAAATTGATAACTCCTTAGGGAATGATGCATTTAAAATTAGTGGTTTCGGAGTTCTAAACTCTTTTCCGTCGTGTTCTTCACGGAGAGCCCAATTTGAAATTTCAATCAGTATCCGACACTTACAGAAGTCAGTGTGTAAAGTTTTGCACTCCCCCGGCCTTCGGAAGCCGGGGGCTGCGCTGATTTGCGCGAGTGGGTTTTTTTTTGTTAAGTTAGTGAGTTCAGCTTAGACCTTTGGACGATTAGTTTACCCTTGTTGGGTGTTTTTGAACGAATGCGCGCGGTGGGCGATTAAGTTATCGATATTTCAGTGTTGGCATATAGCCGATTCGTCTCCTTAAGTTGATGTACTTCCCAGGGGAAGATAGTTACACCATTTGCAGATCCATTTAGAGACGACATCTTTAAGCTTGTGATTAACGGTTTCCCGTACCTTTGTGGGGAAAAACCTTTTGCGTACTGCATTTTTGAATTACCGACGCTGAGTTTAGCGAAGTCGACGGGAGGCCCACCGCGTGTTAATTATTGTAGTGCCCTGGTTGCATTATTTGCCAAGTCCGATTGCGTCGTGCCATTCTGAAGCCTGGAATAAAATCAACTCTATCGCTCCGATTCTTCCCAAGGAGAGGCCCACGTCATTTTAGGCGCCGCTTTGCGCTAAACAACTATCAGGCCCGGCCCCAGCCCTTTCTGTACCTCCACCACGTCTTGCCAAGCTTCCCCGAGGACGAGTTTATAGCAGAAACTAGCGACGTGCTTACAGCTACCAGGTAGGAGCTATGTATTACACCAATTGTGTTCTTGTGCCTAATTAAGGGCGACTATATTTGTTATGTGTTTTCCGGGAGTTCGTAAATATTGCGCCCATTCACTTAAAGCTTAGGCTTATGATTTGATTTGTTTGTTGTTAACCAGGGGCTTCACCCCTGTTATCTATTTCGTTTTGTCCGTTGTGTAACCACATATTTAGACCATAAGGTAACTTTGCGTGGGAACCCCCTTTATATTCATGTAGGGTGTGTCTTTTCTTTTTATTAAGCTTGAATTCACCTCCCGGTGATTATTATCAATGTAAAGATTTGTGTAAACGTTAATTCTTTAAATAATAAACCCATTAAAGTCAATTTGATTATTTGTTGAGTTCTGAACCCCTTCTGGGTCATTAATTAATCCAGTGTGGCAAAGGCCGAGTGTAATTTGCAATGTAAAGCTGAAAGTACGCCTTTTTGATAAGCAAGCCCCAAGCCTTGGGCCATTCAGTGTTCTTTTGTTATTCTTTAGTGACGGTGGCCTTGAAGGTAAGTGATTTAACGACAAGGTCACCCGGCTACTCGTAGGAGGCTTGGTGAACAACAGGCGGAGGCGTTCAGCAACGTACTTGGAGGACTTCTACATAGGCTACGTGTTTTGTTCTTGGTTCTAGACACGTCAGCCACCCCTAATCAGAACCAAGTGGCGCTCAGGAATTTCTTATTCTGTTAAGCAATCCATCAGGGTAAGTGCCGCCGGTTTTTCTTTGAGCTTTCGAACCACGCCTTCCCGACTGAGTTTAGTGCGAGTAACCGGAGCAACAAAATCTGCTCCAGCACATTAAGATCTGTGTTCTTTTTAGTAAAGCCGGCGAACCCTGTAGTTTGTACCCGTTTTTGAACAATCAATACGACCTATGTCGATATGATGAATTAATACCGTAACAGCGCTTCTTAATTATTGGTAATGTATTACGCTTAGTTAATTTTATTTATCTGCTTTGCGTTCTTACTGAGGCTATTACGATACTCGTTTGCGTATCGTAATAGGCAAAGAGCTTTTTGCTTAAAAAAGTGGAAAAATAGATAAAATACTGTATGATGCCTCGTTTATAAAGCATTTTGTCGCAGTTACTTCTTTAGGGCACTCCTCGCTTTGCTCGTCGTACCCTAAACCCGTGCCTGCTACGAAATGCTTCCTATACAACTTGTGTCATAATTAGAGTCCGCCAAATATTCCCGTATTTTTTCAAAATATAGCATAGCAAAATGGCATTTATTTTTTTAAAGTATGGCATATAAAATGGCACTTATTTCAAAATAAAGCATAAAAATGGTAAGTATTTATTTCAAAAAGTTGAAATTTAGAAAAAATGTCACCAGTAGATAATATTAAAAATCCCACCGCACAAAAAATACAAAAGACAAAGTAATCTGATAAAAACGACGGGACAAGGTAAATAAGTAGAACGTAGGTATCCGCGGTGCATTGAAGGGAATGGGGAGAGCGCGGGGTTGTTGTTGACGAGTGTACGTAACGGGATACTTACCTGAGCGTTGAGACGCGCGAAGAGCGGTCACCTCCGCCACGGGTCATCGCCCTTAGGCACTTACCAAAACTTCTGCATGTCTATTTTGAAATTTGTAAGCCCTTTTGTTGTGAATTAGCCACATAATATTGATTTTGATTGAAATATAGCATTTATCATAAAAAATAGCATTTTATAGCATTTATGGCACCAACAAATGTGGTTCATTCCATCCCTTACTACGTGAAACGCCTAAATACGAAATCTGATCCTAAAGAGGCCTGCAGTAAGAAACATGGCAAAATGGCATTTGACGGATTCTAGTCATAATATATTCTTACTCTCTAACATAATACCTAAAAACGCTGAAAAAATGCTATATTGTTTTGTTTTATGTAAGTGCGATAATACATTTAAAACTAAAAACCAAGAATTTTATAAATTTATTGTTAAAATAGTTTTTGTTCTAAATTATTATGTTCTCTAAATACCACTGTTGTATTACGATAAAAATGAGTGTAAATTAACCCCATCATTTAACACTAAACACATTAGTATGTGGTTAAGTAGGAAGTAATATAAAAGCACATAGTAATTACGAGTACTTCCACTGTAAAATCTAGGGCAATGTAGAGTGTAATTTGCAGTATCGCAAACACAGAATTTATTGGAAAATAAAAAAAATAATTATGAATTTAATTATATTCAAACTTAGGCTTCACAATACAGTTGTGGAGTAACAAAAACGGGAAATACGAACATAAATTGAACTAAGTGGTGGATCCCGGGACCAATAAAAGAAATTAAGAATCAAAAAAAAGGAAAACATATTTACATAGTAAAAGAATTGAAGACTATGACAACAAAGTTAGCGCGAAACTGATTAAACAACTTTAGCAACTTCTAGTGGACTTAATGATCACGTTATAATTTTTTTATCCGACGTTTCGTCTTCAAGAAACCATCATCAAGTTATTTTTTTTAAATACGGTTCTGATTTTCTGATGCCATACTTCTGAAGCTTTTTTTATTCTGAATTCAACAATGTACCACACATTATGGTTTAATTACGTTTCAAATCTTTTTTGACCATCATCAGGAAAGTTTAGGATACGTACCTGTGTTCTAGAGCATTTCATACGTTGTTTCAGGGTTTGTAATTTAAAGAAAAATGTAATGAGCCCTACTGAATGTTTTTATTTCTAATTTTAATTATGGTTTATAAGTAAGAAAAATAATCAGGAGTAATATAATAAGTACTATGCCTATTATCGATAATTTTTTGATGAATATTATTAGTTATAATCTCAAAGCTGAAAATACAACAAGGCAGTCGGAGGAGTTTCGCTCTAACTTTAATATTAACGGCAGAAAAAAATTAAATAGAATAAAAAATCCAAAAATTCGGTTTTTTTAGATAATTCAAAAACGAAAAATCATAGCAAGGATTTCTAGGCCTCATTTTGTTAGTCCTTTTTTTGAGCAACCCTTTTCCCATTTAACCAAATTTGTATCACTTACAATTAACGAGCTCCCCATACTGGCCCTCCTTTTCTTGGAGACGCTGTATATTTTGCAGGTGTGTTACACTACAAATAATCCATGAGGCCGCTAGGCCGTGAAAGGTCTTTTCTCGAGTGAATTATTCGTAACAACACGCCCGTACCATACAAAATTTTATACAATTCAATAAATATAAAAAAAACATAATTGGTGAGATTTTTGAAAACAAAAAATGAGGGTGAAAGCCTTACAGAATGTCACCATTCGGAAGTGATGTCACGTCGTGGGTCTCATGTTATTGCGATGTGTAACGTGTAAAAGGCCCCTTGCTAGGGTTGGAACTCCTCAGTGTCGGCAAAGTTCTGAGTAGTACTTTGACCGTATAACCATAGCAGTTGGTGTCTAAGGTGCCTGGTACTCCGCATGGCTAGACCAATAAATTTATAATTACAGTCCCCTGTCAATCGTATTACACTTTTGGTAGTACTGACGTGTATTTCTGGTGGTGCTGTCGGTATATGTCAAATTCGAGTTAAGTAGAGTAAGACTTGTTCGCTATTTGACACAGACTGACCCAAAATTTAACTTGCTATTTTAGAATTTGACAGCCTGACAGTGCTACCAATAATACAGTAGTGAGTGACTTATGGTTTTCATCTCCGTAGTGAGTTATGATTTTTACCTCACTAGTGGGTTGTGACCCTCTTTAGAGGTCTTAAGTCGATTTAATTATAACTTATTACTTAGTGGTGTTGAATAAAAATTTTCCTTTGTGCGATGCTCCCGACCATGGAGCGTCCAACAATAATCAGCAAACACAGTTTCACTGGCAGTATTTTTTAGTATAAAAAATATGTAGATAAACAATGATAGCGCCATGTTGTGGTTGAAATGAATCCAAATGAGAAGCCTAAAATTGTCGAAAACGTGTATGAGGTAATATAGAGAGCTTTCCAATTGTTTTTCTCCGTGTATCAATTATTGTGTTTCACTGTTTGTCAAATGTAACTCTCATTTGTCGACATCGACCAGTGTTGACAAGAGACAAAAAATCATTTGAGATCAAGTGAAACACAAGTAATACATGGTAAAAAGCAATAAATTGGCAAACCCTATAAATGTGAACAGTAAAAATTTCTTTGTCACTGTTATACATAGGCTGTATTCTATAAAAGTAGATATTTATAATAAAAATTTAGAGAATTATTTGAAGGATTACGGTACTCATCAAGAGGAAATAATTGTATTGGATATCAATATTAATATTATTTAGGAACTGCCAGATTATTTAAATAATTCATATAAATCAGGAATTTTTGGTTCAGGTTATTTTAAAATCAATAATCACTAATCATCTTCCATTTGTCTTTAAAGTTACCGTTTCTTCAAAAATTTTACAGGAAACAGAAACGATCAAAACTAAGAAAATAAATTAGGACAAGTGAAAATGCCTTTTAAGTGGTGACAATTGGGTTGATCTGTTTATTCCAGACGTCACAAATTGATTGGCAACCAATTTTGTTAACAAACTAAGAAATGCTATAGATCCATGTACGGAAGTTTGGAAGCGGGACGTTGAATGAGTCAAAAGAATGCCTTGGCTAACAAAAGACCTACCATAATAATAATAATTATTATTATTATTATTATTAGAATCTATAAAAAATCTGGTGTGATACACTCACACAACTTCCTTTTACAGTGATCTTATAATTAGTCAAAAATTTCATTTTTAATTTTTAACCATTTGTTAAAAAATTTCAAAAATTACAAATTCTACAAAAACGGTACAAAATCGAGTGTTAGTTGAAGAGACAAATTTTCTCTAGAATTTTAAGGTGAATTCAAAAATGTAATAATATACCGGGTGTTTTATTTAAAATAGGAGTTAATAAAAAAATAGAAAAAAAAACAAAAGAAACCCACTTTAGAAGTATTCAACTGGAAAATCACCTATCTCACATCAATACACATTAAAAATGTAAGAAAAATGTAAAGTTTAAAAAAAATCGTTAGAGCCGTTTTTGAAAAAATTGAAAAAAACTGAAAAATCACAAGAGTAAACACCTACTTCCGGTTATGCGATTTTCTTCAAAAGCTTGCTGTCGCATCTACATAGTACACAAAACTTATATATGAAGTTTCAATGCCATACCTCTTTTCGTTTTTGAGATATTCTGTTCACAGACAGACAGACACACAGACAGACACACAGACCAATAAAAAAAATATGTTTTTTGGGATCAGGGGACTCTAAAACGTGAAGATCTGTTGAAAACTCAATTTCGAATTTTTGGGGTGAATCCAATACTTCCTTTATAGTAAAAGGAAGTAAAAAGGTGTTTTTTCAAATGTATAAAAAATCACGATTTAGATGTAAAAAACAGTAATTATAAAAAAGATAAGGTGGTGAGGGACGTGGTAAACCTGTCAATAAACCTGAATAAGAAACAAGAAAATGTTTATAAAAAGCGAAATTTATCTGCTTCCTGCTATAACATTTCTACAATATTTCTAAAAAATATTTTAAAGGTATTTACATAATCACTGTGAAAGAATAAGATACGCCTATTAGAATATAGATACTTTGTTGGATTGTAACGCTAGCTTCCGCATAAATTATAAACAAACATTAAAAATGTATTAAATGTATGCATCGCCCAGTCAAGCGTTATTACGGGCTACATCTTGCCGACGCTCGAAGAAGAGATAGCAAACACAAGCCAGCTCTGCGCAGAAGACACAAAAAGTCGATCTTCGCGCCGCTCTTCTACTCAAGAATGTCCGAAGTGGTTGCTTTGATAACCCGACGCAAAGATATAAAAGCAGTTTCCGCGACCAGTTCAGGAGACTACTACGTGGCACTTCCGTTCCGAGACTTGAGTTTCATCCCAATTTGAGATTACCTGTCCTGCCCCGTCCTGTTCTTGTCCCAGCGTGATCTTTTACCCTTATTCTCTCTCCTGGAGAATTTCCTGAAGATCCGTTCCGAAATCAGTCTGAATCGGCGACTCGTAAAAGAGTGCCCGATTCCTAATTTGCTATCCTGAAGATCCGTTCCGAAATTAGTCTGACTCGGCGACTCGTAAAGGGTGCCCGATCACTGATTTGTTAACCTGAGGATCAATTCCGAAATTAGCCTGAATCGGCGGATCGTAAAGGGAGCCCGTTTCCTGATTTACCAACCTAAAGATCCGCTTCGAAACCAGTCCGAATCGGCGACTTGTAGAGGGTGCCCGATTCCTGCTTTGTGTTACCAAACAAACAAAAAGACCGCGTGATGTAATTCACCCCGCAATAAGCACAACAAATATTGCGAATTGCAAAGCTCGTACGCGGTTTAGATTACTGCGGCCGTTTAAACACCTATTAATCACTAAAACTGCAAGCAATCACCTACCTGAAGGTCCACTGAAACGTAGAAGGCCATCAGCACGCGCAGGAGCGCTCAGTTCCCCTGTAATCAACAACGCCAAACAAAATTTCTTCACAAACAGCCCGAGGTCAATCGCCCGAAGACAGCTGATTCACGCCGGAAAAAAACACGGCCGAATTCCACTTACGCCACAAATTCGCGGCCACGCAGCAATCTCCCGTGAGGCCCGAAGGCGTTTTTTTTCCGGGCTCCAGGTATAGTAAACACATGAAATAACTTAATTGCTTCCGTAATTCTGTCCCCGGTAAACGACAAGATAAAACTGGGACTTCGAGGTTAAGCGCCGGGTCATTAGAACTACCGTTTAGGCCGATTGTCTTCTGGAGAGGTGCATTCCAAAAAGCAGTCGGGGAAGTCGTTCAACGAGCCGGATCAGTTCGCAATACACCGGTGCAAAAAAGGTTGCCGCGGCTTCCAGACCGAACGAAGTGCGACGATCCAAGCAAAATTATTACTTTGTATAATGTACATTCGAGTAAATTTTACGTTTGTAACTATAGCTAAATAAAATAAAGCTTACTTACTTACTTAATCGGTATCCTCTTCTACCGGTATTTCCAGTGTCGAGGAATGAATGTTTATGAACCTTTCACTAGGTTTCGCCACTTTTTTCTGTCCTTTGCTGTACTTAAGGCCCCTTTCTAGTTGGTCCCATTTGCCTGGATAATTTTACCAATGTCTTTTTTCCATGTAATTGGTGGCCTGCCTTTTACTCTGCTCCCTACAATCCTCATATTTAAAACTATTTGTGGCTGTCTTTCCGGCTTCATTCTTATTATTTATTTATTTATTTATTTATTTATTTCGCACTCAGCCAACAGCCGTTAGGCCAATTATAGGCGTCGCTGTGCAGTTATGAGAACTTCCAACCCCACTAACGACTGTCATGATGTTGTATGACCGCCGGGACCAACTTTTTTCCGTGATAGCCGTACCACGAGGCGCCGAGAGATGCAGCCGTGGAACTCCCATCCAAGTTCTGACCAAAGACAGCGTTGCTTAACTCTGCTGATCGAACGTGGACGCTTGTTCAAGCTACACCACTCGGGACCCAAATTATTGTCCATTATGTGTCCTAATAAACGCAATTGATGTTCTTCGCGCACTTTGTTTACTTCTTTAACTTGCAGTCGCTGCCTTATTATGTCATTTCTTATTCTGTTTCTAATCCTAAGCCCTAGTACCCTTCTTAAATATCGCATTTCCATTACTTGAAGTTTTTTCTTCTATTTTTCTGTTATGGCCCACGTTTCGCATCCATAAAGAAGTGTAGGTACGAATATTGTTTTGAAAATCGTTATCTTTGTTTTTCTGGAGACTTCTCTTTTACTAATATTTTTTTGTTCAGTTGGAATAATAACCTATTGGTCATTGTAATTCTGTTATTTAATTCTGCGTCCATCCCACCTACTTCGCTTATTATGTGTCCCAGGTATTTGAATGTGCTCACCTGTTCTACCGTTTTATCCCCCATTCGGATGTCGATTTTCCTCTGTTTCTTGCTGATCACCATCACTGTTGTTTTTTCTATGTTTATGTTCATATCATGTGCCTGTAATGCCTGGTGCCACATATCCAGATTGTGTTGGAGTGCATTTTCGTCTTGGGCTAATAAGATTAAGTCATCCGCATAGGCGATTACATTTAAAATTACTGGTCTTAAGTTCAGATATCCACAACCGTTTGGTCGAATTTCATTTTTTATTTCCCTCATAACTCTATTCATTAAAATGATGAACAGGTATGGGCTCAGAGACCCGCCCTGTCTGACTCCAACATTTGTTGTGAACTCTTCAGATGTCTGATTATTTATTCTTACCGCATGCCGAGTGTTTCTATATATTCCTTGTATGTTCTCAATAATTTTCCCATTTACGTTGTGACTTCTCAAAGCTTCCTAAATTTTGTTCCTGCTTATACTGTCGAAGGCCTTAGCAATGTCTATAAAACATATAAACAGATCTTGTCCAAATTCGATTGCGATTTCCGTAAGGCGCTTCAGTATGAATAGTGCATCGCAAGTTCCTCTGGCTGATCTGAAACCATACTGTTCCTCTTCCAGTTTATTTTCCATTATGTTCCTTAGATTTTTTTCAATTATGGTCTCGTAAATTTTGGCTGCCACATTTATCAAGGATATTCCTCGATAGTTGTTACAGTCTTTTGTGTTTCCTTTCTTATGTAGTGGTAAGATAATAGCTATCTCCCATTCTGTAGAGATACTGTTCTTTTCCCATGCTAGGTTCATAATGCGTACCAGCCAGCACACTCCACTCCTCCACATATATTTAATAAATTCTGGTGCTATTTTATCACTCCCTGGCGCTTTTCCTACTTTTAGCCTGTCTATAGTCTACGTTACCTCCTCCTTACTTATGTTGTTATCTCCGTCTTGATCGTGTAAGTCATTGTTTGTCCATACATATGACTCCTCTTCGTTTCTTAGCAGATCCTGGAAATGTTCTTTCCAGCGTCTTAATTGTTCTTTTGTTTCGGTCAGTATATTGCCATTTAAATCTTTTATTTGTGGTAACGTCGTTTCTTTTCCGTGTCTGAATGTCTTCAATACTTTGTACAGTAGCTTTTGATTTTTTTTTTTGTTTTTTCTTCCATAAATCAACCGAATTTCTCCCATGACTGAGTTTTTGCCTTTTTTATTTCATTCTTTACTTCAGTTCTTTTCCTCTTGTATTTTTCATACTCATTTCCATTTCTTATCATTAGATATTTCTTCCACAGCTTTTTGCTTTCTTGGACCAGCTCTCTTATCTTATTATTCCACCATGACGTTCGTTTTTTGTTTGCCTTTGCCCTATTTTTTCCACATACTTGTTCGGCTGCCTTCAGCAATATCTCTTCAAATTCTGTTCATTCCTCATTCAAATCATTTCCTGTAGTTTGTTGATATTTCTGCGCGAACATTTGTTCCGTTGTATCTGTAAACCTTTTCTTATATTCATCTTCTCTTAACTTGTAGCTCTTTATTTATTCATACCCTCTTATCTCTTTCTTGTCTTGCGTCCTATTGATCGCTAAATTTGCTAACAGCAAAAACTGGTCGCTACCTATTTCGGCTCCCCTATATACTCTTGTATCTCTTATTCGGTTTATATTTGTACTCCGGGTAATTACGTAATCTATTATAGATTTCTCGTTTCTGGATGGTTCATGTCTGGTAAATTTGTGTATGTCTTTATGGCAGAAAATCGTGTTAGTTATTAGCAAATTGTTTGATATGCATAAGTCCAGAAGTTTGCGTCCATTGTTATTGATCGTAGTTTCCCCATATTTTCCTATAACCATCCCAAATTTTTCTCTATCTTTTCCCACCCTTCCGTAGGCATCACCTAGTATAATTATTATGTTGCTCGTCTGGTCTACTGCATCCTGAAGTTGTTCATAAAAAACTTCGAAGTCCGCTTGTGCTGCATTCTCGTTCGGACCATAGATTACTATAAAGGTGTAGTCTTCCTTATTTATTTCTACCACCACCGACAAAACGCGCTCTGAAATTAAGCTCCAGTCTTTTATTTTGTCTTCCCATTCTCTGTGCACAATTAGAGCAACTCCGGCGCTACCGTGCTCTTTCTTATTCATCCCACTGTATATTATAATGTGATTTCCATGTACCCCTTCTAAACCTTGTCCTTTCTTTTTCGTTTCAGTTATTCCAATTATCTTGACTTTATACTTTTTCATTTATTCAATTACCTCTGCTTCCTTGTCCTTTATTGCTCTAACATTCCAAGTCCCGATTCTTATCGTTTTAACTGCCTTTCTTTTTCTCTCTACTTTTGTTGATTTACTTATATCCCTATTCATAGCCGGTTCCATAGCCAAAGTCGTCTCCCAGTTATCCTTATCTCCTTTCAATAGTTTTTTGGGTTAGTATTAGTAGGTTTATCAGTGCTAGGGCGCTGACTTGTGTCTTTCATTTTCTTCAGATCTTCCGTGTCTTGATTCCACTTCCACCAGACATTGTTTATGCAGATTTTTTGGTAACCTACCTTTACTGTTTTACTTTTTACCCTTTCCGATTTCATAATATCTCTTAATTGTTTTTGCACCCATGCCTCTTTTTAAGTTAGATCGTTGTCTTAGTCCCTTTTAGTTTGTACTTATTGTTCATTATAGTTTCTTTCCGTACCATGGTGTCTACTGTTGCTAATGATGCCACCACTTGGCCATGTTTGTTTTTAATTAGTTTTGTATCAGTTACTTTCGCTTCCACATTAATCTTATTCTTTATAAACTTGGACACTGCTTCTGCTCCTTCAATTTCACTAAAATCGCTTACTTTAATCACAATGTTCTTTTCCCTCCTTTGTTTCTCCTGCTTTTCAATCTTGTTTTCAAGTGATTTCAGTTTATCCTTAATTTCCAGGTTTTCAGTTTTTAAGGTTTTTATTTCCTCTTGATAGTTTCGTTGTTTATTTCTTATTGGCAAGTGAATCCAAGCGCTACGCCACCATGCGGTAGAATTTTGAACTGTGCCAATGAGGTCGAAATTTAAACTCGCATTGAGCTAAATAGTATAAGCTAATTATTTGTTGGGTTATTACAAAGTTACTAATGAGAGAAACGTCTTTATACTAGGGAATATTTATTCTGGCAACTTTCTCCTCTGACTCAGACCTACAACTACCCCGCTAATGACGATTTAAATTCTTTTACTTTTATTTTCGAGCGCAGCTGTAATACGTTGGTACATGCCTACATTTACCTTGCTTGTTCTTGTTTTTACTAGGTTTGTTCTTGCTGAAGTTCAGTGTCTTGTTTATATTTATTAATTTATTGTTTATATTTTTAATAACGGGATATCTTTAACGTAAAAATGGATAGTGAACGTGAGGGAGCTAGATTTTCTCCTGTACCAAATAAATCGAAACGGTTTTGTTGCGTGTATGGTTGTAAATCACTATCAAAACGCGATACAACTGTGCGGTTCCATAAGTTTCCTAAAGAAGGGGAATTTGTAAAAATTAATAATCAGAAAGCAGATCGGCGAAAGGAATGGATTCGTTTACTTAGAATGGGGAAAAAAGTTACAGAAAGTATGCATGTTTGTTCTCTGCATTTTAAAAAAGAAGATTATATTCTTCCTGGTGAGTACAATACTTATTATCGTAATGATATAAATTAAAATTTATAATACAAAATCAATAACACAAGACGTAAACGCAAAACAAGTGTTAAAGTTTTGACAGTCCTTTTAGTTTTCTAATTACTTTGTAATGTTGTAGACATAGCTGCAAAGAGAAGGCATCTGTAGAAAATTGCTGTTCCAAAATGCAATTTACCAAAATCTTCAATTGCGAATGCCGCGAAAGCAAAACCTTCAGATATGAATAGGGCAGTACGACTTCTGAATAGAATGGTTAAACAAAATGAAAATTCGGATGTCGAGATGACTGGTAAGTTAAATTTGTATTTTTTACAATTTGGTCCTCAATATTTAATTCTTACTTAACAAGTGTTTATTATTTTTCAGATGATGTAGAAGCCTCAGTTCCGGGACCATCTAATTCTAATGTATGGGTGGATGAAATCAATATTAATGACGAAAATAGTGGTTCTCTTAAACTTAATGCATCAACCCAAGTAAAAAGTGGGGACTTGCTGACATCGGTTTGTGATTTAATAAGTACAGAAAAGCAATTAAATACATTCACCGGTCTTAATTCTTTCTCTATGTTAAATAATATAGTTGAAGGAATGAAGTTGATTCGACCGGAACGCCGGCTTCAGAGACTGTCGATACGTGAGCGTGTTATTATGACTTTTATGAAATTGAAACAAAGGTCAAGTTACGCCGTTTTGGCAATTTTATTTAGGTGCGCTTCAATTACTGCGTGCAAAAAAATTATTATTAAAACTATTGATATTCTAGTGTATGTTTTAAAATCTGCAATAAAATTGCCAACAAAAGAAGAAATTTCACGAAACATGCCCAAATGTTTCGAGAAATTTTCAAACACGGTCATTATTCTTGATTGCATCGAAATACCATTGATGAAACCAAAATTGCTACGCACACGAGTAATAACGTATTCCCATTATAAACAAACATGCACGGTAAAATTTATGACGGGTGTTGCACCCGCCGGATTAATTACATTTATTAGCAAAGCTTATGGTGGACGAGTATCTGATAAGATGATTTTTGAACAGAGCGGTTTAATTGAATTGCTCAAAGAAAATGATGAAATTATGGTAGATAAAGGATTTTTAATTGACGAAATATGTTTTCAATATAATATAAAATTATGCCGTCCACCGTTTGTAAGAGGAAATAAACAATTAAGGGAAGAGGAGGCAGTGCGAAATGTAGAAATTGCTAGTGCTCGTGTACATGTTGAAAGGGCAAATCAACGGATCAAAGTGTTTGATATATTTAATAAATTTCCAACTAGTTTATTAAACAGAGTGAATGAAGTATTTTTTATTGCTTGTGCGGTAGTAAACGTCAGCACGCCTATTTTGGCACTGGATAAATTTTAATTTAAGAGAAAGCTCGAATTAACAGAAGTTTTTGCTTTTATTGTGATTTTTTTATAACAATAAGATTTTTTATTATTAGCTAAATTAGATACCCAGTCTAAGTAGTTAATAAGCAAACTACGAAATTAATATTATCTTACTTATCGTCATGTTGTATGTTTCATAAGATTAAAATAAGCTTATTTTAGTACGAATATTTATTCATAAAGTTGTAAACCTTTTTAACAGTAATCGTATAAAATATTCAGTGAAATATAGTAAGTACGTATGATCTGCTAGTACTGAAATTTAATAAAGTTCTCATTCCAAATTACAAGTAGAGCTTTTTATTATAATGTAAGGTAGTGCAAGTAAATAAAAATCAATTTAGTAAAATACATATTTAATAATAATGGTGATTGATATTTGCTATTTACATGTAGGCTACTTATGATTAAAATAAACTTTTACTGATGTGAACATTTTTTAAATAAAATTATAATATTTCGACAGTAATTAGGTAATTACCGTGAAAAAATGCAAAAAGTATTCAAACGATATCTACTACTTAAATGTAATTGTTCTACAGTTCCCATTTTGTTACTACAAGCTAAAATATTTCAATTATGTGCATAATTAAGTACTTAATAGTAGTAAGCAATTTACCAAATACTTATTTAAGTATGCTGATTATTATCACATATTACGTGTAACATGTGGTCAAAATAAACACGTTTTAATGTGGACAACATGTTGTTAATAAAATTACAATCTTTATTTACAGTAATTGTAAAAAAAGTTCTGTCGCATGAGGAAAATATTACAAAATCTGTACTACTTATATTTAAAATTGCCATACCTAGTTGTATCTGTCCATAATATGCATGGCGAGTTTTTAATTGATATACGCCATTATTTTCGAATAGAAAATTACAGTTCTTGAGCAATTCCTTAACTGTTGTTTTTCTACCTTCATACGGGCACTTGATCTCTAATAATTTTGATGGTTTTCCATCCGAAAATATTACTCCATCGGGAGAGTATCCTAGCCATGGGTTTGATTGACACACAATAAAACCAGATTCGAAAATTACAACGTTATTTGTTTCTTTATACATTGCTCTGGCTACTGGTTCATTTTCGATGCCATGTTTAACATACACATTGCTAAACCCTTTTGGATAAAAATATTTCTCACTTTTGTTTTGCCAGTCTGGATTTTTATTTGATGCATATGTAAACAAGGCATAGCAACGTGATCCAGTAATTCGAAATTGCCTTACTTGTTTCCACATGTTTTTAGATGTTTTTGTGTTTTTACAAATCTCAAACGCATTAACTTTAGATAAATCCCGTAATGTATTTTGACAGCATTCCCTCAACGCTTGATGATAATTTAGCTGCAAGTTAGCGTCCTTGGCGCAATTTAAAATTTGCATCATCATATCATTTTCGCTGTCGTCGACACTGCCTGCCAGTTTTTGTGGTTCATGCCTCCCCAATCTGATATTGAAACAAGAAATAAAAAATTGTTGAAACAAATTTAAAACTAATATTTGTACAATAATAATTAATACTTGTATCGTAAATTTAATAGATATTACAATAAGCCCCGATTTCATAATAAATTTTAAATCTAATTTTAACTAAAGTAATGTTACATTGTGCGTGATGACATATGTAGCACATGCTGCTGTGCCCATTCTAATGTCACTTTAGTTAAATGAAGCTTTAAATTTGATTATGAAATAGGCCCTAAACTACATTATTTACCTGTGTAAACGTAATGCATTTTGCCGATCGGTGTCGATATTAATATTTAATAATAAATTTTCTAATTGCCCTTCAACCTCTGCCGAAATATTAAAAATTTCTTTTTGCGGCTTAGGAAAAATTCCTGAATGCTCCATCAGTGGTTTTGGAATATACTGTTGTAAACTTTTATCTTTTGTCTGATTCCACAAACATTTGAGATCTGTCTGGGAAGTGACTTCCAGCCCAGTAATATTATTTCTAAAACACAAATAATTTTATATTAAACCACAATTTTGTTTTTTTTAACGTGTCTTACCTGTTCAGATACATTAATGTTGCTACAATGTGCTTACATCTACGACTTGCTCCAGCTTTACAGGAACACATCATATTTTCAATTTTCCATTGTTCATTTTCAAAAATCAAACATCCGTTGATTTCGTGTGGTGCTTCTTTTAACGCCGAAGTTTGTAGGCAAAGAGCAACGACACTTGTTTTAACATTTTCTTGACTTTTGCACCCACAATAAATAACATGTCCAGAATTAATTAATTGTTCCCCTTCAATATAATTTCTAGAAGAAAATGTTGCTTGTGCATAATTGCAAATATTGAGCATAGTTAATCTATCTGCCATTATCACTTACTTACACTACTTACAACCGTTTGACTGACTTCTGCGCGTGTAACGAACTTATTTATTTGTACTATTGATGACTAATACGTAACTATTAAAGTATCATTAGAACATCTTTAACTACATTCCATAAGACTTAAAATTCTCCAATAGTTGCTGTGTGTAACAAATACTTAGCTACTAGAAATAGAAACTTTGTAAATAATGCAACAATGACTTAATAGCCATTGATGTACTACTCACGGCTGGTGAAATTATTTATTTCTATCAAAACAGCTCTATTAAAGTCCCATTTAAACATCTTTAATTAAAATGCATATCATGAAGACTTACAATTTCTCAATATTAGGCCCTTAAATTATTTAAGAAAATACTAGAAATCTGTTAAATGCAGCATTGGTATATTTACGCACTACTGATTAAATTATTTATTTATGGTAAAACAGCCCTATTAAAATCCCGTTTACACATCTTTAATTAAAGTGCATACCATGAAAGCTTAAAATATCCCAATATTATGCCCCTAAAATTATTTAAACAAATACTAAAAAACATTTAAGATCAGCGTTTAAGTAGGGAAATACATAGGCTTTAAGAATCGTACCTACTTAGAGCGGCTATTTAACTAAGCTCCGCCTTCAGTTCACTTCCCAATAGCTTTTACTTCTTCTAGTAAATCTCTCAGCATTACTTTAACTTCATCCTCTTGGTTCTCCTTTCGCTTACCTGGTGATTTCGCATGCTTCTTTTTCTTAAGTGGGTCGCTCCTTTCCTCATCGTAGCTGTTTACCCACCTCTTCCTTTTCACTTCGTCCTCTGAGGATTGCTCACTTTCATATTTCTTTGGCGTTGGTAACATCGACATTCTTGGTTCAATTCAGTATCAATCTTCACACGAAGCAGTACGTTTGGTTGTCTATACTCAGGCTCGTTTTGCGTTCGCTCGAGCTTAAATTCTTATCACAGTTGAACACTTGTGTGGTAAATTCCATGTACAGCAAGGACATCAATTAAACCGCCTAAACTAACAAAATATAAATGTTTGACTCACAGTTTTTTCTTCCCTATCGCCTGCGTCACTTATCGCACCCGCGGTTATCTCTTATTTGCGTGAAAGTTCACTCGAAACTCCCGTACAACGGATTAAATTTCGGAGCTACGAATCACACGTCTGTATACCGGCGGCCGCTATCTAAAATAAAGCTATCTAAGGTAATTTTCTGGTGTTTATTTGCTGATCAGATATATATCTAAGGGAAGAAATCGCTCCGATTTGAGGTAACCTGAGATAGCAATTTTACGCCCTTAGTAAGAGGGTGAAACGTCACAGGATAATGTTATTATTCTCTAACAACCCAAAGTTTAAGATCAATTTATTGCGTTTTCCCCAACAAAGAGACTTCTAAAAAGCCCATTACACACAACAAAAGTAAACATTTCCTTACAGTATTATACCGTAAACAAAAATATTAGTGCATATTTACAACAGTAAAAGTTAAAACAAAACTGTTACATTTGCAGGAAATGTGCGGAAAATGTGGGCCTTTGGGTTAAAAACAGAAATAAACGCATTTCACCATGTTACTAAAAACCCTCCGAAATGTTTCTGTAGATACATTAGTACTACAGTTTTTGCAATTTTGTACGATTTCAATCTAAGCGTTTATATCATAAACGTCTTTAAATCCATATCCACAGGATAAAAACATGACAAGGTGTTTAACCGATGAATTCCCGTTTACGAAATGTACCATGCTTAAAAGTTGACCAGTAAATCAAACTACATTAGAAAGTAGGTCCGCTCGCGATATGTAAGGACAATTTTCGCATTTAGCGCTTTATGTCATTTTCCCGCATTTGTGGATTAGATTTCAATGCTTTCCCCGGTTCATTTACGTTTACATAAAAAATTTAGGTATTTTTCAAAACATCATTTCTTTCGTTAGCGTTTCTCGGCTCATTGAATTTAGCTTTGTCCTCGTATGCTATGACGCAAGCTGTTTTTGTCATATTTTCTCGACTCTAGAGAATCTTACAGGTGTTTCCCCGCGGCGCTTAGCAATTAACATCTTCATTTTGTTTACAGAATTGTAGCCCTAATCTAAGGTCGTAAAGAATCCCCTTTCTGCACTAAGTGAGCCGGCACTGTTTGTTACAGCCCATCGTAACGGGATTGGCGCAATCAATCCTAGAATTTCCCGATTTTGTAATATGACCAACTGGCTCTTTTTTGTAAAGAACATTTCGTGTTGTAATAATTTGACGCCCTTGTCGTAAAGTAGTTTTTATGCTGTAACACATAGTCGAAGTAATTGTACCCCGAAAAGTACGAGGACACCATTTTGGGTTGGATATCAATGATGGACTAGGGGTCTCTGAAAATGCTTATTTGGCAGAACTGCACTTCGCTTTACCTGCAGCAAATTTAAATGGGCCAGTTTGCAGTTTTTTTACTATTAATTTAAGCCAGTTCAGCGCTTGAAGTTGTTATTCATGGCTGCAATGACACATATTTTATAACTGTTATACATCACTATGAAGGTACTAAAATCTTCTTCTCACTACATTTATGGGTTTATTTATTGTCATCCGAATCCGATAAGTAAATCCTGCTGTAATTTTCGTTTTAATCTCGTATGAACTTTCCTTTCCACGATGGAATAAACGTGAGCTGCTGGACAGTCGTGAATATTAAGAAAATGGCGGTTGCATATTGTCTGAATTGCTTCTTTGATAGTAACCACTCCCGCCTCTCGGTGAATCTGATAGTTCCTAACAAACCACTATGCATTTAAAACTATTCTTAAAACTTTATTTTGAAACCCAGTTTCTTTAACTGAGTCTCACTGGCACCACCCCATACAGGGCATCCATACATTATCACAGGTCGAATAATGCAGTTGTGATCCCAACTAAGGGATTAGTGTAGTAATCTCAATCATCGCCAGATGCGGAAATGACGACAAGTCACACGCTCCAAGTGATAGGGCCTGCCGGATCGATGAGATTTGAGTGCTTTCAAATGGGGTTCTTGATTTGAAAGCCAAAATTAATAGCTCCAAGAGTGTCGATGAAAGAAATTTGCCTAGTTCTTCATGTGATATAACGGTAAATCTGCCAGGGCTGCATCGACCGGACAATAAAAAAATGAATAGCGGCAGGTCAAAGGCTTTCCATCTGCGAGTAGCGTAAAACCAGTAGGGCATTGTCGGTTTTGAAAGTTGCTTTACAGGCTGGCAACAAAACTGTGCTGTAAAAACTGTAAAACTATACAAATTCGGCGGTGGCGGGTAACTGCCCTAAAACGAGATTAGTAGTATCAAATTCAAATTTATTGCATGTAACGACAAACGTTTCATTATAAATTGCTTAATCAAGCGATATTAGTAATAGTATCAATGAATATTTGTGGTCACATTTCACTTTATGTAACTATAAAAGCACAAATATAAATTTAGAGAGGCCCTGGAACTGAATTTAAAAACTAAAAGTTAGTTCTAAATAATATCAATCAAGCGAAATTATGAAACAATATCACAGTTGTAAATTAATTCCTAAAACTACATTGTGACTATTTATTATGCAAGATATTTTATTGGCATTGCAAAATATCCATAAACAACGTCATGATTAATAGCGTCTTCACAACTAGTTATTTTGGGGTAATTGGTTGATGAAAACTCGTTCAACAAATTTACCGCTCCCTATGAAACCATGTTAGAGCCAGGCGAGATATCACTAATCATTCTCAAATTCAGACGCTCGCAGTCCAGAGCACGCGGGCGAGAGCCATCAAATTTACCCCGACTCCTCTGCCAGCAAGCAGGCTTTGGCGCCTGATGCAGTTTTGGTGCAAAATGCGCGTCCCCCTTCCGTATATCCGAAGCCGCGTGGCTTATTCGTTTATTCTTACAAGCCCCTTGGACTTCGAGCTTCTGCGAGAGGATTGTAACATAATTAAGCTCGTGGCGCTCTTTAACCCGTACCATTGTCTAATTATATTATAGTCGAGCAATCATACGCAAATTTTACTTTCCCTAAATTTGGAGCTTCGGGACAAGTTCACCTTGTGGCGTGGGACAATTTTTTGGTTAGTCTCTTCACCGCTAGAGTGCAGTGCGATAGTTGGGGTTATATCGGCGACAGTGTACTATAAACTAAATTTAATCTGACATTTCAAAGGTGGCGTTGTTGTAAACCTCAGTTTTAGAAGCCGCTAATTTAGAGATGTGTGCGGCAATTTTCTCGACAACAAACAATGTAAATAGGTACAGTCGCGGAAACATAAACCGGGACAAGTCCTGTAGCACCCTTTTTAAATATTTGAATATTGTAATTTTGCCTTTCTAATTGTTTATGAAATCCTATCTACCACATGCCAATGAACCAAAAGGAACTGGTTAATGCAATATAAGTAGCGTGAGATAACGTCCACAATGAATTCATTCAGATAATTGAACTTAGGCAAATTTTAGTGTCCCGCTTTATATTTCCGCAATAGTACATCCCGAGATATTAAAATAATCTGAAAATCAGCAAAGCATCGCAAAGCAGAAAACAATTGAAGGGCTATTAAAAGCTTGCATAAGTTTTTCCAGTAAGTTAACGTCTCGTAAACGAATTTACCGGTTTCAGGATATTAAGCCTTTGTTTACATATACAAAAGTAGGTTGGTAACTAGGTCATAACTTATCTGTAGGGTAAAGGAATATTACCCTACATGACAACCATAACCACACAGCAACCGATAAACTATTGAACAAATCACGGATGTTATGAATCATAACAGCCTCAGATGTTTTACAAGCCTCGCTCTACGAGCTCGGATTTCAAAACACCTGCGCCAGTTATGATACTCATAACATTCCTAGATTTGTTAATAGCTATTGTTTCATTGTGGACTACGACTGATGCATCGCTTGAACGTCGAATGTGAGAAAGACAGCACTTTCCCTTTGCTACTTCACTACTTGGACGCCTCGTGCGCTAAACAATTTTTTCGTGAATAAAATTTGTCTTTATTCACTTATACCGTAAATAGCTATTTTCCATTATTACTTCATAATTATAGCTTTATTGACATGTTTTTGGGTAGTAAAATCTACCAAGGCCAAAGAAAATCAACCACAAATTTGACATTTTACTTCATTTTTGTTAAGTTTGCTAAATCAATGTAGGAATTCGATAATTGGCATGCAAATAAATTTTAGAAACACAATCTGGAACTAGTTTCATTTGATGGGGGTGATTCTGTAACTTTTTAAATTACTGTGCTTATTTTCTACGGTGGTTGTTGCTAGCTAAGCTTTGTTCTAATTGGCCAATATATAGCAACAACCATCGTGAAAAATAATCACGGTGATTAAAAAAGTTACAGAATCAGGGGGATTAAACATTAAACATCATCAAGCTGAAATTTTTACTATTCTGTACCTTAGAGCTAAACTATGGCAAGTTTTGAAAAATGAGGTAAATATGTCAAAGCCTTTGCGTTCACATCCGGAATAGATTGACATAGTTACCTCATTTTTCGAAATTTTGGACTTGCCATAGTTTGGCTCTGAGGTACAGAATTAGAAAGTGTTATCAGAACAACGTACTTCAGCAATCTAAGGTATGTACGTTGTTCTGATAACATTTCTTATTATAAAAATTTCACCCTAATGATGTTTAATGTTAATTAAATGAAAATAGTCGCAGATTGTGTTTCTAATTATTTTTGCTTGGATATGCCAATTATCGAGTTCCAACATTGTATCTGAAAGACAAAATCAGTTAAAGTTTTTGGTAAATCAGTAAAATGAAAGATAGCATTGCATAGCTGTCGGCAGTAATGTTAAAAATCACGAGAAAAAAGTGCTGCTCCATTTTCTTTTGCCGCAACTGTACTTAACACTTTGTCTCATTAGAAATTACTGATCAATAATTACGATTATTATGTATGAATGGTAGTGGTATTATGAAAAAATAAAATACAGGTAACATAATTTATTCGTATAATTAAATTTATATAACACTATGTCATGAATAGTCTTGTATTTAAATACGAGTAATACATCAATTAAATATTATATTCAACTGACGTAAATATTAATTATAATTCCTGAAACTTGACATAACAGAAAGGTTATTTATTTTGTACAATCTTTAGTTTGCTGGTGTTGGCTGAAGCTTTTGTACTTTTTTGGGTTACAAGAGAACCGTCTCTAAATAATTTTACTCTGATTAATGTATCTATGATAAAATTTCTGTGTGCAATGCAATCCTCAGTTTTGAACCATAATGGAATAATTTTGTGAATTCCTGAGACAATTTTCTTTTTCAGCAAACTAGCAACTTTTCGATTACTTCTGAACTGTGGAAAGTACTGTGTCCATATTTTAAATGCCAACGAACAGACATCTTTCAGTAGAACACTTGGACTTTTCAAACCAGTAGTTACTTTACCTTCAGTGCCGTAAGTTCGATTTAAAATTAGTAATTGGTCTTTGTCCGTTAAAGTTGTGTCACTTTCTAAATCCTGTCGACACTGTGCACAATTAAAGTGTTCCAAATTGCGTTTTAGTAAATACCCACTAAAATATACTTCGGCACAGTCTTTTAAAGTAACACTCTTGCTGCTTTCTGATCCTATGTCTTCGTCGTTAATGTCCGAATTATCAGAGGTAACTTCAACCTCTTCTGGATCAGATTCCACGCAAAGTTTATTTTCGTCTAAAATATTTGTAAGAAGATCATCATCATCAGCTTCGCAATTAGAGGTAGTTGGTGGTTTCGTAATGTTCATCAGAGTATTAATTTTAAACGTATACCTGAAGGTCTCCACAGTAGGATTTTTGTTGTATCCTCCTCTTTGTCGGAACACCGAAAATAAATTTTCCAACACATCTTGATTAAGTCTTGCTGTTAATAAATATTTGAAATTATATTGTTCCAAACTGTCTTTCAAAAGCATCTTTACAGCGTTGATACTGAGTACTACACCATCGAAACAAGGCGGTCTGGAAACAGCACCTTTTTTGTTGTCAATTTTTACTATTTTCTTCATCAAGTCTAATGCTTCATCTAAAATTTCAATCCCCTTATTGTTTTCTTCAGACAAAGCACAGTTATAAGGATTCCTTGAATAACGTTGACGACTATTTAGTACATCAAATAAGTCGTTCATAAAACGGATAAAATTGGCAGTGTCTGTACAACTAGTTCTTTTAATTTGTCCTAAGTCGGCACAAGTTTTCACCGCTGCAAATACACTGTTACTAAATATTTGCGCAGCTAATTTCACAGACATTTTTTGGAATGCATTTGGCCAGATATGTGCATTTGTAATCTTCCTCATACCTTTTCCGGAAGAACTTGCCCTGTCAATTATGTACGCGTCAACAATATTTTGATAATCGATAACCTTATCACCAATACGAAATTTTCCGGTTAGAAGATTGTTTCGGATACTTTTCGTTAAGTGGGGAACATCGAAAATGGCATAGTACTTTTTGCCTTTAATGAAAAAGTACGGTTTTTCAGGTGTCACATCAAGATCTCTATAGAGTTTTTGATTTGTTGTTGACTGGTCACATACTATTGCATGAGGGTAAAGACCAGAATCAGTTAAATAATTGATAGTTTTTTCAACAATTTTTTTGAGAACATCAGCTTTCACACCTGTAGCAGATACAAAATATGCGATTGGTATCTTCCATTGACTCTGCAACCCTCTAACGAGGATTACTAATGCTTGTTTGGCAGGCACTGCTCTTCGCCCATACTATCCTAAATCTTCGTAACCTTCGATAAAATCTTCGTGTTTGTTGTATTCTAAATGTTGTTTTAATGACATTTCATCAAAACATATGACACAATGTTTTTCTTTTTCTTCCATGCTGTCGACTTTCAACTTGATATGTCGAAAAAGTTTATGGTTAAATCCGGGAAAAAAATTGTATCCTCTGATCCAAAGTCGCACTGCTGAAATTGATGGTAGTATCACACCCATTTTACTCAGAAATTTGTAGTATCCTGCACTTTTATAATATAACCGAATTGCTAACTTTTTTCCGCAACGCTCCAAGCTGTTTTTTTTTCGGTGTATTACTTGCATTCTAGTTAACACTTTTGCGGAAGATGACAAATGTTCCGGTAATGTGAAAAAGTTGTGTTTGTTCTGTTTGAATTGATATCCTTTTTTTTGAAGTTGTTTAATATATACAGATTTACTTTTCATCTGCTTTTTGATTTCTGAGAGTTTCAATTTTAATTTCTTTTTTCTAGGTGTGTCATCTTCTTCTTGCGGGCATTTTCGTTTCCTTTCTTGTATTTCACTTGAAGAAGGTGCTTCTGGAAGGTCAATTATTTGCGATAAAAAACTTGAACCACTTTTCGTTGTTGGTGAAACTTGTGTCAATTTAACACTGCTTGTTGGTGATTCTCCAAACTGAAGTTTTCTTCTCGCCAGGGTTTTACTTTTGTCTGGAGAAAAAGAAGCAGAACTTTGTGTAATACTAATTTTCCCACTTGGCGAACTTATTTCACTTGAAACTTGCCGGGAGTAAGTTGAAGACGGTTTGATTGAGGTTCCTTGATCAGAATACTTCATAGGTAGTGCATTTTTCTTCAAATTTTTATTAAGGAACTGATCAAAAGAAAAGTGGTCTTGACAGATGAATTTCTTTTTTAACTCTGCATCAGATAAAGTCGCCAATTGCGCAACTCCTGAAACAATTTGAACAATAATCAGTAGTAATATAAAATTATAGATTAATTTTCAGAATTACAGCGATTAATTCATTCGCAATTTTTCGACCAATCAAAATGCATCATTTTTCAATTTTAGACCAATCACAGAGCATTTTCTTGAATAACAAGCTACTAGCATTTATTTGACTGCGTCAAAATCTAAATGATTTTGAACTTACCACACCAAAAACTGAATGTTCAAATCTGCTTTATTCACGAATTAATCTGTTGTATGTCATTCGACCTCAGGATCTAATCATAATAAATTTTCAGGGTTTTGTACTCAAACGCGCTGCTGTCCAAAAAAACCACTCGCGCGACTGGACGCTGTTCCTAAAAATCCTCCAGCACGCTGTCGGATTTTTAAAACGGCAACTGCGTCCAGCTGCCCTCGTGATTTTTGCTAAGCAACGCGTTTTTGTATCAACCTTTCAAATCCAAAACCAAATCCAACTGGTAATAACTTGAGCATCAAGCCCATTAGAAAAATTCACTCATGCTAAAGCATTCGTGAATTTTTCGTGATCTTGATTCTCATGTTATTACCGTGATAATCAACCAAAACCTACAATCAATACACAAGATAGTTGGAGGCCCTTATTTTGAAGAAATTACAATTGATAAATTTATGACGTCACTTTTTTTTAATGAAAGACTTGATAATTTACTTACCGGTATTAATAATCCATTGTTCTAGTAATTTTTTATTGCGTACTGGAAAACTAAATCTTCTCAACCCAGGATGCAGCTTGGGAGATTTTCCGCACAAATAATACACACACTTGTTCCCAGCCATTTGACACTTCAAAAATCGGTACGAATGTTTGGAATAGTATTGTAGCAAGCCTTAGAGGGAGTTGTACCAAGACGGTTTAAAACAATTGTTTCAACAATTAGGTATATCCATAGCAGTTAATCTCGATTCAAAGTTAAACCGTGGTGGTACAACTCGCCCTGTACAATCGTGGATTAACTGTAATCCAAGGTTAATTACTATGGATGCAATTGTTGGGATGTTGGGACAATAATTGTACCCATGTAATTAACCTTGGATTACAGTTAATCCACGATTGTACAACTCGCCCTTAGGGCCGATTTCATAATCAAATTTAAAGGTTCATTAAAATTTAAAATAGAAATAATACACTCCGCCAAAAAATTAACGCACACCTGAAATGTCTTGCTTTTGTTGGAATATCTTTTTGTGACACTTTTTGTAATTTTTTATAGCTTTAGATTGTTCTTGAATAGCAATTTGCAAAAAACAGCAAAAACACTAAAATCAGCTACCAAATTTAAAAAAACAAAATTTTAATGAAAATAACACTTAAAAAGAAAACCAGTTCAACAAATTTTGTTTGATATATTCAATTCAATACTTTTATAATAAATTATTGTATATTCTTAACTAGAGAGTCTACGGGGATTGATAATATAAATAAAACTACAAGCATAAAGTGCAAATTCTGAAAAGTTATAAAACTGTTGCGTTCATTTTTTGCCGCAGTGTATTTATTAAAAAGAATAATACGAGTACATGTCTCGACGAAGGATTTCTGGAGACTGCCCATCGCGATCGCTCCATCGGTACCTCCTAACGAGGACTTATTTAATGTTTTGTCTATGTTTTGTCTCCAGATAGAATTACAGCAACGCAAGCACAATATTGGTGCGACGGTTGATTTTGGCCTTCGTATATATTGTGCTCTCGTTGCAAATCTCGAACAAAATCCATGTACCTTTCCATCGCCACAAAATCATTTTGAGGGGACGTCCCGCGACCGGCGTGACACCCGACTATAACATCAGTGTAAATTTCATTTGTTTTAATAAACAGTTGTCACTAACAAAAAATTCTAAATTATGTTGGAACGTTTGAGCGTTATTTATTAAAAGAAATTAGCTGTATGTAGTTTCTCCCTATCGTCATAATAATTACTATTATGAACAATTCTCATAGTCTCGTAGAATGTTTTGTTTTTCCTCTTGCTTTTCCTCTTCATAGAATTAATAGAAAAACATCTAATTTTAATAATATAAAAAATAATAACATAATTTGAGTACATAATATAATAACGGTACATGGCAAAATTAATAAGTGGAAATTTTTCGTGTTGATTGTAAAGAAGTTCGTCAACTTTGCGCCGCGCCCATCTTTTCCGGCTTCTACTTTTTTATTATAGCCTGGGCAGATTACATATTTATCAGCGCCCAATAATTAAAGTTTGCTTGCGCTATTCATCGCTTGAAACCGACACCTTCCGGTACCAGAGGAAAAGGACAGAACGTCGTGTTAACCCTTTTCAGACGGGAAAGTAAAATTTGCGTATGATTGCTCGACTATAATATAATTAGACAATGCCCGTACAATCTTTGAGTTACACCCTATTTGTGGCCACGCTTACCCCTAAGTTTGCCACCCTAGAAGGACCCCGCCCAATGTCACTGAGCGTTATAGCCTGGTTTAGCTTGTTTTTGAGTAATGCGTGATTTAGGGCAAGAAATGCAGTTTCCCGAATGTGGCGTGTGCCATCGGCACCCTCTCGTTAATAGATGTCAACAAATCAATTTAATATTGTAACAACCAGTGCCACAAGCGCTACTTATGTACTTTTCAACAGCGTCACCAATGGACTAAGGGGAGTCCGAATATGAAAAATGGGTACGTCCCTACCAATAACTATCTACTACTACACTGCGTTATAAATAGGGAAGGAGTACGAATACTAATACACAAAGAATTTTCAAATATCTGATTGACAATTCTAACGATTTAAGGAAATAATCAATTAAGAATAATGTCCAGTCATACTACAGATCTGTTTGAGAGAAGAAGAACACACCAGATATTTACAGAGCTCAAATCCAAACAGACAAATTATGCATACACTAAGCTATTGAAAATATGTATGCAACACGTGCAAAAGCAAGAACACTTGATGTGTTGTTTAATTCGCTCTTTCGGAATCGTTGAGCAATTTTCACGTCCCGTGGAAAAATTTTTTTTCGACGACTGACATTGAGAGTAGATTTTTATCACTGTCATTTGACAACAGGAAGTTGACATTGCCGCTGAGCCTGCGTTTCCATCACTTTGCCGCTCGCCGAGCGTTTTGGGTTTCCGGGTGAACAAAATAGGTAGCCACGTCCGAATGTTTCCTTGACAATGCCCGTCATTTGTCGAAATAATCGCGTCACATGTCTAATAGACTGCGCGAGTAATGTTAACTGGATTGTAAATTAATATTTGCAATAAAATTAAATATGATATTTTTAATTCATAATATGCTCAGTCGTCGAAATAACAGTATGTATATTTCGAGCTAAAAGTGCGCTTGCCGCGTTTGCATGATTGCTGGTTTCGGCTTTGCCTCAACTAGCAATATTCATGCGCAAGCGGCAAGAATGCACTCTCACCTCTTAACAAACAATATACTATTTTCGTACTCTAGCATTGAAAGAGCTGATTTGCGGTACTACTTTGCCGTACAAATTCCGCAACGTGTAACTTTCTAATTAATAAATTTTACAGCAAATTCAGATGGGAATATAAATTTATTATTCAGTTTTGTATGCTAGTGTACGAACAAATATTATATTCAACTCATATGAAAGTGATTTTTAAATACTCATCTCAAAATTCCTTACTCGGCCTAACGGTCTCTTTCCAAAATATCTCATTCGTACTGAAAAGCTTCACTTTCTATACTGGTAACGTAAATAACAATTTTGACTTGCTGTACAAATAACTATTATACGAGTATCTAAAATGCCTATTTTTTCTAGCGTGACCAAGGTTAAAGCATGAGCCGAAGGCAAAAAAGAAGCTTTAGATCCAAGCTTTATACATAATTTTTCTGGACGACCACATACTTATTTATGTTAAAAGACATGGTGTAAAGAATACAAGGTGAAACATTCCCGGAGTTGCGCAAGGAAGATGTTAACCAATCCCCAATTATGGTGTAACCATGGCCGCAATCGTATATTGTTGCTGGCACTGTCAGTCAATATCAAATTCAAGGTTAGCAGGTTAGGTTTTTCATTAGTCGGACACAAACTGAAGCAAAACCTAATCTCGAATTTGACATAGACCGCGTCTTCAACAATATACTTCAGTACTATCATTCGTTTCTTTTGTAGGCCCATTTCTTATTGGTTGAATTTGAGGCTCCGCCCCCAATGCATCCATTCTGCGGAACGTTACACCTTGTATCCTATGCACCATGCTAAAAGAAATAAAAAACGTCACCGCCATTTCTAACTGAAAAAAATTATGTGAGGTATGCCTTCATTGTTTTAAATTGACTATTCAACTCACTTGTCATGTATCAAAGACTGCCCAATAAAAATACAAGGTTTGACGTCTTTGAGACCACAAAAATGAACTATATTGATAATTTTCACTAGTGAAAATAATCGACAATTTTCACTAGGGGTATTGTGAATATTTTAAATAAATGTGATTTTTATTAGAAAAAGTCAATATTAGTGTTCTGTTACTATAGAAATTGCGTAATTTGTTGCTAGATTTACTGAAAACTGATTTGAAAAAATAGTTTGGTTCATTGAATAATCCCTCGAATGCCATTCTTAGTCAAAGTTAAGTAGACTATTCCACTCACTTGTCATCTATCAAAAACTGACCAATAAAAAGATTTGACGTCTTTGAGCCAATAAAAATGAACTAAGTATATTGACAATTTTCACTAGTAAAAATAATCGACAATTTTCACTAGTGGTATAGTGAATATTTTAAACAAATTTGATTTTTATTAGAAAAGTCAGTATTAGTGTTTTGTTACTATAGAAATTGCGTAGTTTCGTGCTAGATTTACTGAAAACTAATTTGAAAAAGTAGTTTGGTTCATTGAATAGTTCCTCGAATGCCATTCTTAGTCAAAGTTAAGTAGAATATTTTTGCGTTGGTATCACTACTCATGTCCATTGCGCTTAGGATTAGAACTCGTGCTAACGCACTCGTCCTAATCGTACCAAAGTGCAATGGACATTCGTGATACCACATCAAAAATATTCGACATAACTTTGACTACTCATGGTAATATAAGTGAATATTTTTTGCGGTGGTATCACTCATGTCCATTGCGCTTGAGATTAGGACTCGTGCTAGCGCACTCGCCCTAATCCAATCTAAGCGCAATGGACATTCGTGATACCACAGCAAAAATATTCGACATAATTTTGACTACTCATGGTATTATAAGTGACAATTTTTTGCTCTTCCTCTGACATTTATTTAACGTCCTGTAAAAATTCAAATGTACACAAACTCTGATGTGTATTTTGGTTGTTTGTCAAAATAATGCATACTTCGTCGAAACTACTCTATAGCCTGCAACTTCAACTAAATTAAATCTAATTACACGATCTACTCAATTTGAAGAGACGGAGTATGATCACTTCCTCTTTTCAAATCGAGTTGGTCATCAAGTGTGATATAAGAAATGTCAAATTTGACGTCAACAGATTTTTATTTACATTAATTATTGTTCTTAACTCAAAATTTCGAAATATATTTTAAATTTTTTATAAATTAGAAATTGTTTGTTGTAAATTGTAAAATTACATTTATTATAGTGTATATTATAACTTTGTGAAGTTCCCACCATTTGATATGACTTTTACTTCCTTTTACGATAAAGTAAGTATTGGATTCACCCCAAAAATTCGAAATTGAGTTTTCAACAGATCTTCACGTTTTCACGTCCCTTGAACCCAATAAACATGTTTTTGTTCATTGGTCTGCCTGTGTGTCTGTCTGTCTGTTTGTGTATCTGTGAACAGAATATCTCAAAAACGAAAAGAGATATGGTGCAGGAACTTCATATATAAGCTTTGTGTACTATTTAGATCCGACAGCAATCTGTTCAAGAAATCGCATAACCGGAAGTATAGTGTTGACTCTTGTCATTTTTCAGTTTTTTTCGATTATTTCCAAAACTGCTCTAACGATTTTTTTCAAACTTGACATTTTTATTAAATTTTTAATGTGTATTGATGTGAGATAGGTGATTTTCCTACTCCTACCTCTAAAATGGGTTTCTTTTGTTTTTTTTTTCCTATTTCTTTTATTAACTCTTATGTTAAATAGAACACACCGATATATTATTACATTTTTGAATTCAGCTTAAAATTTTAGAGAAATTTTATCTCCTCCAACTAATGTTCTATTTTGTACGGTTTTTGTAGAATTTCTAATCTTTGAAGATTTTTGACAAATGCTTAAAGATTAAAAATCATATTTTTGCCTAATTATAAGATCACTGTTAAAGGAAGCTTTGTGCGTGCATCACACCAGATTTTCATAGTGAGGTTGAAGCGAGCAGGCGAATTTATTAGGAGCACGGTTATGAATCACTTATTTTCTCATTTTTTCAACCGTCTAATTTCAAATAAGGCTTAATCGAATGAGCGCTACTGTGATCCGTGATATTTATAAGCTGCTAGTCACCCATACCTGCCATCGCTAATTTGGAAACAGCAGTAGTTGATCTCGTAGAATGGCTTGCCACAATTTTGTGCTGCCTGTTTAAGCCATTTGGAATTTTATTTTCTCCCGCAGGAAAATTCTTGTACCATGCTGCAGTACTTCTATCAGTCCTGGAATGATTAACAGACAGAAAAATTCTAGTAGCTTTAATATTTGGCGTTCGTTTGGCTTATCAACTTTCTCTACAATCTAAAACAATGAAACAAATAATTTTTTATTATACCTGCATCAAAATCGCCTTTTAAAGCACGCCTGAGCGTGCGAAAATAGGCGATTAAAGCTCGCCGAGCTTTAAAGGTTGTCAAGGAAACGACTCAATGCAACAACGGACGTGAAAGCGACAAAAACGTAAACAATTCTCGTAACTATAGTAGCAATATTATTATGCTCTCTCGATTTATCACGACAAAAATTATTTTTAAGTTTTTAGTGAGTAATTTATTTCCAGTATTGGAGGTATAATAAAAAATAGCGTAAAGTATTTGTGGATAACTGGTCTTTAAAACACTTGCTCTATTTCGAGCACTCCGGCTACGCCGTCGCGCTCGAAAACTCGCGCGTGTTTTAAAGACCTTGTTATCCACTCATACTTTAATATACTATTAACTAGTCATTAGAAATATACACCTTTCGGGTCACATATCCTGATTCTTACTGTTCGCAATTAACCATTTACTCTCCGTTAATTTACTGCAGCCACCTTGAGTTGTCTTGGAGAATAGTGGGTTGTATTCTATTTTATTTGTATCCACGCTACAATTATCAGTTTCTTCTTTGAAATAAAAGATATGACAACGTACAGCTTTGGATCCACGCCAAGCCAGTACATAACTAGCAATAAAAAACTTCTGAAGGCCAGTTGGAGTATCTTTATTACGGGTATTAATAATACTTTTTCTATTTTGCTATTAGAGTAACTCCATTCTAGCACCCAAATGACGTAATTTGAGTGTTAGAATAAGTCGGGATGAAATGACGTCATTTGGGTGCTAGAATAAAGTTATTCTAAACGCAAAATAGAAAATATTTTAATTTTTTATTCATAAAATGGTATAAAGCGGCAAAATAGAAAAATATAGTATAAGAAATCCGTTGCAGACGGTCCTTCAAGCACTCATTTGTTCCTCAACTCGCCGCTATGCGGTTCGTTTCGGAATTTCAAATTCGTGCTTGAATAGATGCCGTTTGCAACTTGTATTTTAATATACTATTATCTACTTTGCGTTCGTACTGAGGCTATTACGATACGCGTTTGCGTATCGTAATAGACACAAAGCGATGCTATAATAAAAATACTAAAAATTCTCATTTTTTTGCTTAAAAAAGTGACAAAGTAGATAAAATACTGTATGATACCTCGTTTATAAGGCATTTTGTAGCACTTACTCCTTTAGGGCACTCCTCGCTTCGCTCGTCGTACCCTAAATCCGTGCGTGCTACAAAATGCTTCTTATAAAACTCGTATCATAATATACTATTATATTCGCATTCCGTTAATACCGCTGCACTTTGCTTTCGTTTTTCTGGAAGATCCTGCAGCTCCTTGCCTTTTGCGTCGTATGCTTTCTTAGCTGTTTTGAAAGCTTTGTCGTTGAAAGGATTAACCCTAATCTGGTATTTTTGATAAAACATTTCACTGACCAATTTCGCCATTACCTTCCATAACTGTTTTAGTACCATTACCTTATAATCAGAACCAGCCTTCGGTTTCATATTAAAAGCCTCTTTTAACCCTTTAACGCTTTCTGGTATGACTGTTATACGACTGTGCATAATTGTCAATAATACGTTTTCTAAAACTTAATACTGCTCTGAAACGTCTTGTTTTCGTTCTACAGACATTGCAGTTCTTTTGTCTAATTTTATATTTTCTAAAATTATTGTAGTTATAAAACTACCCGAATAAACCTTGGTGTAAATGTGTAGCTGGTATAACAGTATTACCAGCGTGCATTCCGCGTCACGACTTTGAAGTGTGTAAGCGAATTGATGAGGTTTTAATGTTTATCACTATTTAGTGTAATATGTAAGGATTGTAATATTGATAAGTAGAAGAAATTATTTTGTCCTGATTTTGAAAAAGAAATAAATTTTTGGAAACTTTTTATTTATGTCGCAAAAGTAGTCTATATTTATATCCAACTTTTTAGTAACAACGTACCTTTTATACAATTTATTTTTGTGTTTCGAGTATTTATAAACATATCTACTGAAGATGTAATCGAATTGGTTTTGCTATTTATTATGTTGCGCTAGGAAAGTATTTACGTTCAAACCAATCTTGGTCGCATTTTAGCTGATTTTTGGGGGCAGGTAGCGGCAACTCGGATTGTTTACGATGGGGTAGTCATAACTTTTCAACAGAACGTTAGCGTTCCAGTTGCAAGTGTTTATATATTCAGTTCAAATTTCAAAAACCATTTAACTTTACCCATTCGAGTAACTTATGTTATTTGCAACCTCTTGAAAAGTGTATGTTATTTCTGTTTAAAGAAAGTTTTTTTGTAAGTGATCACATAGTCGCTACTAACTATACTACTAAAAAATATGACAATGCAATTGAATTCATTGTTAGAAATTTTACTAGAACTATTTAAAAAAATAAATTTTTATTTATAGGAAGTTTTCATGCTTTTTACAAAAATACATATTTTGTCTCCGATTGAACAAAAAAAACCTCTCAGTCGTGTTTCCAAGCCGAAAAATTCATGATTTCGGTATGTTTATGTAGTTGTTAGATAACAAGAACTAACAGTACGCAAATGTATTCGTTGTTAAGACGAAAGAAATAACAGTAGAAAATAATATATTTTACAAGAGATCAAAGTACCGTTTTTTCGTGAATTGAAAAGGTTTATTTCACGAACAAAAAAAAAGTATTTAATCGAGAGTAGAAGATGCTATACGTTATTCAGTAATTTAGTAAGCATGAAGCAATAAACATTCACAACATATTTTGTCCTGAATGCTCACTGGTAGAACGGTTTACCAGTATCTTTTGAAAAACTGAAAATAGTTTTTTGATAAAAACATTGTTTTTTGGTTTGCTGGCATTTCAAAGAATGCATATCAATTAAAATTTCGATTTTTTTCTGTAAACTAATTTTGTCCGTTAAAGGGTTGAAATATGATTTAATTCTTCTGCCGTAGTTAACTCATTTAATACATATTTTCTTTCATCGCAACAATGTGTAAATTGGTTCCACACAGATTGATGTGACTTCACTGTATTCACAGGTGTAATTTCTTGCAATAGCTTCGTCAATTTGAGAAGCACCGTGATCTCCAAATCTTTTGATGAACTTATATTCTTAATAAGAACACAACAACTTTTGTACACACATGTGTTTACTAAAGTTTTATTATTTGTTTATACACAATCTTACATAGCGACGCTATACCAACGACATACTTCACAACTTCATTTAAATTAAATATAATTAATGAGATCCTCGATTGCGCTGTTAAACTAACTAAACCTAGTCAAGAAGGGCGTGATATAATTTATTAATTACTAAGAAACGTCAATGTTGTTCGTTGAATAGTCCTTGAAATACCATTGTAGCCCACGAATTGTATGCTGTCGTACTCCACCAATTTATATCAAAGCCATAAACACTCATATACTTTGAAAAAAAAATTCGGCATTTCGTCGACCGCTCGCGGTATTGTATATGAAAATTAACTAAATTTTAGGGATAGCTTTGACAGAAGTGTGAAATAAAGTTTAAATTCCACAGTATGCAGTAACAACACACTTTTGGCGGATGGAAAGTGCCAAATAGTAGCCTCTTCTAGCCCTGTAGTCTAGGTCTAGGTAGTTTAAAATTTTTAAACTTGCTTCCCGATAATCGGCATAAGCACAGTTGTTAGTGTTCGTGAGTTATTTGAAAAAAGTCTGTGAGACTTGGCGCGACCGTTTACGTTTTGAATTTTTTTGTCTTCTTGATTATTTTTACATTGAATGTAGCTGCAATGACCTCACAAATAATTTATGTTGCAATATACATCGACGTTAGTATACCAAGACGTCAATATTGTTATAATACATGATGCCGTATAATTAAAAGATCAATTGACTTACCTTAAGGAAAATTGATCGGAATTATATGAGTATTGCCGTTCGAAGAATTACAATTAATAACTTGTAGTAGTAGCAATTTTTTGTGAGCTGCCAGTGCACGAATTTTCAAAGCAAATCACTTCGTTGGTTCCGTCCCCACCTCGGACGCTGCTTCGCTCTTCGTCCCAATTCATTGCAATTTTGTTGGGTAAGATCTAGATCGGATAGGGCAGGGTTAAGGGAGGGATTGTAATTCTTCGAACGGCAATACTCATATAATTCCGATCAATTTTCCTTAAGGTAAGTCAATTGATCTTTTAATTATATTTCGTATTGCCGTTCTCGAATTACAATTAATAACTTGTAGATGTTTAAAGTAAAACGGTCTAGATCTGCTAGGAAAGGTTTTATTTCTCAAAAAAAAAACATTCAAAAAGCAAGAATACAAAAAGGTTAACAAATGTATAGTCCCTTTTTTTATTTTTCGGAGTGGATCAACACTCCCTTAGCAAATAAAGTAGAGTCAGGGCACAAAGGGCGATTATAAAATCTATTAAACATCTGACTTTTGGGAGTCCATCCAGCAGCCCTTCTAATTGTTTCTATGGATATCCCAGCCCGATAAGCTGCAGAAGTAGCCGCGTGTCGCGTGCTATAACTAGAAAAATGAGAAATGTCTACACCGCTCTCTGCAAGCGCCATTTTAATCCGTTTGCTAATGCGTTGCGAGGTTGCTGGATGAATAGGCTTTTTGTAAGTAAGTATCAAGTAATCAGTCCTTTCAGGTCTACTAGGCTGAGTTCGTTGTTGGTAGACATCCATCACTGACGCTAGGCATAGTTTTGGATTTTCCCGGAAAAATGGGATAATCAAAAGTGGTTGAAAAGTTTGAGGACTAGAGGCCTTTAGCACATCTGAGATTTTGATTTCTAATCTATCATCAAAGCTAGCAATATTGGAGACACGTATTTTTGACAACGTTTGCATTCGATGTCCTGTGATTAAAGCTAGCAAGGTAACAAGTTTAATTGTTAATTTTGAAATTGGAACTTCCATTAAAGGATGAATAGTCGATAAATAGTTAAGAACACAAGAAGGATCCCATGTTGTTTGGTACTTAGGTTTAGGGGGATTCTGTTTATAAATTCCTTTCAAAAGGCGTTTCAAAAATGCTTTATCTTTCTCTTCTACTGAAAAAACTAGTGCGAAAGCTGAGTATTGGGAATTCAAAGTTGAGTACGAGGCTCCACCATTGAACTGTTCAGTTAAAAAACAAGTTATCATGTCCAATGAGTAATTATATGGGTTTTTACATTTGTTATAACAGAATTCCCACCACTTTTTAAAGTAAATATTGTACTGTGCTAACGTGTTTGGAGCAAGTGAAGATATAACAGGCGTAAGTCCTACTGGTGGAAACCCTCTATGGATAAACGATTGCCTGACAAAACTCCAGCTTCCAGGGTAAGATGTCTCCAAAGAGGGTGTTCCTGTCTGAAGGGAGAAAAAAGAAGTGTTTTACTAGGTTGGAAAACTAAGGAATCTGTTATTAATAATTTTTTAAACATAGGATACCACGGTTGTGTGTCCCAGCGTGGTACTACCATGATTCCTTCTGCTTTTTCGCAGATGATTTTACGCAAACATTTAGTAACTAGGCAGAAAGGAGGAAAAGCATAAAAGAATTCTCCTTCCCACGAAAAAGTAAATGTATCGACTATCAAAGACTCTGGGTCAGGTTTCCAAGAAACATATCGCCTGCACTTTGTATTTAATTTAGTTGCAAAAAGATCTATGGTAGGTGTACCAAATTGGCAACATATTTGTTGGAAAGCCTTATTAGACAGTTCATATTCTGTTTCAATGTTGGTTGAACGTGACGCCCGATCAGCAAAAACATTTTCTTTAGTGTTAATATAAGAAGGAACAAGAAAAATGTTGCGAGTTTCGCACCATTTCCACAATTTCCTTGAGATTTTATTTAAGGTATCATATCGAACACTACCCATATGTTTGATGCAAGCGATAGCCGTAGTATTGTCCATTCTAAGAAGTACATAGCAGTTAGCAACATTACTTGCAAACGATTTTAGAGCATTAAATGCAGCTAACAATTCTAAAACATTTATATGTTGTGATCTTTCAGACATATGCCAGAAACCATGAGTGGATTGTCCATAACAAAACGCACCCCAACCGGTTGGCGAAGCATCTGAAAAAATTTCTCGAGCAAACTCTTTATTTGGTACAATCTCCGAGCCTTTATTGTTATATATCGACTTGTACCACCATTTCAGATCAAGTTTCATGGACGGCGAAATGTCCATGATGCTGTTATAATTTTGATTATTACGTCGTAATGCTAAGAATTTCCGTCTTTCTAGGATTTTCAAGTAAACCCAGCCATAAGGCACTGTTGGGCCTGCAGCTACTAATTTTCCGATTAGTTGGGCTACCTTCTCTATAGAAAGTTTGTCTTTAGACAATACTTTTAGAATATGTTCTAAAATAGAATTCTTTTTTCTTTCGGGAAGGCATAGTAACATATGGGTAGAGTTAAAGATGAACCCTAAGTATTTACACTGTTGAGAAGGTACCAAAGAACTTTTCTCAACATTTATGATGAATCCTAAGGATTCAAGAAACTTTTTAGTAAACTGGCATTCTGTCTGCGCCTCACCTTTTGTTTTACTAATAATAATTAGATCGTCCAAATAAGCTACACATAAAATCCCTTTTGTTCTAAGGTACTTTAAAGGTGGTTTTAAAATTTTAGTGAAAATATAAGGTGCCGTACAAAGCCCAAAAGGGAGACAATTGAACAGGTAGTAGGTATTTAGAAACCTGAACATGACGTATTTTTTGTATCTTTTGTGTATGGGGATCAAAAAATATGCATCTTTGAGGTCCAAAGTCGTAAAGAAACAATTTTTATATATTAATTGTAGTACCGTTCTATAGTCTTCCATTTTAAAGTGAGGAGGATTTAGAAAACGGTTTAAACTTTTTAAATTCAAAATAAATCGAAAAGAACCATCAGGCTTTGGTACAAGAAAAAAGGGGGACAGAAACTGATTCAATTGTGAGCTAGTTTCTGAAATTGCCCCAATATTAATAAGTTTAGATAAACTTTCTTTTAAATGTGTTAAATTAAATTGGTTTAAGTTTGTTTTGGGTGCATGTAATTGCACTGGCTTTTTTACAAAAGGTAGTTTGTACCCTGAAAGCCATTCTAATATAATTTTATTAGTAGTAATATTTGCCCACTGATCTAAGTAGTTAGATAAACAGCCAGCATATTTTTGGTGCACCTGAGTTACTGATGATACTGTCGCTTCCGTGATCGTTTCCCCTCCTCTTCTTTTTTGTAGCGAGTCCTCAATGATGGGTGGCGCGGGGCTAAAAAAGTGTTACGTCTTGTTGATGTTCCAGATGTTTGATTCGCTGAAGACGACTGACCAGGAACTGACGTGGCGGTGGGGATTGGTCTTGATGGCTTAGGCTTCTTTTTTAGAGATGCGCCGAATTTCTTTGCTTCTTTCGATGTCTTCAAGTTTTCGGGAAAGCTCTGTCCAAACAGCAAGGAATCTACAGGGCAGTTTTCCAAAACATCCTTAACGGAGCTATCCAATAAGGGCACAATCAGATAACGGCGATGCCGGGATAGCGAATAAAAAACATCCGCTACGAGTTTCAATGGGTCTCCTAATGTTTCTAATTCCTGTTGATTAGACGTGCTAGGATTGTTTTTTGATGCTTCATACAGAGCACTAAATGGTATTGCCAAAGCGCTTAAAACTGTTGCTAGCTGGCCTTGCAATTTGGCAAGAAAAGCGTCCTGGCGCAGGGTGGCTGATGTCAGACAGGTCTTAATTTCAGCGTTTATTTGGGGCGGTTTTAAAGCGGTGCAACCTTTTAAATACGGGTAAGTGTCGAGCGCTATTTTGCGTGATTCACTTTCCAAGCCTTTTGTAAGGAAATTGGATAGAAGATTTGCCACATCAGAATGGACTTCGGGTCCCACTTTTTCGGATAATGACTTTTTTTCTAACAGCGCTAGTAGACCATTAGACGAAAGCTCATTTTGTGCCGCTGATTGTACCAAGGTGGCAAGAGGTCGGTCCATTTCAGGATCGTCGTCACTATCGGGTTGTGAAGTGCCCGAAAATTCAGAATCACCTGGAAGATAACAAGAGTCATCAAAACTCAGTTCCATTGTGATAAGAGACTGCAAATGGCATGATAAAACATCTGGGTTGAACACAGCACATGTGGCGGTTCAAGGGCTACGTTCAAGGTGTATGTACAAGAATGTCATACACCTGTGTACTACAGAATCGTAGGATTCCGAAGTACCTGCCCGTATTACGACCATAACTTAAGTTTACAGTAATTCAGTGGAAAAACTGTATACAATATTCCAGTGGGAATATATATATAAACAAAATTCCAGTGGGAATAGTGTTTATTATGTGCAAACTTAATCGTCCAGTGGGAACTAAAATAAGTAATGCACAGGTCGTTAGCATGCCAAAAACATTTCCTTATAGGCCATCTGAAACATAACAAAAGTTAATACTTACTGTCCAGGAGATTCTGCAGTAATTCTTTCAATTTTCGTTTCTTTGCACGGCGTGGATCCATGGTCTAAATAATAAATCACAATACCACGAAACGCGTCACACCCACAGCACACGAAAAATTGCAATGAATTGGGACGAAGAGCGAAGCAGCGTCCGAGGTGGGGACGGAACCAACGAAGTGATTTGCTTTGAAAATTCGTGCACTGGCAGCTCACAAAAAATTGCTACTACTACAAGTTATTAATTGTAATTCGAGAACGGAAATACGAAATATAATAAATATTAAGAAAGAAATATTAAAAAAACTAATAAATTTGGAAGGTTACAATAATTAGATCTTGATGGGTGTAAAAATTTCAATATGAATAATGAAAGTAATTGATACAATGAAAGGAACCATTTGATAGTGCGATATTAATTGAATTAAATAACTTAATGGTTGTATAAAATGTTAATAAAGAACAAACCAAGGGAACATTAGACAAATGTATTTGTTAATAATAATCAGAATGAATATCCTATAATAGTATTATTTTAAAGTATAGGAAGTGTGCACTAAGAATTGTATCTAATAGGAATAGAAATTTGTTTAGTCTGTTACAAAAACAACTTATAAAAAACAGACATGTATTTTTGAAATTAACAAATTTGGTGAATAAAAAACATGGAATTTAAGCCTTATTCTATCTAATTATTGGTAAATACAAATTAAAAAGGGGCTAACTACAAAACCGAATGGTGTGATTTAATTGGAGATATAGAATACAGAATGTTATATTAGTTGAAGAGATTTGGATTTATTCATACGTACAAGATATTAGTAGAGGCTTTTACAAGTTATTATTTGATTTGGATATTCTGTGAGTATTACAAGAGACATCAGACTATCTGCAAAAAGGGAACAAAGTTAGATTTGGAACATCATAATATAGCAACTTACCAGGAGTTAGTTCCTGTGACGGTGACATTCAGGAGGAACAAGGACTGGATTTTGGGAGCAGAGGAGTTGGTTTGACAAGACGGATGCATTTGAAAGGATTCACAGACCATCATAGGTGTTGCTGTTTGTGAAGTGAGCAGTAGGTGTTAAAGTCTGTCGACGTCATGATCCGATATTGGTTGGACGTTGCTGCAGTGAAAGCAAGAGCAGTTATTAAGGTTTGTGTAGATAAGCTGAGGAAGCATTTTGAATAACTGTCATTAAAAGAAAGTAATAATATAAAGTTGATATAGTACTTACATAGGTAAATTGAATAATAAATATGTTAATGTAAGATACAATTGTCAATTACCTGGTTTGATGAATTTTAAAAGTCAAGTTTGACGTTATATTTATGTCATTGATAGTCAAATCATTTTGAAAATACAATTTGAAAACTTCAATTAATAGAGAACTAGATTTTGGCGAACCCACCCTGAAAATAAGAGCTCTTGATTTAAAAGCAATTATTGCTTAACATTTAAGACATTGCATTAATTAAGGCATAGTTCAACTGGTGAGCTATAGCACAAATTTTGGCTATCACAACGTGGAGCTTATATAGTCAATACATAAATATAAAGTCAGCACAAGGTGGTGCATTACAATATATACAAAAATTAGCTTTGATTCTAACAAATGACCAATTACATTGGCGATCACTACTCAAAAGTTATCCACCGGAAATCCACCTAAGTATACAAGAAGTAGCTGAAACCCTTACAGACCATCAAGTAGATGACCCTAATAACCCCACAATTAAAAGACGTTGCTTTTTCCAAAAAAAGTAGCAAAAGAAAAAAGTTTTGTAAAAAAAAATTGTTTTTCGCATGCAGGGTTTTTGTGCACTGCGTGTGCATCCTTGAACCAAAATGACGAAAATGAATGGTTTTGTTCTACCTCTTAGTATTAAAAACATTGTTCTGTCCATAAATGTATATAGAAAATTAAAATCTTGAAATTCATCAGAGGCTGTGTTTACTATTATGAAGTTAGCATGATTGACAAAAACCTTTAAAAAATAGAAAACAATAAATAGAATATTTTTTAATGTTAGCAGCAACTGAAATATAACTGAAAATCTTGGTAATTGTAAATAATCATCTCATATTAAAATTTATTGTCATATAAACGGTTCTTAGTTTTTGGGTCTACGAGACTTGGCGCGACCAGTCGTGTCATGAAACTGGGCGCGCCCACTGCAGGGTTAGGAAGTGGTAGGTCAAAGTAGTTATTTATACAATAAGTTGCAAAATGTGGATGATTGCACTCGATGTGCGCGTTAATTGGACACTGACAAAACTATAAAAATATATAAATGTTTAATAAATTCCTGGCGAAATGTTATAAAAATACACTGAGTGCATCAAAGTAGCACCTTTTGCATATAAAACAATTGATAAAACTGCGATACTTTATTGCACTATTATAGAAAAATAACGATTAGTTAATCTAGTACGCAGACGTTAGCGACATTTACATATATTTTGATACCATTAATAGCAAAAACCGTTCATTACAAAACTTAATATAAATCGGTGAACAGAATAAGGCAACAAAGGAAATTTGCGTCGCCAAATACACGGCGAACGAAACAAAGAACTCAAACATCTGTTCACCAGCAAATCGCCTCGTTCCTACAAAAATTTTAAGAAAACCGTTACCCTCATAAAACAATAAATCGCGGCACGCGAACTCAAAGAAGCACCAATTCGCAAGTATAAACCGCTGCAATAAAAGGGCCACCGGATCGCCGAACCTCAATAACGGAAGCCGACCAAACGGCGCCGCAGCGAAAATTAATAAACCAAGTTCGATCACTAAAACGCTTTTAAATCAGAGTGCGCCAAATCCAAAACCCCACATAAGGGTACCTGCCGATAGGAAAAATCAACCGCCACCTAATAAAACAAACACCAGGGCGCTAGCACATATACAGGTGGAGTAAAAGCAATTTTTCCATCAGACAGCAAATACATGCGGCCCGAGCGCGCCCGAGAGAGCGGCCGAAAATTCAGCGGCCCAGCAGAAACGCATCTTTGTAACGGAGAAATCAGGGCCACGACAAAATACAGCGGGCAAGGATACAATATTACAAATTAAAGTATAATCAACGGAAGGAAGCATCCCAGAAAAGCGTAATTGGCCTCAAAAGTCTTATAAAAATAGCGCGCAACCGATCGAAGCATAATAAACTTTTGAACATACGCCATAAGAGTAATGCTTAATTAAGCTTTACGCGGAACACGGAATTAAAAATTCCAAGTGGAGCTAATTTTTACTCAAAACATAGCAAATTGGGTGTCGTTAGAATCGCCATTTCAACAACTTTTGATTGCGACTCAAATCAAGTCGATAATTGATCACGCCGCTCAATTAAACGCTATAAATCCGAAATATATCGAAATCGGGCAGAACATCCCTTCTACTTCGACCAATGAACGTCGAGATCGCGTTGGACAAAGGACTGGCTCCTTTAAATAGTCAGACGCTAGCAGTAAGAAATGACTCTGCCTCGGCGGGTCAATCCAGCAGCAACTCAACCCAGGAGAGTCCACCAGCAGCCACTTCAGCTTCCAGGACCACCAGCAGCCACTTCAGCTCCAGGACCACCAGCCGTTTCATCTACTGGACTTAGCTGTCTGCCGCATCTTCGTGGACTTAGAGCCAATCCACTTCATTGGACTCTGCTGTCTGCCGTCTTCGTGGGACTTGGGATTCGAGCCACTTCAGCTTCCAGGACCAGCTAGCAGCTCCAGCCTCTCCAGAGCCTATCACCCTCGTGGACTTAGAGCCAATCCTACGCATTGGACTCTGCTGCCTGCCGTCTTTGGAAAGCCACTTTCGCCAGCCGCCGCCTCCGCCAAAGGAGATCAGCACTGCCACCGACGTTGCCGCCGCCGCCGCTTTCAGCCCGCCGCCCCGTCGCCAGTCGCCACCGCCGCCGCTGCAACCGCAGAAGGAAGCCGCCAGCCGCCGCCTCCGCCAAAGGAGATCCGCACTGCCGCCGACGTTGCCGCCGCCGCTGCTCACAGTCCGCCGCCCCGTCGCCAGTCGCCACCGCCGCTGCTGCAACCGCAGAAGGAAGCCGCCAGCCGCCGCCTCCGCCAAAGGAGATCAGCACTGCCGCCGCTGCAACCGCAGAAGGAAGCCGCCAGCCGCCGCCTCCGCCAAAGGAGATCAGCACTGCCGCCGACGTTGCCGCGCCGCTGCTCACAGCCCGCCGCCCCGTCGCCAGTCGCCACCGCCGCCGCTGCAACCGCCGAAGGAAGCCGCCAACCGCCGCCTCCGCCAAGGAGATCAGCACTGCCGCCGACGTTGCCGCCGCCGCTGCTCTCAGCTCGCCGCCCCGTCGCCAGTCGCCACCGCCGCCGCTGCAACCGCAGGAGGAAGCCGCCGGCCCCGCCTCCGAAGGACCACACCCGCTTCCAATCGCGGATGCCAATCCGCCATTTTCTTTTCTTTTTCTGTACATATATGTTACCTAGTTCTAAGCTTATTTGTATGTTAGTTAGTGTAAATATAATAAACTTTGTTCCAATCAAATCCAGTGTCTAGCTGAGGGTAACGCCCACCCTCCTCTTCCGAAACCGACGCCATTGAAGTAACCCTACCGCTGAGCATAGACGTAGGCTTGTTAAACTTTAATGGAACCTACTTCTTTATAATTCTCAGTCAATTTATTTCTTTCACTGCTCACGGTTTTCACAGCGTTGCAATATTACTTTTTTTAAAGCACGGGTAACTTCTTTGGTTAATCCTGGTTCCCCGTTTAGTTCTCTTTAAAAATTTAGAAAAGATTATTGTAGTGCGTTGGATATGTTCTCAATAAAGTTAAAGTAAATGCAGGCATTCTTGGCTCATTCGTTGTGTGAAAATGAACCAAGTAGGCTTGGAAACAAGAAGCAAAAACCAATTAACAACTTTTAAAACTTTAAATATCATAAAATGGTCACCACGCAAAATTATGGATTTTTGTTATTAATTTTAAGTATCAATAACAAAACCATTTTTAAAAATTTGCAACAAAGCTACGTATTTTTTTTAATTCCTTCATAAGGCGAATTAAAAAGGAAAGTACAATGAGGACAAAAGTACCGGTGCCATTTAAAAAGAAATTAAGATGGTGGGGCTGACAAGACATTGTGCCGTAAAAAACACTTGACTACAGAGTATATAAGTATATATAAGTAATTGTACAAAAATATATGCAAACATCGCTGGTATTGTTTCACCCTGTATATAAAAATAAGCGTGTCTGTTAAAGACCAAAACTTATCTACCAATAAAATCCAGACAAGATACAATAGCCGTTTTATTAAGAAGAAGATTTTTAATCACTTAATAAGTCGATATATAAATAGGGATTTTAAACCTTTGGTGGTTGGCAGTACTGTGAAGACAAACAAATGTCAATTCCTCAAATTAATGAAAGTACTAGGTTATCTCGGATTTTGTTAAATAAATGCCGCTCTAGTTGCCGAATACCACCTGGATGTCCTTACTCTGATTACCCATGTGTGCGACCGCAGCAGGTCATTTGCTGATAACCATAGGGGGACGAAGAATATCGGTTTTGATAACAGATAACTCGCACGCGTGCCGAGGTCAAATAACTACGGGGCTTGAAAGTAGGTGAATTATGACCTGGAGGAAATGATCGTGAAGTTTTAAAGTTTGCTACGGCGCCGAGGTCCGGACAATACGACCTTAAGCCGGTTTTACCTTTTAATAATAAAATTAACGAAGTTTCGATGATGGGGAGATCGCACTACCCGATCTCAGGTAGGTGTGATTTCCTTCTATTAAGTTAGAAAATTTACGGGACATAGAACTGCTTCTAGTGGAGTTATTGTACTTCAAATCGTGCATCCCGATCTCAGGTGTACACTAGTTCGAAATTAACAAAGTGCTATCCTTTCGTGAAGAGGTGTTAACTATTAATGAGAAACCTTGCAGGACTTTTAAGTGTTTTAAACGGAATTGTTTTGTTTCGCCTCGGATTATTTCGAATCACGTACCCGATCTTAGGCTTACCTTACTCGAAACGAATCAGCTGTAGAAACTTAGGCAATTTTAACGTAGCGCGGCCCGATCTTAGGCGCACGTTGTTTGAAATCACCAAAGTATCACGGCTTCGGGCAGGTGAACTGGCTATTATTAACGAGTTTCGAATTCTCGGAAAACTTCGATTTTATTACAATAATTATGTACTTAGTAAAGCGGGTCGGGGACGTCGTGCAGAAAACAGGATTTTCTAGTAAGTTCTAGGAAATTACTGGTATCTTACTGGAATGTTTTCTAGTGGCCCGGTTGATACAGGCAGGAAGCCTTTCCCCGCCGGAGCCACAGGTTCTGCCCGGGAGAAGCAAGGTTTGTTCCCTGGGAAAATAATCTCTTGGAGTCTGCGGCGCGATTGCTATTTATATGTTGCGGTCGGCTACTCGGGACTCGTCGCGCATAGGAAAAGGGATGCGTACTGGTCGAACTGCCGTACCGTCGGCGAAGATCGAGGAGCTTGCGGTTCGAGCGGACGGGGAATTTCGACTGATTTAAAGAAAGTTTTCAGAAACCAACCCAGTCTGGAGCTAGAGCCGACACCCAGATATAATTAAAAATTCAATTACTATGGTAATTATACTAGCTGCAGCCTGTCATCCCCGTGGCGACCGAGCATCTAGAAAGCACAGAATATTAGGTTGTGTAATCGTAAGGTCCATATTCTAACGGTATGTACAAACCTTGTTACAGCCTAGCAATCTAGACATGTATCAGAGCCCAGAGATTTCACCGGTAGTCCAGGCCGTACTAAGAAATCCGAGATCCCTGTATCCGTGCCCTGGTAGATCTTCCTGAAATTTCGTTCCCGTATACCAGTCTAGAAATGTCCTAGCGCCAGATACTGCGTACCGTTCTAGACCGCCGTAGTATCCGTCCGAGTAGTACCGCCTGCGAGCATCAGATATGCCTGAAAGATGCATGTAAGGATGTATGTATGACCTGTCGCTCTTAGTAGTATGTATGCTACCCCGACGCGCTCCCGTCTGAAGTGTACTCCTCGCTACTGTAAACACGGGTATTAGCAGGAGGTTGTAAACACATCGTCGAAGCTTGAAGGAGAGAATTTAGAAAGGCGACTTCCAGTACCAGCACCTGTGAATGGAACCCCGTGCGCCTGTTCCCTAAATGTTTGCACGCCAATTCCGTGGCCTATGCACTAGCTCCAGAATGCTTAAATGCTTGCACGCCAATCCCGTGGCCTCTGCACCAGCTCCTGAATGTTTAAATGCTCGCACGCCAATCCCGTGGCCTCTACACCAGTTCCCGAATGTTTAAATGCTTGCACGCCGATTCCGTGGTCTGCACTAGCTCCAGAAAATTTGAATGTTTGTATGCCGAAACCGCGGCATCTATGTTCGCTCCAGAAGGTTTGAATGATTACGCGCTGATCGCGCACCCCGGCATCCGTTCCAGAATATTTAAATGTATCCCGTATGTTCTTCTTGAGTTGTATTCCGAGATACCTGCACGCCGACACCGCAGCCCTGTAGTTGTCCTGTAGAATAGCAACGAAAGAACATTCCTGTCCGCCACTAGGCAATTCGCTTGCCCTAGTTGGACATTCATAAATTTATGAGGTATTCTTTTTCGCTCGTTGAAAGGCCCTTAAAAGAATATATGTTAAAGCAGCAGCTTCTAAATTCAACCCGCTGAGAATAAAAAGTTCTCACCCTGTAAACACACCCTGACGAACCGGAAACGACCTCCAGGTGTCTTCTCGAAGTCTTCTTCAACGGTAGTCCTTCGCTTTCCGAAGAGAGGGGCATGTGTAACGTTTCGCTCGTAATTAAGCCCACCAAACTATATATATATATATATATATATATATATATATATATGTAACGCTAGTTTCGACCTCAAATGGCATTGTACAATACCTACTTTGACCTCAAATAAGCGTTTTCGGACTCACGAGGCTAAAAGCGTCAGCATGTCTAAACCTGTTTTCAGCCTCCTGCATTTAGTGCCATCTGTAGAAAGTGGTTATCACCAATTATCATCAAAGTGGTTTGTACCCTTAATATTTTATAGGAGTTGCCGCGTATTACGTGTTGCATAATCTAAACAACTATCTTCGCATTTAGTTGCAAATAGGAAAATACGTCATACGTACTAATGTAAATGTTACATACGGCAAATAACTTGATTTCAGTCTGATAGCAATTTCTTACGTAGAAGAAGATCTTATAGAATCATTCCCTTTAAAATCATACGCTTAAGCGCCTTCCAGCGATTCCTAAAAATTTGAAAACAGCTACTTATGTAAAGTATAATTTTTAAAGCAAAGATTATACATATACAGGGTGTTTCCAAATGAAGAAGTATAAATGATACCAATCAATCTCGAGATCAAAATAGGGTGAAAAAACGTAAAACACCTATATGCAAAGTTGCACCCCTGCGGACTTGCAGCCCCTGAAAAGTTATATTATAGACATAAATTTTTATTTATAAATCCAGAACGCTTGGCCCGACAATATTCATATTTGGTACAGACACTTATCTACTGATAACACATAATTTAACATCATTAATTTCTAAATCTATGAGTAGGGGGCGCAGCTGTCTTGTGAACATCGTAAATTTCTCAGCAAAATTTCAAACAGAGGTTTCAAAATATACATTAATTAATTTAATTACAATAGTCTAACAACAATATGGGAATACCGAGAGACTTGTTTTTGTGTTAATTTATTTTAATCCCACAAAACTCGAACAAAGCAAGTACTATGTAAAAGCGCCTTCCTTTAATCCAAATATTTGAATTATTATACGCTAATATTTAAAAAACATATAGAAGGATGTATACGCTTTTGCAACAACAGTTTACGGCTCGGTCAATTACAAACACATTTTTTTCTACTCATGACATTGAAATCGGTCATTTTGACATGGATCCGATGTTTGAAATCACATTTCAACCACTAGAGATTGAAATGTTTGAAGGACTACCGGGATTTCAAACAGTTTAACATTCAATTGTTGACAAGAGAAATGTCACTTTATGTTTAATTGTTTCTAAAGTGCATTAATTTTTTTAAATTTTTAAAATTCGTAGAAAAAATAGTATATGCAACTCGTGGCTGATAAAATTTCAACGTCTCTCCACTTTCAACGTTGAAATTGTATTTCAACCACTTGTCCCATAATATACTATTATTAGACATACTGAGAATATTTTGAGCTAGTCCCAAATTAGAATAATTCGATATCCATCTTTTAGGTACTAAGTTTCACTTGCACGACGAGGTCAAAACCAGTTTTACATACATCATAATGCTCATGTTTAACATATGTTGCAGCCTCACAAGCGTGTATAATAACAGTTTTGACCTCACAAAAATTTAGCATATACTGCCATGCGGTATACGTTGAATTTTTTTATCTAGCTTTAGATTAGAGTAGAATAATGAGCCATGGGCATTTTTCATAGTTTCATCAAACACTTAATAGATACAAAACAAAACTTAATAGTATAATCTCAAAAACACAGAGATGCGTTCATGAGAATTACAGTGTTAAATTAGACGGATATTTTTTAAACGAAATTTTACATTTTAAGTAAAAGTCTCAAAATGAACTCTAAAACACGTTTTCTGATTGTGAGCAAATATACAATACGAATACTTTTAAAAGATTCGTAGTGCGGGACGAGGCCAAAACCAGTTTTACACACATCATAATCCCCACGATTAACATCTATTACAGGCTCTCAAGCCTGCATAACAACAGTTTTGACCTCACAAAAATTTAAATATGCTGTTATGCGGTATACTTTGATTTGTTATCTAGCTTCAGTCTAAAGTGATGAGCTATCGGTATTTTATTTATCCTAAACAGAACGTAATAATATAATCCTAAAAACACAGAGATTCGTCCTTGGGCATTACAATCTTACGTACTCTTTACGTATTTTTGTTAATTCTTCATTAAGTTCCATTACTGCGTAATATTAAAAATTTTAAAATCAAATTTTCACATTTTACGTAGAAATCTTTAAAAGAACTTTAAAAAAAAAGTTTTTTGATTGTAAGCAGATTGAAAATACTTTAAAGAGGTTTTGTAGCACAGGATGAGGCCAAAATCATTATTACACATATTTCAATGCCCACGTTTAACATCTGTTGCAGGCTCACAAGCGTGTATAATAACAGTTTTGACCTCACAAAAATTAAAAATATGCCCGGTAAACGTTGAAATTTTTAATCTAGCTTTAGAGTAGAATGATGAGCCATCGGTATTTTAAATAGATTTATCAAACGTCTAATAGATACTAAACAAAACTTAATAGTACATATAATCCCAGAAACACAGATGCGTTCTTGAGCATTGCAATTTTAAATTAGACTGGTTAGTATTTTTGTTAATTTTTCATTGAATCCATTACAGCATATTAGAATTTTTGAAAAGAATGTTTAAATTTTAAGTAGAAGGGTTTTCTGATTGTGAGTAAATTTAAAATACGAATACTTGTAAAAATCCGTAGTGCGGGACGAGGCAAAAACCAGTTTTACACACATACTAATCCCCACGTTTAACATGTTTTACAGGCTCACAAGCCTGCATAATAACAGTTTAGACCTCACAAAAATTAAAATATACTGTTATGTTAGCTTTAGAGTAGAATGAAGAGCCATCGGTATTTTAAATAGATTCGTCAAATATTTAATAGATACTAAACAGAACATAATGATATAATCCTAGAAACACAGAGATTCGTTCTTGGGCGTTTTACCTACGACTCTATTTGGTTTAATACTCCATTTAGTTTCATTACTGTGTAATATTAAAAAATTTAAAATAACATTTTTACATTTTAAGTTGAAATGTTTAAATGAACTCAAAAAATAAGTATTCTGATTGTTTCACATATTATTTTTCCAGCACCTACAACCAGTTCAAATAAAAACGTATTTATTACTTATAACTTAGTTAAAGCAAAATCAAGTGCATCATTAATATACGAGTGTGTAAGTTACAAACGAATGCGTAGCACGAGTTATGTAAGCAGACTTATGTGTTTGACAAAAGCAGATTAAAGTTGGAACATTAAAACTACTAGCATAACCTTTTGTAACTAAACTGTATTATTATAGATTATTAATTCTTCGACCATTTCTTATTTTAAATGCTAATATGCCAGTAAATAAAATATTGTATGCTCCACTGGAGATATTTATGTATTTTACCTTCGGTTAACTATCTGATCTCAGGGAAAAACATACTCATATCTCCTTTAATGCATATATATTTATTTTACAACACTTTTCCATAAATTAGAGGAAGAAGTAAAACACTCAATTGAACATTATTTATGAAAATCATACGACACTCATTAATGACCAATAGAAAAATTAGTTCACGAGCAGTAGCCAAGACAACAATAAAATTTCTTGTACATTTTTTGTAGGTAGACATTACTTCTTTTTAGGGTTTGTGTCGTTACGATTTTCTTACCGAATCTGCATTCGAGCATTAATTCATATCCGGAAATTATTTTTCGTGCATTCAACAACGTCCTAATTTGCTCTGGCGTCCCGCTTGGGCAAATTAATACGACGTTGTTGGAACGCACTCAAAAAAATTTCCGGAAAGAATTAATGCTCTTATGAGATTATATGTGAAAATAATTGATGTGACTTTTTGCTTGTCTTTCAACGTAGCAATGTTTAGAAAATAGTAGAGATGAGGTTCCCAATTTTTAGAAATGACACTAATTTTAATCTCTACAAAAAAGGATTACCAAGATCTAACTTTCAATGCTTTACTAAGCAGCCAAATGACTATATGTGGGCAATGTAAGAGGTTATCACTTGAATAGCAGCAGTCTTTTTAGATTCCGCTGACTTTTTATGCATTGCTGTAATTTTTTATTCAATGAACCTACTCTTGCACCGAAGAGATTTACATCTACATGTACAGCAATGTCAATGTAGTTAACGAATTTAGAAAAAGTAATAAGCCTGCAACGCATCATTTCAAAGGCCACCGTTCGGGTGAGCTACATACGCAATATGCATGTCGCAGCGACCAGACATTCGACGATTCAACGAATTGTGTAGTTTTTTCTGCTGTGTAAAGCATGATTAAAAATATTTCTGATATGGAAAGTGTTGTTTATTCTATATGTATAGTTATTAGAGGTGATTAGCGAAAGCGACGGGTATTTACTAGGATAGAGTTAAAAATTGATATAATTCTTTAAATTTGAGAGAAAATGCAACGTCAAATCGCAGTAAGCATTTGCTGCTAATAATTGAAAAAGATGTTGGTAATTCAATTTTTTCTCAGTGGCTGTGTTTACATGCTCTCAGAAATAATGGATAATATTGAGATATGCTAACCGCTTTCTTATTAATTTGATAAATATGATTTCCAAAAACCATATTTGTATCGTTAGAATAGAATCCTGTATAATATAGATTAATATACAGATTGCGGTAGGCCACTAGGACCATAGCAAAAGCAAGGGGACTTTACATGTGGCCGCAATTGTATTTAAAAAATTTAAAAATCGAATATGCTTGGTTTCAAAAGTTGACGTATAGTTTTTTGTTTAATTGTCAGCTATAATATCCCAAGGCCAGTGATAATTACGAAATAATTTTATTGCAGTTTTCGAAAGCACGTTGCTTGGAAACAGCCCGACGCCAACGGCGGCGGGCTGTTGCCTAAAAGCAACGTGCTTGAGGAAGTTGTAATAAAATTATAAGTATTTATCAATGGTCTAGGGATATTCGGTTAGACAATTTTTTGCTCTTGAAACTATTTATTTAGTACATTTATTTACAACTGTTAAACAATACCGTTGTTATTTTGCGATTATTTGTCAATTATGATATATATTATTAACTAAAATCACAATGCCTGTTGTTTATATTTCATAATTACATCGATACCGCCATAAATGCATGGATACCACCATAATTACATCGCTAATACGGATTTATGTGCATACAATCAAACAGGCCATAAACTGCTTTTTCGAGTTGACAGTTATCAGTCTGTCAGTTTGAAAATAATAATTTACACTTCTTTCGTCCCAAATCTAAAATTTACAACGATAGCGACAATCGTGCTGTATTCCCCCTGAAGTACGCCAAGCGGGCAAACAAGCTACACAAAATTTACTCCCTGAAAAGTCGAAAAAAACTTATGATATCCCATACAAAAATTTTCTGGAATGAATGTAAATAAAGTAGTTGTAAATAAAATAGCGTATTTCACTCGCATATAATAGCTATTATTAGTACACTCAGATGGTTTAAAGAACTCGCTCGCTTCGTTCGCTCGTTATTTAAAAGCCATCTTCGTGTAATAATAGCATCCATTATATGCTCGTATAATAATATACTATTATTTAGTGGAAGTGCAATTATGAAAAGAATATTACATATTCACGCTGCTATAATGATATATGAACATAGTGAATCACCCGAGCTAACAGCACACGGTCACAGCAGCTGTCACACCGCAGCCCACGGCGACAGATCTAAGTCTAAAAATTAGCAAACTTTTAAGCCATTACACAACTTAATAGATCCAGTATCTTCGGAGGAGATAGCGAACAAAAATACAAATAAACAAAGAAAGAAAGAGAGCAACGATTTTATGTTATAGGATTATTATTGAAATTCTTTATTGGCAATTATTTACACAAAATTATTTATTGAAAACACAATTATTAAAAGAACAATTAGTAAAATTAAATGAATTTGCTGATGACGTATTGGTTTTCATTATTGAAGAGGTGTTTCCACGCATATTGTTAATAATTTTGTTGTGGTGTTCCTGGTCAATGTTTAGATACGGTTTTATAGAATTGGCGTTATTATGACCTGTAATTTTTAATAATTCTTGTTCTTGAGCTCCACTTTTAGCCAACTGACTGACTGCAGTGGACCTATTGGAGTGGTTAGTAATTTTTCTTCCTTTTATATCCAAACCGATTGCTTCAGCAGAAGATTTTGTCCATCCATTAATGACATTCTTACCTAGAGGCATATTATCATACCAATGATCATTTTCGGTCTTCCAGTAACGATTTGGTCGTAAAAATAGTCTGTTTGTCTTAATATTCGTGTCCCGTTTTGATACTAATTTAGTAAATAATCTAACAGGGCATGCATTGTCATCATTATTGTTTTCAACTAACCATTTACTGCTAGTGCAGCTCTTTGAGCCTCCCTGGCAGGTTTTACTAAAGACTGGGTTATATTCCACACGATTTGTTGGAGAACCATCATTGTTTCTTTCTATACGAAAAAAGTCTACTAAACAAGCAACGGCCTCACCACCTCTCCAAGCCAATTCCACTGCAGCAATATGATAAAACTTCCTTTGAAGCCCTTCAGGGGTATTTTCATCCCAGAAATTTATAATTTTGTTTACATCAGATGAGCTTAATGGTACTGAACTCATTTTCCTTTTAGTTGGATCTGATTGCAACATTTTGCGTTTCGCGTCACGAGCATTCCGCGCTTGTTGAAATACTACACTTTTAAATGGGTCTACAATGATTTTGTATTCATTATAGTACTTTTCTTGTAATAACTTGGCAGTTATATTCCATATTGTCTTGACTGTAGCCTCCTTAAACTCGGTACCATCCCTTTTTCTCATATTTACGGCCCAGTCTCCGGTACGCTTTTCATTCAGTTCAAATTTTCGGTCGCCGCAAAAATTCATAAACATTCTCCATGTATATTTTCTACTACTTACAGTATTTTGTGGGGTATTTTCTTCTATTATCACGTTTATTGAATGGTTATTATCACTACCAAAGCGTGTATGTGACATTTTACAAAAATGTTCTGTAAATTATGAAACTGTCAAGTTAAATCTGACGTCACAATATTTGATTCTGAGCTGTTAAAAACTTGATGTAACCTAGCAACCCCACCTGTAACCTAGCAACCACACCTGACCGCTGTACACAAAGTGATAACAACCCATGGGTCGTTTTCAGTGTAAGGATAATCTAATTGGTTGATTTTGCCCACATGACTAGAAAAGAGTTAATTTCATTGGATCACTAATTTCACAAAAAATTGTCAGTAATAATGTATTAAGGGCAAATGCTTTTGCCGGTAAAAATGTTTTACGAAAGTATTTTGTTTTGGCAATGTCACAAGACAAACTAACTTGATCAAATTCCCGAGCCGAAGGCGAGGGAATTTGTCAAAGTTAGTTTGTCGAGGGGCATTGCCAAAAAAACAACAAATCGTGAGTAAAACATTTGCCGAGCAAAATCATGAGCCCGAAATACATTTTGTGGACTATTTCCCAAATATCGGTTCATTTTGACATTTATACTGATGCGCAATGACAGTTTAAATGACGTTTCTTAAATACCACCTTGATTAAAGCAACATATTTGGTGGTTGCCGTGGATGCAAGTGGCAAAAGAAACTGATAAAATCCCAAGGGAAAATTTCGATTTTTTGCCACTACAAAAACACACGATTGGTTGAATTTTGAAAAAGCATGGCTTTTCATTGGATAATAAGAGATGTTGGAAATAGTCATAATTATGAACACAGCTTAGTTCCCTAATTTGTCTTGATTTGATTCATTCACAACATTCAAAAATTAATATTTATCTACTCCTATTGTATAATGGCCGTTAATTATGATTCATAATTCACTTGTTTGCAGCCAATCATACAAATCTATTTTCATTATTCAATAGGTTGTAGCCAATCACAAAATTCATTCTTATTATCAAATGACTTTTGCAGTTAACAGTTGACACAAATGTCATAATTCGGAAGTATGAACACAAATCTCCTCTTGCATAGGAGTAGATAAAGCATCGTATTACATTCGCGATTATGGTCATTATTCCCTTAGATGACTTGCGCCACTCGCCTTTGGCTCGTGACTCAAATGTCATCTTCGTGAATAATAACTGTCATAATCGCTCATATAATAATATACTATTATGAAGTAAACGAAAAAGTTCAAGTTGTTAAATAGTTTTATAGTGGAAATACATTTCGCGAAGTTAAAGATTTATTTGAAGCTACGTATCAAAACAGGCCTGCTTTTTCACTAACACTTCTCAAGCGCATTATTAGAAATTTTGAAATTCATGGTTGTGTTTCTCCTGTCACAAAAAAGAAACTATCGAGTCTGAAGGAAGAGAATTACGGGACATCACGATTTTAGCTTCCGTCAATGATAATCCAACAGTGTCGACTAGAAAAATTGCGGAAGACGTAGATGTGAGTGATAAAACTGTAATAAGTGTTTTGAAAAGAAACTGATACCGAAGTTACAAAGAACGAAACACACATGAACTCTTTGACAAAGACAATATTAGATGCATTTAGTTTTGTGAAAATGTATTAGAAAAGGCAAATAACGATGAAAACTTTATTAGACGTATTGTGTTTAGTGACGAGTCTACACTTCCACTACATGGCAGACATAACCCATTCATAGTTCGCTACTGATCTCGAGAAATTCTGCATAAACATTTTGAGTTTCGAACCCAGTATCCCCAGAAATTAAAAGTTAGGGGTGGTATGTTAGCAGAACACACGATTGGTCCATTCTTTATCGACGGCACTCTCACAAGTGCTAAATATCTTGATTTATTACAACATCAAATAGTTCCAGCAATCAGGCGGACAGCAGGACCAGAATTTGAGACGTGTGGTTTCAGCAAGATGGCTATCCAGCGCATAACTCTGTGTTAGTCCAGGAATACTTAACAAACACCTTTCCAAATCGATTGATAAGTGGACGAGGTACCTTCTTGTGGCCACCTAGGTCTCCTGATTTGTCGCCAAATGATACTTTCTTATGGGCATACATAAAATCCAAAATGAATGGCTTTAAGGAAGACAGAGCTACTAATATTGACGAATTACGTGTGAAAATTGAAGATTCATTTCAGAATGTTACCCCTAACCCTATAAAGGCCTACTTGCTAGACTAGCTAGAGTCTCCCCAAAAATAACACTAACTAACTAACTAACTACCCCTAACATGTTAGCAAATGTTAGAAATAGTTTTTACAATCGTTTAGGGTACTGTTTAGCTCAGGAGGGGGGTCTATTTGAGCATCAGCTATAAATAATTTTTTTTTGCTTTACAATTTCGTAAAAATGCACTGCTGTAAAATAAATAATGCTAATTATTATATGTTGAAAAGCTTTCTTTCTTCTTTACTAATTAAAACAGTCGGAAAAAGTCATAACTCGTTACAAAATCTGCAAAAATTTCGTTTGTACACCAAGGCACTGAAGTTTAGCTTTTTATCACATGAGGGATAAAAAGGAACTTCAGTGCCGAGGAGTACATTATGTTTTATTTGAAATCGAGAAATCGTGAAATTACAACATTTTTACCAACATTTGTAGGTTATGTTAACGTCGGTTGACGTTTATCTGTCACCTCGCCACCTACAAAAAATTCCTAAAACAAGGGATTACTTTACTGCCGAATTCTCGTATTTTAATGACGATTTCGAGATTGTTTAATGCCGATTTCAAATAAACTACTATTATGTGAAAGTCCAATAGGCAAATGTGCCTTGTATTTATAATAATCGTAACGACCTACAGCTATCCTACATTGATTGTTCGTTTGTTAAACACCCCGACGGCCACATGCATATTCCCCTTGCTTTTGCAATGGTCCTAAAAGCCTGCTGCATTCTATATAGGAACATAGGAACATATACTAAATTTCAAATAAGAATGCAGTAGATGGCGCTCTGAACTCAAACTTAGTTTTACACAAGGAAAATATAAGTTTGTTTGACTGCTAGTGCTTTACAATAATTTTACCCAATATAATTCAAATAAATATTGTAAGCCAGCCTTTTTATCCACTATTTATCAGTTTTTCTATTATATTTTTAGGATTCATACCGAATGTCAAATTGACAATTTTGAAAAAATATTTGATTTTCAGATGGTTGTAATAATGACTTTGTTTCGACCAATCACGGCCATAGTTATGATTACTACTGAGTTCCAAGTACTGCATGCTTATTTGAAATTCAGATAGCTTAGGGCTATGGTGATACAGCAGTAATGGCGTGAAATAAAGGGGGCCTGTAAGTTCAAACAATCTATCCGAAATTAGGCATTTGCTCCATACGTCCATCTATTAATTTTACAATATTAGTGCATATTGTTGAAGAAAATGGGAGTTGTTCGAATAATATGTTCTTTGCTGTCCTTCAAAAATACTTCAATCTTTTTTTCTAGTCTTATAGACTGTAGAAAGAACTCCTGCAAGTAAGTAATAGTTATTTATGAATTAAGGGCATAATCAATAGATTATAGAATGAGGAAATGTTTAAATGGCGACGCGAAGCGAGGAACTTTAAATTTCCCGAGAGCTATAATCGTGATTAGACACGTGGTACATGCAACGTTTTATTTATTTGGTTCTCAAAATGGACCAAATTTACGGATTCAGTATTTTGACTACAATCTACTGCGTCATCGTTGTGCTGGCGCTGTGAATTTTTGGTGGGAAATGGTTTATATGCAGATTGTTGGTGTTGCTATACCACATTGTTGGTGCTTGTTATAATGCTTAGTAACTTTATAGGCCATAGGGCTTACAAGCTATTTTACGCCCGCTATTGAGGGCCAATAAACAAGATTATGGTTTGAAAATGAAATAAAAGCCCATTATGTAATTCCAGCAGTTTTGGTATTCAGCTTTTCGAAGAATCAAAGAAAAGTATTTTTTTAGTCTAACTATTATCAGACAGAGGACAATCTATCAGATGGCAAGAATGATAACCTAAATGATCGAATGCTTCATATGAAAGGTTTAAGCACCAAACGTTGAGCTGCATGTTTAAAAACCGTGAAAGTAGTTATCCAAAATTTTGAGTGTATCGTAAATTGCATGGAGGAGAAGATTTCAAGAGAATCATTCACTTCAGACGACACTATGACTGTTCAATCGTTATCTTCATCAGTAGAACTGGTTATTTTTTCTTGCTAAGGTGGCATTTTGTGCTCTAAATAATCGTACAATGACGTGACGTACAAGTACAATTGCGAAGAACAATAATAGACATAACAACAGTACAGAATTGTATTTTAACAACTTGAGAAAATCAAGAAATAATCTTATTACAAAAGTGAAAACTAAATGGAAAGCAATAGGTTAGGACCGTTTAAGAAAGTAGCTATATTAAAACGGCAGCCTACTTGCGACAATTAAAACATCACACACTATGTGTGCAAATGATTGGCATTTCATCACGTGAGGTATTGTATAAAATATAACAACGATAACAAAATGCAAAGAATTAATAATATCCCGGTTTCAGATAACACTCATGAATTCGGCTGACGCCGGCACCGCTTGACCTCCAAACTGAGTTTGCAGAAGAAACAAGGAATATGTGGAGATTTCGTACATAAATCACAACAATTTAATTAAAAGGATGATTGCTTACAGTAACACTCCATTCTCACTGCTATTGACAACATGAAGTAAAAAAAACCTGTATTAAAATTCTATTTTTTTTTATTTTAATTGCTATGAAAATGAAAATTTATCCACTGAAAACAATTATTGCGCTATTTTTTCGTTAATAAAATTACCTACATGTTCTTTACGGTTAGGCCGCAATGGGCTTTTTAACCCACAGTTCTTATAATTTCAGTTTCAGGGCATGGGTGTTAGTTCAATGCCAAGTCTAGGTAAATAAATTATAGATAAAATGACAATATCTGCTGTTTAGTAATATCGATAATAGTGAAAATGACAAAAAGATGTTGAATTGAAATATATTTTCTTTGTCTCACCTTTTACATTTGTTTATATGCAAATAAAAGGAAAATACTGCGCAAAATGATAACTGATCCTATTTTATGCCGAGAATTTATTTGGCCCGCGTATGTCTCTTTCATGCATTAATAAAAAGGGACACCCAAGAAATTTTTAACAATAAAGAAGCTAAACCTAATGCTAGAAACTTTTACAATAACAAGACGAGGCCAAAACTGATTTTACTCGTATACCCAAACGCTTGTTTAACGCCAATTTCAGCCTCCCATAGCTGTGCAATAAGAGTTTTAATTTCAGCTGAAGTTTAAGAGAACATTTTTTGAGGTATCTGTTGAATTGTTCTTTTTTATTCTAGCACTGAAACAGAGTTGTCAGCCAACGGTACTTTAAGTACACGTTGATATTTTTTAAGTGGAATAATAAGATTTAGCTGTCACTAAAATCTCTTTTCCGCTCGATAAGATTCTTATGAATACGCCCTTTAGGTTGGTATGGTGGAATACTGACAAGAAGTCGCTTTGTCTTGTTAGAAATTTCTTTCTTTAAATATTATCCCTGATGATTTGGATCAGGGAAACGAAAATTTTCAATTTCGCTAGAAGTGTCACCGTGAGAGTGTTATTATCCGATATTTTTCGCGATTAACAGTCGAGGTAGAAGTAGATAAAGGACTTTTTTCGAATAAAATATGGTATTTCGACAATTTTTGCAATTCTGGGGAACTTGCTTTGATAACAAAGCCCAATATGATTTTAAATTTTTTAGTTATGTTTTGATCGCATTATGCTATTGGTTTACAGCAAATTATTTACAAATTGTAATAATCCTCTCGCACCCAAGCTGGCTTTAAGCAACCATCAATTAATTAATCAGCTTTGCGTGACCAGAAACCCAATACTTATTTGGGTGTGTTGTGAACCATTTCGTGCCCAGGCGGCTGAGCATGCATAGGTAATTTTTGCAAGCCGGTAGTTCAATGGGAGTGTATTTGCACAATCGAATGTCGAATTCATTCCAGATATCATTTCAAGTGTGTGCCAGTAAGCTGTATGCAATTAAATCTTGTGAAAAGTGAAATTTTACCATCATTACGATGTCTCACAGATCTGGTAAATTTTATTTCGTCCGTAAATATTAAGGAAGGTGACCCATATTTTTCCATTAAGTTTGCTTTTGCAGCATTTTTACTTCCCGCTATGTGGTTTTAAGAATCGTTCAAATTACATTAATATTATGTAGTGTAGGGTGTCCTAAAAAGTACAAATATATGTTTTTTATTTTTGATATATTTTGTTTTTGTGCATAATCATACACGTTCATGTAGATTCTTTCTTTAAATGATATCACCTTTAGTACTGTACAGGCTGTTTCATTACGAAGTGTACATACGTTAACCGCAGACGGAGAACAGTTATAATTCGGCGATTCTAAAAAGCCTATATTTAATGAGTCTCGCCCTCATCCTAGCTGAGGTACAGAGTGCTATACATTTTTGCCATTTCTTTCTTGACTCGTAATTTATGATGCACCCAGCATATGTTTCTTATATTTCGCAGAGAAACTTCTAGTAAG